>JACATO010001346.1:0-475980 GCA_018389105.1 Nautilus pompilius | reverse complement strand
GAATCGGGGCGGCGGCGAACGACGCCGGGTGCAGCAGCTCCGCGATGTGGAAGGAGTGCGGCTTCTTCAGGTAGAGGTCGGCGGCGCACTGAGAGTTCGTCCAGTAGCCGAGGCCGGCCGACGAGGGGATGCAGCCGACGCAGCCGCCCAGGAACATCCCGCAGGTCCGGAGCTTGCGAAGGCGCGCGGATGGACAGAAGCCCGACGGCAGCAGCAGCAGCAGCAGCGGCTCTCGCCTCCCGCGGTATCTGTGTAGCCGAGCCGGACGGACGGACGACGGGGCGGGCTCCCCCTACCCGCCAGGCTCCAGACGACCACGCAGCAGCAGCAGCAGCAGCGCAGCCGACAGGCGATGTAGCGAGCGCTCGCCGAAAACTTTCCAGATGCCGAGATCCCCTTCGGTTGTTAGTGTTAAATCTGGCTGCGATTGGGCAAATAAAAACTCATTACATTTTTATGAACTCGGGCTCATCAATTAGTCCCCGATTATCGTGTTATTGCCGCGGGGTCCAGTCGGCGCGGCGCTGGCGGGACATGACAGGCTGAACCCCAGCACTACAACCACTTAGAGCGCGCGCGCGCGCGCCCCGTCACCCGACCCTTCCAAACCCAGTCACGGGTTGCCGGTCGTCAAGGAGCCATGTTTAGCCCCCGCCCTTCCCGACCGGTCGCCTTGTGGAATCATACGCCGCCGCTAATCGTGGAAGAAGAAGACATTCCTTCCCCCGACTTTCTCGGTCTTGGCCGCAGCTATCAAAAACCACGCCCCCTTCCTGCCTCATCTCACGTGGAGACCTCTCCTCCGTCTTCAGGCTTTCGGATATTTTAAACTGCACCCATTCAGCGTCTTTCCGCGTATTTCACGCTTCCTCTCCCATCTCTCTCTGCCCTCCTCCCTCCATCTCTCTCCCCATCTCTCTCTCTCTCTCTCTCTCTTCTCTCTCCATCTCTCTCCCCCATCTCTCTCTCTTCTCTCTCTTCTCTCTCTCTCTCTCTCTCTTCTCCCTCATCTCTCTCTCTCTCCATCTCTCTCTCTCTGATGCCGACACTTCTACTTTCTGTAAATTTATTAAACAAATCCTCCAAAATTAATCGCACGCGCCCGAACTCAAGTAAAATAAAGGAATTTTCATCTTTCAATAAAATATTTTTAAGGCAAAATTGTGTAACGTTACGTTTACAGATTTACAGAAAATTATTTTTCTCTTTTCGTGTATTAATACCTGGGGTTCCAGTTTGTTTCCACACATCTCTTTAACCCGCCACACCATCCACAGTTTTACTGGTCCAGAGAATTAGAATAACCGTACCACAGTACAACAACTAACAACAAACTAACAACAACAACAACAACAATAATAATAAGACTAATAATAAATACTAATATAATAATAATAATAATAATAATAATAATACCCCTGCCTGTATATATACAAAATATGTAAAAAAATCGATGATGAATTATTTTTCTACTCCATTTGTCTGCCATATGTTCGGATGAGATGGACATTTACTAGCAGCATTAATCTGGGCTACTTCTAATCGCCAACTTTACAAGCCATCAGCAACATTCTGTATCTTGTAAAGTTATTCTACCCAACCCCAGGCTGGCTCACCTACCCGGCCAGGGGTTCTATCGTAAACATCACTAACGTACCTATGTCGAGCGCGCCATCGATAACAGAGAACCGCCTTCAGAATCTGTGTTTATATCTGAAACTTTTGGTGATTTCCGCTAAGCTCACGACTAAGCTGGTCTGGAGGGCTGCTGGCTCTGTCCCCCGTACCTTGATGCTTCGCCTCCTCCCGCTGTTCTTCTGTTGCCCTCGGGAGAAGTGTGTGGCCAGTCCGCATCCCGGTCCGGGCTCCGTAAGATGTGGCAGGTTGCCTTTTCTTCTTCATATTTTTACGCCTAAAAAAGTTTAACTGGAAATTTTAAAATCTGTTGTCGCTGTTTACGCAGGAAATTAATTTTTTTCCCAGGAAAAAAGAGAGAAAAGAAAAACAAGAGCGGACGGGCCCCCGCTGTATCTTTTCCTGGAAAGCGGACGCTGGAACTGTTGATAACCGGACTTTTCGTCTCCCATCTCTCCACCCCCTCCCCGTTTCCTCCCACCCCACCCCACCGAACCTCTCGGAGCGCAGTCGTCGCTTTTCTCCGTGGAAAACCAAAACGAACGATTGTTTACCTGTTTATTAGAAAACAGGTGAACTCCTCCATCGCTCATTGCTCCCTGGAAGACCCTGGTTACTGAGGGGACTTCTCCCATCCGTTCGCGTAATGTCGATGAAGAGCGAGAATTAAAAAAAGGGGAGAGATTCGATTTGTGCCCTAACTTACCGAAATTTTCTCATGCACCCACTAAAAATTAACAGAAAAACAAACAAATTTATTAAAATATAAAATAAAGATACAAGATAACGGGTTTGATCTTAAAGCTTTTCCAGAAACTGCTAGAAACTAATCTCGAGCCTAAGCTGCTAACAGAACAAATCCGGGGAAATACCCAGGACGTCTGGCGAAGCTATTTTGCTTACATAACTAAATTATCACTAATTTTACTGTCAAATCAAAACGCTAAAAAAAATGTTTTTGCCATTTAAAAAAAAAATATTTGTTGTAATTTATTTTTTATATATAAATGATAAATGCGACATTTTTCTGAAATTGGGGAGTAGAACATCTTCAATAAAGTTATTAAACTATAATAATAAATAATAATAATAATATAATAATTAATAAATAAGAAAAGAATAATAATAATAATAATAATCTATTTTATTGTCTAAGCTAATAATTAATAAGAAAAATGTGTATTAAATCTGTGAACTAATCTCTCTCTCTCTCTACATATAGATAAATAAAATGAAAGACTTCTTCGTCAATTAATCCAGCGCCACCACCTTGCAAAGATACCGCGGCCTAGTCGAGTAACGGAAGCAGAAGTTCTAAGAATGTCCGACGTACGCGCTGTTGTCCGAGGTCTCCAGAGAAGCGTTGGGGACGGAGCCGCTTTTTGTGGTTATTTGCATAGATCTCGGCCGAATTCCCACTCGTGGGTAAGCAGCCGGGGGGGGGGGGACGGGACCACCTTCCACGGCCGTCTGTCAGCGGCTACACCTACCCATCAGCCCCGATGCGCCTCGTCCGTTGAAAGAACCAGAAGCGAGACAAACGATAGCGGGTTGAGCTTGAGCGGCTCCCTTCCCGGAAAACGAGACAGGTTCCGAGAGGGGGCACTGTTCAGAACCTGCGAGCGACACGTGCGCCCAGGGGACGGGCTGCTGCTGCTGCTGCTCCTCCCTGGACGGCGGGCTCACTCAGCTGCTGCCGTTTCCAAGATGTTTACCTGCATCTTTTTTTATTTGTTGTTGTTGTTTTCTATCTTCTAATCCTTTCGTCGCTGAAAGAAATCGGCCGGATTATCTGGATTTCGTTTGTTTGTTGTTGTTGTTGTTGCTATCGTCGTTTAGGAATCGTCACCGACACCTGTCTGTACCCGAACGTTTACCTGCATTTATTGGCCCTTGATGAAGTTCCCCCGCTAAGAACGGACGGGTCTGTCGGTCGGGGGACCGTTATGAATAAATCACGTCCCGAAATGAAGGGGGGGAAAGGGGACTGTTTAAAACAAAGGAATCTCCACAGAAAAGTCGATGGGGGATCAAACTTACAGCGGGTAGTAAGGCAGAGTCAGGTGATGAAGGGGCTAGAAAAATGATAGAAAGTCATCTTTAAAGGGGCCGTCTCCGCACCAGTCTCCCAAAGTCGGCTGTTTGTCCCCTTCTGCTTTAGTATTTAAAACATTTTTTGTTTTACATTTAAAATTTAAACCGACTGAGGTTCAGTTTTATAAAAGTGATACTTGGCCGTATATATCATTTATTGCCATTTTAAAAAGACTATTATTATTATTATTTATTATTATTATTATTAGTATTATTATTATTATTATTATATTATATTATTATTATTATTTTTTTATAGTATATTATTATATTTTATTATTATATTATATTATATTATTATTCATTTCGCCTTTCATCAAAAACCGTTCAAACAAATCAGTCCCAATGGCAACATCTCCTACTTTAAAAAAGGAGAAGGAGAAATGCCATGGGGGTCTGCAGACCCAGTTACTTCAACCGCTTGCATACTTAATTACCGACCAAAACTGACTCACAGAAGCCCTGCTAACCTTGAGCAGGTACCTATTGTCTATCTGAGGCACGTTCAACTGAAGCCCAGCCATGTACGATTGCGGCGATTATAATTTTAGCCGGGTTTCATTTGAACTTTATCTCTAGTAGATGACAATTTTTCTGTAGTCTTTCAACCGACAAATGATGATGATGATGAGGATGAGGATGAGGAAATGAGGCAGCCGGGTCGCCTCTTTCCATTTCCCGTGCAGATTCAGCCAGAGGAAGCGTATGTCGAAATTTTGCCCCTTTTTCTGGTATTCACGAGGGTCGGACGGTACAGGGCGAGGAAGAAGCGTCGGCGAAGACGCAGAACAGAGGGAAGAGACGGATGAGATAAACAAACCGCTCGTCTGTTTTCGGGCGGCGCGGAATTCTGGAAGAACGTTTGAGACTTTGCAACAAGAAAAAGATGTGATAATTCTCGGAGGTGATCACCGTCAGCATCCGTACGGCTTCTGGTGGACAGGAGATGGCTGTTCCCCGCCGTTTTCCGTCTCCATCTCGCTGCCGGCGGCATTCGGGAAAGGACCGGAGAAGCCGGGATGGGGCAGGGATGGGTTCCTTACGAAGGCCGAACTTTCCGCTAATTAACGAGCCCGGGGAGCTGGCGAGCTCTTCTCTGGGAGTCTGCCATTTCTTCTTAATCTTCCCCTGGTTTGTCTTTTTCGCTTGTAAAAAAAAAAAAGAAGAAAAACGAGAATAGGTGAGATTCACCTGTCTCCTTATTTTAGAATATGGGTTAATTTTGACGTCCAGGAGGATGGAGGTATAACCAGCTAACCGAGTGAGTGAGACCTGGCAGTCACCGATCTTTTCAGCCAGGTGAGTGAGTGCCTGGGTAATCTGTACTCGTTAGAAGAACTCTGCTAGCGAGTTGATTCATTTGTTTTTTCTAAAAATTAAAAAAAAAAAAAACTATTTAAAAAGTGATATAGCAAAGCTACAGATGCAGGCGGTTTTAGCGGCGAGTAGTAGTATCACTGTAAGACCAGGTGAAGAAAGGTAACCACGAATGACATCATTTCGCCGATGTTTTTCAGAATTTTGTAAAGTATTTTGACTCTTAAGCATTTATTATATTTAATAACACGCTACCCCTTTCCCCCCTCTCCATAAATTCTAAAATAAAACAACATTTTACTATATATGCGGCGCTAATTTAATTGAGAGAGAGAGAGAGAGGGATGGGAGAGAGAGAGAGAGAGAGAGAGAGAGGAGATAGAGAGAGAGAGAGAGAGAGAGAGAGAAGAGAGATGGAGGAGAGAGAGAGAGAGAGAGAGAGAGAGAGAGAGAGGGAGAGAGAGAGAGGAGAGAGGAGAGAGAGAGAGAGAGAGAGGAGAGAGAGAGAGCGAGAGAGAGAGAGAGAGAGGATAGAGCGAGAGAGAGGTGAGAGAGAGAGGAGAGAGAGAAGAGAGGAGAGAGAGAGAGAGAGAGAGAGAGATAGAGAGCGAGAGAGAGAGAGGATAGAGAAGAGAGAGAGAGTGAGAGAGAGCGAGAGGTGAGAGAGAGAGGAGAGAGAGAGAGGCGAGAGGGGGGGAGAGAGAGGAGAGAGGGATAAATTCCAATCTCATGTTTACATTTCTTTTCTATTTATTTATTTCTAAAAAGTGACAGTTTTTCACTATATATTTCGTACTAATTTAATTTCTCAAGAGAGAAGGTTAGAGATGGTGGTGGGATAGAGGCAGAGACAAATGCATATAGACAGCAGAATGTAGATAGACTCTCATCCCCATCTTTCACTTCGCTTATAAGGTATATTTACTTTTTACTTATTTCCTAAATGCAGACGCAAAGTAGACGACGAGAGAGAAATAAAGCAAAAACAAAATAATGCTTTGAAAAATTTTTTATTCTTGTAAAAATGATAGTGAAAAAGGAAATTGGGGGAAGATTAAGGACACACGCAGTCGGGCCGTCTGTAACTCTGTTCTGTGATTTGCCCGCCAGTTCGCTGTTCACTGAATTAATCTGCTGGATTGTTGTTGTTTTTTTTAGTCTTGCGTCGTTTAAATCCCTCCAAGACCTTCTGATACAAGAGACGAGTTAAATATATTCTTTAAAAAATGAATTGAAAAATATAAAGCAGCAAAAACAAAACAAAAGTTAAAATTCGGATGAACGACGGAAAGACGATCGAAAATGAGCAGATTTTGAGTTCAGATTTCTACCAAGGAAGCAGGGGATGATAACACAGCAGCAAACAGTCAGGAAACAGAGCAGCAAACAGTCAGGTAACACAGCAGCAAACAGTCAGGTAACAGAGCAGCAAACAGTCAGGTAACAGAGCAGCAAACAGTCAGGTAACAGAGCAGCAAACAGTCAGGTAACAGAGGATCAAACAGTCAGGTAATACAGCAGTAAACAGTCAGGTAACAGAGCAGCAAACAGTCAGGTAACAGAGGATCAAACAGTCAGGTAATACAGCAGCAAACAGTCAGGTAACAGAGGATCAAACAGTCAGGTAACACAGCAGCAAACAGTCAGGTAACAGAGGATCAAACAGTCAGGTAACAGAGCAGCAAACAGTCAGGTAACAGAGCAGCAAACAGTCAGGTAACAGAGGATCAAACAGTCAGGTAATACAGCAGCAAACAGTCAGGTAACAGAAGATCAAACAGTCAGGTAACACAGCAGCAAACAGTCAGGTAACAGAGGATCAAACAGTCAGGTAACAGAGCAGTAAACAGTCAGGTAACAGAGGATCAAACAGTCAGGTAATACAGCAGCAAACAGTCAGATGACCGCACTCGGTCCTGTGAAAAGTTGTTCGGGAGGGAGGAGGGAGGGGGGGTGGAGAGAAAGTGAGAACGACAGTTTATGGATACAGTCTTCATTATTTGGAGAAACCATAATTTAAAAAAAATGTTGTTTTTCAAAACTGTCCTCTTGATTTTGCCGCTTTGCTCAGAAGAAGCCGGACGGAAACCAGCTGAAAAGTCAACGAAGGAGGCTGGTCGATCGTTTCCGTCCACACACACACAAACACCTGTAGGGGCGGGAGGGGATCAGGGCCCTTATTAGAGAAAACTGTTTTGTTTTGTTGTCTTCTCATGAGGTTTCCTTAATTTAAAAACAAAAAATCGATAGACGATCGTTTGATTTCACTCGATTTAGCGAACAGCCGACTTCTTCCGGGTAGAAACTCACTAATCTATTTCCTGTTCTGTGCTGTCGTTGATAATCCATTTCAGCACATCCCTGTTACTGGTGTTTCTCACCCTAACCCCTCCACCATTCATCCCCTGAACTTTTTTTTAACGCTCGTGCGTATTTATAAATCATATAACCCAGCTTCTAAAGTAGCTCCGATCCTTGTTAAAAGTAAGAAATATCTTCTTCAGATTAGTTTTTACCTGCTCAAGAATTAGTCACTGGGTGGTTCAGATTACCTATTGTGCATACTAGATGATGCTGGTCACACACCTTCAGCTATCTCTGCAGTATCCCAAGAAGAGCTGCTTCTGCTGGTCACACACCTTCAGCTATCTCTGCAGTATCCCAAGAAGAGCTGCTTCTGCTGCTGCTGCTGCTGGTCACACACCTTCAGCTATCTCTGCAGTATCCCAAGAAGAGCTGCTGCTGCTGCTGGTCACACACCTTCAGCTATCTCTGCAGTATCCCAGGAAGAGCTGCTGCTGCTGCTGGTCACACACCTTCAGCTATCTCTGCAGTATCCCAAGAAGAGCTGCTGCTGCTGGTCACACACCATCAGCTATCTCTGCAGTATCCCAGGAAGAGCTGCTGCTGCTGCTGGTCACACACCTTCAGCTATCTCTGCAGTATCCCAAGAAGAGCTGCTGCTGCTGCTGGTCACACACCTTCAGCTATCTCTGCAGTATCCCAGGAAGATACATACATCAATATGAAATTTGAAATAAATACATAAATAAACAGATGAAAAATTAAAATCGCAGCAAACACAAATACAGAAAACAGCTAGCGAATGTCCGTCATTTCCGCCTTGAGATCGGTTCCTAACTGGCGCCTTTATCAAGACAGACTGGGGCCTCTACGGTTTCTTCGCTGTACCCAGGGAGGGGGCTGGATAAGGGCTGCTCTGTCTCAGAAAAGATGATTGATTAATACATCCCTCAACACGATCACCTGCCTTTTGTTGGCCGTTTATTACCTGGCTGCCAGCGAGGTAGACGGTTCGCCCTGACGTATAACGTAACAGGTAGCCCCGCTGTGGTTATAATGGCGATCTGCCTGCCTGTACTTTTACCTGCATCCACGCAATGCTGCTGTGGCGACCGAGGCCCTTCGTGAAACCCCGTTACCTGACAGGATGACGATGGCCTCTCTCTGCAGGTGTGTGGTGATATTTTACCGCGTGATGCTGAAGTCAGACCTCTGCTGTGGTACAGAAACACGTCGCCGGACGGTTCTCTTCTGTTGTTGTGTTGTCTTTTATTAAAAAAGTGACAACAACAACAGGAAGGCAGGTAGAGTGTCTGTCTGTGTGTCTGTCTGTCTGTGTGCTGACGGAACCGTTCAGCAGCAGCTGTTCGCGTCTTCCTTGCTTCTGTCTGGAATAAGTAAAATCGCTCACGAGAGGTTGTTCCCCCCTCTGTACTGTCTTGTGTCACCTGGGAGTCGTCAGTGAACACCCCGAGACCGTCTCGGTGGGCATAAAACAGGTGAGAACATTTTTCGGTTGGATGTCAGGAAATAGGATTTTGGTAACCCGTATGGAATACTTTGCCAAATCAAGAAACAGAGGTAGAAAGTTTAAATAAATTTATAAAATAAACTCAATACGGATTTTTTTGGCAAAAAGAAGAGAGCTTTTAAGATGTTATAACTCCCCCCTCTGATGTTTTATATATCTGTCTAACTTAACTAAGCTAAGTAGGCTCTGACTGTTTTGTCACTTTCTTCATTGTCTTTTTCAGAAAGAAATAGTAAAATACAGTTAGAACACAAACACATATACAAACACACACATATACACAAACACACGTATATAAAACACAAACACACACATATACACAAACACAAACAAAACACACATATACACAAACACAAACACACATATACACAAACACACATATATACAAACACAAAAAACACACACATATACACAAACACACGTATATAAAACACAAACACACACATATAACAAACACAAACAAACACACACATATACACAAACACACATATACACAAACACACACATATATACAAACACAAACAAACACACACATATACACAACACACGTATATAAAACACAAACACACACATATACAAACACAAACAAACAAACACAAACACACACATATACACAAACCACACATATACACAAACACACATATATACAAACACAAACAAACACACACATATACACAAACACACGTATATAACACAAACACACACATATACAAACACAAACAACACACACATATACACAAACACAAACACACATATACACAAACACACATATATACAAACACAAACCCACAAACACAATCGCAAACAATCATGAATAGGTGCACAGCATCCTAAAATAGTTACAATTGCTCTACCGGATAAAAGCGAGTTTTATCAATTTTACATTACTAAATTAATACTTGTTAGTAATTATTACAGAGATGAATAACTATTAGCAAGAGTCCAAATTTGGCAAGAAGATTTTTAAACATCCCTTTGTGTCAAATATGATATTTTGTGACCACCGTATTCTAAATAATAAGTAGTTAAGGTATCTTTTTAAAAACTTAGAATTTTTATCAAAAAAGAAAATGGTCAGCTGTATCCAACAGTAACTTAATAAGCAATCGTGAGACAGTTTGATGTTTATATACATATCTATATTTATTTGTTTATTTATTAGTTTTATCCTCTAAAAATACTAATTTGATTTAATTAAATTTAATTCCTAAGAATTTTATTGAATTATATAGTGAATAGAAAATAAAAGTATACATAATAATAATAATAATAATAATAATAATAAGAATAATATAATAATAAGAATAATAATAATAATAATAAATAATAATAATAATAATAATAATAATAATAAGAATAATAATAATAATATAATAATAATAATAATAATAATAATAATAATAATAATAATATAATAATAATAATAATAATAATATTCTAATGACCGTTTCTGAAACATATACGGTTTTTATGATAATATTTATAGGCGCATTTTATAAATAAAAACATGTCTCAATATTGGAATTATCATTAAAATTATTCCCAATTTTCCCAAAACAAACAAATCTGGTATTAAAAAGTTCTGTTGTGGTCACATGTCAGATCTCTGCTAAAAATCTTAATATGTTTCATATAAACAGACAGAAGCTGTTTTCTAATTTTAAAAAAATATGTATATATTATTTAAAAGCTTCTTAATTCTTACAATAGCCAGATGGCTCCTGCTGGTTATCCTTAGATAGAAATCTTCTATAAGTTCGATCCCAATAGCAGACCCGAAAGGACCCCTTTCTCCACATCCGTAATTCTGTATGTAACAGACAACAGCCTGAAGCTGGCGAATATCTTCTACTTCTTATACATTTTTAAAACTTAAACATGTATTAATTTCGTGTCTAGATTTCTCTTGTTTCATTCAAATCTTTTAAAATTAAGTTTACTTTCATTTAAATGAGCAGGAAATTTGTTATACAGCTAAATATATGATCACTTTGCTTCTGTTCTCGTTTTGAAGTAGAACAAAGATGGCGAAGATTCTCCAGCCTTAATGCGAAAAGAAAAGCTGGAGTTGTTTCATGACGGAATATAGTTAGGATCCACGGTGGTTAGGATGTCACCCCGAAGTCAGCTAGCCGGGTACGGGAGACAGGCAGCAGGCAATCCGGAACAACAGAACACCAAGAAAGAACCGTTAACCTACAGCAGAGGCCAAAAGTTCGGCGACATCCTAGAATTTTGAAAGTTTGCTTCGATAAAGTCAAAATTTAAATCTGCTAAATTTGTATAATTTTACGGCTCGCTAGTAATCTAACATAAATGACACGTGATTTCTGTAAAGACCTTATAAATCTTATAGGTGTGACCCAGTCAGAAGTATTCAGGAAGTAGTGCGAGCCTGATTTGAAGACAGACCTCATTCTTGTTGCTATTTCCAGGCTGACGCTAAACCTTTGGCGGCCATTGGCTGTATTCTTGAACAGTAAAGTGCTCGAGGAAAGACGGCGGCTGGTAATCAGTGCCCTGCTCGCTCGCCGTCCAGCTTCGAGGTTTCGAAGACATTTCTCAGCGGTAAGCTATAAGGGAAGGGTGGGTGGGGCATTAGCCTTGGTGGCCGAGCGAGTTACCAGGGTACATTCGGGCGCTGCCCGCCGCGCTGGAACACAAGACGTGGGATGGAGCCCTCGCAGCCAGCTGATGAGGAAGACCTTGCTCGGGGTGTATACGCCAAACCGAGTCTGTCAGGAGCGGGATTCGAACTCGGCCTTAACAACCTAGCAATGATAACATCGGCGTGTCGTAACTGGCTTCTGATAGCCGAGCGCCCCAATTCCGCCATCTTGCTTGTGATGTTTGGCACGAAAAGCGGGTGTTCCGTATCTGGTAATTCCCGAACGCCATTGCCCGAAATACAGGGGAGAGGAACAAACGAGCTGTTAGTGTATCAGGGACAACGGCCGGCCGCAGAAGTTACCGAGAAAGAAAGCCCTCGGTCCTACTGAGAATGGCGGACAGAGGGGTTTACCGATGCAACTAGAATCCACGTAGACAAATCATTCAGAACTTCGCAAATCGGCTGCTAGGAAACCTTCGTGACACCGAATAAATGCCCCTAAAAGGGATGCCCGTTATAAATTAACGTCAACATTGAAAAATCTAAGCTTTTGCACGGGGGGGGGGAGAAAGGACCACGAGGCGAGAGCCCGGATGCTAAACACATCACGTGATGCCTTCCGAGTGAATAACGAGACAGGTAAATCTTTAATCGCACGATAAGCTAAATCTGTGAGAAAGAGCCAGCAGACCCGCGCTCTCCGGTTAGTCATCATCTATCCCTTCTCCTCAAACGCAGTAAAAGTTATCAGCAGTTTTTTCAAGTTGTTCTACCAGGGCTCTTCCCCCGAGAGAGAGACGGCGGGGCGGGCGGGGAAGTCGTCGGAGATGGATGCCGACCTTGGCCTGGGTTCGTCGGTCCGTCCTTGTAATACTAACTTCGGTAAAGGAGTGGGTTCTTCATCTTCGCGACGTACCCGTTAGGGCTGAGGTCCGGGCATCCTCAGCAGCCCGTCACTGGCTTCCTTCTTAGTTAGGGAGTCACTTTAGCCCGAGGTCGGTTTGTCAGCAGGGAGTAAGTTAAGGTGGGAAGCCAGGTGAAAACCGTATTTAAAGCAAAAGTCTTTCTAAGCGTGATGATTCTGTTCAGACGCAGTTTCACCGACGAGGGATTTACTGCGCTCGACTGCAGGTCAGTTATTTAGAACTCTGTCCCTCACCTCGACGTTGTCTGGCGACAGACGAGGACTCTGCTTTAAAGGTTTTAAAATCTTACTCTCTAACTCCACGCCCGCCCCATCTCAGAGACGCGGCGCCGAACTCTGTCCAGCTACTGACAGTCAGTCACATGTGAGCTTCTGTTTTACTTACACACTTCAGGCTGCTCTTTCCCTCGCCGACTTTCCTGCTTTTAAAGGTGGTCTTTCCGGGTATTTCTCGAAGAGTCTGTGATCGCACTCTTGAAAACGGAACAATCTCTCCAACAGAGCCATATTTAAAGCGGAACAATCTCTCCAACACAGCCATATTTAAAGCGGAACATTCTCTCCAACACAGCCATATTTAAAGCGGAACATTCTCTCCAACACAGCCATATTTAAAGCGGAACAATCTCTCCAACACAGCCATATTTAAAGCGGAACATTCTCTCCAACACAGCCATATTTAAAGCGGAACATTCTCTCCAACACAGCCATATTTAAAGCGGAACGCTCTCTGCAACACAGCCATATTTAAAGCGGAACAATCTCTCCAACACAGCCATATTTAAAGCGGAACATTTCTCTCTAAGACAGCCATATTTAAAGCGGAACATTCTCTCCAACACAGCCATATTTAAAGCGGAACATTTCTCTCCAACACAGCCATATTTAAAGCGGAACATTTCTCTCCAACACAGCCATATTTAAAGCCTTTATTTATTAAAATCTTATTCTTTCCTCGCAGCTAAGAAATTACGATCACAGCTAATGTTTCGCTTTGGTTTGATAAAATCCTCAAATGACATTGGAGTTTGATAAGTTAGGCAATTATTATCACCATCTATTAATAATATTTAGTGCTTAGAAATAATATAGCAAACACAAGTATACATTTAACAGCATGTTACTATACATATTTTTCCTACCCATAATCTGGATCCAACGCCAAGAGAAGGAACCTTGTAAGTAAAAGGGTCGCACATATGAAAAAAAAAAAAAACATATCTTCTGGCTTTAACGGTGTCATTGCTGTTTTGATACTTAATGTATCATGTTTTTTACGTATGTAATTAGGATTTACTTACACATTACTCTTTTCTGTTATGCAGACCAAATGTTGTTACTGCGCTTTCATACTTTGTCTCCGAAATTTATGCTGATAATGTATGTATTAACTATGTTAAGGAGGACCTTTTAACCTTTTAAAAAAAAACAACAACAAACAACAACATAATAATAATAATAATACTAATAATAATAATAATAATAATAATAATAATAATAATAATAATAATACATCTGCAGCGAGATTTGAAGCAAACAGCCACGAAACATTCTAGATCTGTAATGACAAAATCTATCTTCACACCAGGCCCCTATATTCTCACCCTGTACCCATGATCACGTCTAAATGTCTGCTTTTAACTATTTCTAATAACACCTGTCCTCTTTCGGAAATCCCTTATTTGCCAGTTAGATTTCATATTGTCCCAGTTTTCAATTTTAGTCATTTTCCCTTTAAGTGAGCTCAAAACCACGAAACGGTTTGCATTTTAATATCTTGATGCAAATCTAATCTGTAAAACCAGCAGATCGAATTTATCGAACAAAATTAGAAAATTCTAAGGCGATGCAAAATTTTTGATCGAGGCTGTAGTTTATTTAAAGCTGATGATGCCGAAAGAGATCACCGTTCTAAACCCTGAGCGCTATATATATAATTATATTCTTCATTCTGATGCAAGCAAAGACACTTTTAAATATATTCCCAGTTTTTGTGACAACTTCCATCTCGCCCTTGAGACACGGAGAAGCCGCACTTCGGCTCTAACAAGCCCCACGGACTGCAGAGAGAGAGAGCGTCATCAGGTGGCTGTCATGAGCAGAATCTACTTTCGTCACAAAAACTGCCTGTCATTTGGCCCTCAATGGTGACGTTGGCAGCTTCACCGCAGACGGCGCCATACGCGGACGAGGCCTCGATAAGGGTGGCCGTCCCGTGTTGACTGTTGTTAAGCAGATTCTTTTTTCTTTTTGTTGTTGCTTCTATCCATGAAGCCAGAACGGCTGTAATTTAGCTAGATCTGCTGACGGGTGAGTCAAGCGGATGAGGAAGTCCTTACTGCGGGCGAATGGTCTGGCTCGGTTCGGTTCTCTCTTGGTCGTCTGATAGACTGGCAAACGGGCGGATGGTTCACTTCTTTGGACGAGCGACTCTCATATTCTCTCTCTCTCTCTCTTCTCTCTCTCCATCTCTCCCATCTCTCTCTCTCTCTCTCTCCCTCTCCATCTCTCCCATCTCTCTCTTTCTCTCTCCATCTCCATCTCTCCCATCTCTCTCTCTCTCTCTCAACGGTATCATCATCAGGAAATTGTTCCGTCTTATCTTGAAATAAAAGCTCACATCTGATGCAGTCTTGGAAGAAAGTCCGTAACAGCCGCTGGCTGACTGGACAGCGAGAAAACCATCTATAGGTAGCACATTCTCACCTCTCAAAACGATGTAACCGATGCATCCCTCGTCGTAGGATGCGCGAGTCGACGTCAAACGATCTACGTTGAGCACTTCTGTCGCAAGACTGTAATCGAGCCCACAGACGCTTTCTTTTGTTTTCTCGATTCATTGCTATTACGGGGGGGAATCGGCTTTAATTTTTTAGAATGACGGGCTTGTGGTGACGGGAGGTTGGTTGGAAGGGGGGGGGTGTCAGTTAAACGGGAAGCTCGGATTCAGCAGGTACCGGCTCCTACTAATCACGCATTGGATAAATTAGGCGCGGAGGTTTGTCAAATATTATTTCTGGCGTACAACGGAAGCCGACGTTGCGGAGCCTGGCTGCGGGGCAGTCGTCCTGACAGCACATGAGACGTCTCGTGGATCTGATTTCGACACGACCGCGTGTATTACGTATTCTGCTGTTATTCACACTAAATTAACCTAAAGATTAGGTAACATTGTGCCAGCTCGTGAACCTCACCAGTGCACGTCACGCTGTCCCGAACCTGCATCTCAGCTTTAATTTCTTTTGGGAAGTTGTTCGGTAGAATGGAAATCACCTTTCCACCGGCGACGGGAGATTTTCTCGTACGATAAACCCGATGAAAGAGAATGGCGGATAACTCTCGAGATTAGTCTCGCTCTCTCGCCAGACATTTCTGTAAGCAATGCATAATATCGACATTGATGAGCGATCTTGTCACGAGCGCGTGCCCATCCGTCGCCATGAGGAGCTTTTAACTCTTTGAGGAGGATCACGCCCACGGAGAGCGCGTGTCGATCCCGACAGAGTAATCCAGGACGGGGGTGCTCTTCGAAGGGTTAATTTCATATTAAGATAACCTCTGGGTATTTCAGTAGCTTTAACAGAATAAATGACTGCAGCCCCGATGCCCTCAGACAGGGAAAGAAAGGCCGCTGGGAAATTTTGTTTAGGTAAAATTTACTTCCTTTCTCTTCTTTTACGCCCTCACGTGACAGTCGTCTGCCAGGCGAAGATGATGACTTCGCCCTCACGTGACAGTCGTCTGCCGGGCGAAGATGAGGACTTGCCGCGGGCTTTCTTTCCGAGGTTCAGGAAAATGAAATATTTTTCTAATTCGGTTATAGAATATGCGATTTTTCCCTCTGTTTTAATCTTGGAAACAAAAAGCATCTGATTGTTACCGGAAGCAGAAATCAGACCGAGGCTAAGTATAAGCACCAGTGAGAGGTCAGAGGTCAGGCTGATAGCCGAGTGCAGCGTTCGTTTAATACTGTTCTGAAAACCGCGCGTACAGCGGATTTCTGATGCCGGATGCAGAAATGTGGATTGCGATTTAGATCGATAATAATATTTTGAGAATCAATTATGGTCCGATCATCCGCTGACTGCTCGCTTTCCCCTGTTTAGTCAGCCCATCGTAAGAACACCGTGACAGGTCTGCTCTTTGAGGCATCTCTCCAGAGACCTAGAATTCTGATCTGCTCCCTCCCTTAAACGCTTGGCTGAATAACGCGAGGGAAGATAGACAGATAGACAGTAGATAGACAGGTAGATAGATAGACAGATAGATAGACAGGTTAGAGGACAGATAGATAGACAGATAGATAGACAGGTAGATAGATAGATAGATAGACAGATAGATAGACAGGTAGATAGACAGATAGATAGACAGGTAGATAGACAGGTAGATAGACAGATAGATAGACAGATAGATAGACAGGTAGATAGACAGATAGATAGACAGATAGATAGACAGGTAGATAGACAGATAGATAGACAGATAGATAGACAGATAGATAGACAGATAGATAGACAGGTAGATAGATAGATACCTGTCCACTAGATTCTACTAGCAGTGTAGGACGAACGCTCTCCCCTGTCGACAGGGTGGCAGCCTGCACCAGTTATGTTCTGGCCGAGAGTTTGCCCCAAACCGTCGATCGTACAGCAGGGTTTACTTCTGGATCTGCCTGTCCGAGTAAATTACATGAAAGAAAGGCGTGTGTGGTGTGTGTGTGTGTGTGTGTGTGGAGTTCTCCTAAATGGCTTCAGTCATCCATTCAGGCAGCAATATCACAACACGAGAGAACCGACAGTCTCCTCACTTCCAACTACGTCAGTCATTGGACATCTAAAATCGCTGTCTCTCCATTGATTTTATCTTCTTTTAATTAATTTTTTTTTCTGTTTTAATTAAATTCAAAAAAATAAAGCAAATTAAAAAAAAAGGGTAAAATTATCTCGATCTTTATGCGTCTAAAAGTTCCCAAGTTCCTCCTGGCCCCTCTTCTCTTTCCATATCGGTCGATCTTTATGTGGGTACATGTTCCCCCTGGCCCCTCTTCTCTTTCCATATCGGTCGATCTTTATGTGGGTACATGTTCCCCCTGGCCCCTCTTCTCTTTCCATATCGGTCGATCTTTATATGGGTACAAGATCCCCCTGACCCTTCTTCCCCTTCTATCTCAATCAATCTTTATGTGGGTACATGTTCCTCCTGGCCTCTCGTCTCTCTCTTTCTCGATCTTTCTACACACACACACATATATATATAATATATATATAGGTAAACCTTTCCTGGCCCCTCTTTCTATCGGGACTCTAATGAGTATCAACCCTATTTTGAAATGTGACCTTTCCCAGCTTAGAAGTTAATTTCTAATAATCAGAAAATCTCGGCGAGGAAAATATTTTTAAAACCTGAACAAATCCGCATAACTTACAAAAAATGATGATGGCACCGTCGGGCAGCAGAATTATCTTGATGAGGTATAGGATAAATCAGAAGATAAATTGGCCACTGAAGTCTTAGTTCTTTTGTGAATAAAATCTAAGAACGAAGTCACGCGAATTTTACTAGGCACTTTTAAGTTAATGATTTCTCGTTTCTAGCAAAATTTCCTGATTTCGGGCTTAACCCTAACCCCACCAATACACACAAAATAAATAAATCCTCAAAAAAGAACGTTTTAAATCATTACAAAAATTTCAAAAAATATATATTATAAAGTTCCAAGATTTGACCTTTTGAATTTAATGAAGAGGTAGGAGGTACACATAATAATTATTATTACTAGAACAATACACAGCTCTTAAAAAGTATTAGTCTACAGTTGAGCAATAGAGAAAACAGAGGATGCATTCATATATTCCAGAGATGTTAGCACGTGACGCGCAATAATATATCCACTTGGTGCTGACATCTTTCGGTTAGGAAAAGATAAGCACTGTGTAAAATCTAACCTCTTCTAAGTCTGAGGACCGAGCTAGAAACTTTAAATATTGTTTTCTTTTGAAGATGTATTTCGAAAGAGTATAAAAGCACAGGAACAAAGAAGCTAGTTCTAGCTATTTTCCCTTGTGTGTTTGTTGATCCCCCCCGACGTTGATTCTTCGCACTTTTTTTCCTCGACTCCTCACAACGAAGTAATTTACATTTTAATCGAACTCTCGCTTAACACCGTGTGAACGAGCCACCCCCCCCCGCTGTCTTCGCAACTGAGTTTCAGAAAGAGACTGGGAGGGCCTCGTAATGGAAGATTCGAATTACTGCTGCACGTTTGCTAGCGTTTTCCATTCACCTTCGTAATGGCGGCCTTTGAGTCAACGTTTACACAACTAATTTCATCTCCGCCGAGAATATATAAACCGCTGCAGTCTGAAGTATGAGAAGTGTCAGAAAAGTAAATAAATACCTAAGCAATTATACTAATCTCTTACGCCTACGCGGCCCCTCTGCTGACCCCACCATGTCGCGGACTTCTTGCCCGCTCTGATAAAATGGGCAGACCTCCGGGAGGGCCCGGGCCCGCCATCTCTTCGCCTGGTATCAACGATAACAGATACAGCGGCGCTGGGTAAATAAACGCTGACTGACAACGAACGCGACACTTTCCTGTATCAGCCTCCCTCCGCGATGGCGGCCGGGACGGGAAGGAGGAGGAGGAGGAGGCGCGGAGTCGGTGAGAACCGTCGACGACGCGACCGGCGGCCAGCGTAAACAAACCGTGGGGATATTTAGAGAGCGAGACGCGGCCGGCCGGCTGCCAACAGACGGCCGTTATCCAACCTGACAAAGCCGAGGGGTCCTCCTAAATCGAGAGTCCCTACAGCCACCCCCGTCAGCCGGTACGCCAACACGGTGTCGTCCCAGGTGATCGGCCAACGGGAGAGACTCGTCTCGTCTCTCGCGCGCGGACCGCCTCCCGGCCGATTGGCTGCGGCAAGGCGGTAACGACTGGACGCAGCCACGACCGGTAGTAATTAAGGGGACCTTCTTTACCTTCTCGCGGTAGAGAGCGATCAGTTGTGTCGTAGAGCGGGAAACCTAAACAGGGCCCAGCGGATGTTTTCACCGCCTACAGTCAGCACATTTGTGTGGCGAATGTAAACACAATCGGAAAGCGCAGAATTAGGGATCAGATCGACTTTAAACCACTGCGGTTTGTTTATAATTACAAAGCGCTGTGGATAAATGTTAATGGAGTAACTGTCCAAATTCCAAAATCTCCCCGGACGGTTAACAGACAGATTCCGCCATGCCCGCGTTCCGAGATGTTAGCCCCTGTTTCCCTGCCGCCTTTTGTTTCATAAATGAAAATCTGCTGTCATCTTTTTGAGAGGACCTAGTGAAGATCTGATTGCGGATGAGCGGGTAACGGAGCCATCAAGTTAACTTATTGGTGGTGTTCGTAGTCACGAGAAAGCCCTAGCTTTTTTTAAAGGTGCCGGGAGACTACTTGGCAGCCATCCCGATTGTAGATATTGGGCCCCTAACAGATCGATCGTCGCCAGCGCCAGAGTTGTCGCCGGTTCCTGACAAATTCCATCCTCAGAAATCCGACCACAAAATGAATTTTGCCTCTTGGAAGAAAGTTTAGAACTGATAATCATACAAACTTCTTAGCAACAAATATCGATAGACAAGATTTTAGCCGATAAATTCGAGCAGCAGGGGATCTTCCCGCTCAGAGTAAAGTCTGCCCCTAGCAGACGTCCTAGCGCCATTTAGTGTAGTTGAAATACTCACAAAACGAGAAATTGGGAAAGAGTTCTTGACATGGACGGCGCGGTAATTCAACTGCTAAGATCGTAAGACTGGGTTCGAATCCCACTGGGGAACAACTTAGTTTGCGGCCTATCTACCTCCCTGCCACGATTCCTTTTCGATTTTCTTCGCCAGTCCCGTGGAGTGTATGGTTAGGTGTGTTACCACGCAATACCAGAAATTATAATTTATTAATTAAATTGTGAAATTCGTTTAGATCGATTAATAATATTACTCGAAAATGACAACAGGTAAGCGTTTTATTAGACTATATAAGATAGGGATACTTCTAGTTCTAGATGAGAAAAAGTAGGGGGATTTGACAGACGCACACATTCACACCTGCTGGCAGCCGAGAATCTAGGTAATAGTGATATTAAAAGGTAACGATGTGGGAGGAAGATTTAGAAGTGGTTTATATTCTTATGTAGGCCTACAGGCATCAAAGGAAACTTAGCAGACAAAATGAAGTATAAAATGTTGCTTTTCGCGCCGGTAAAATCTCCATCTTCCTGATCAGTTCACTTTCACTGCTCACCACTGCGAGATCGCACGATCTGTCCGTCTCGAGTCATCGCTTTGAGCAGAAAGTTCTTTATAAGCTTCCACTTATTAAATGAGCGCTCAGCTGACGCATTTGTTACCGGGAAAGTGCGAAATATCCTCAGGGAAATACGGGCATCATGAAATATCTCATCCAACTTATATTTGTAGATGTTATGCAAGATCTATAATGAACTCAAAGATTCTTCTCCAGAATTGGCGACACGGATGGATTGCAAATGTAGCAGTTTTTCTGTGAGTTGGCCTCTTGAACCATCACTGGAATGTTTCGGTCCAAAAACTTCAGAGGTTTTAGAAATTTGTTCATCGCATATATCGAGATACCTCCAAAAAATTTGAAAAGATCATTAATTCCGAGCAGCATCGTAGCGATTCATCAGACCAGTTATCACTGAGTCAACGTTGACATAAAATACGTTGCGCTTGGATAGATTTTCATCGAAGTCGCTCATCTAAATACGCTCTTCACTTACCCTGGTGTACTGTGCCTTGCAGTGGCAACCGATCGCGTTTCATTAAAAATTTATGGCTATTTTCCCCGAAAATCTTTAAGATCGTTAATAAGAGTTTCCAAACTTGATATTTTTTACGCCTATAGTGGCCTTTCTGGCTTGAATAACTTGATTCCTTTGATAAATCGCAACGAGTATCTTTAACATCTGGCAGACATGGGCATGCAAATAGATGAAGAATCGTTTTTTATGGCACCTCTTACTTCAACAGTAGTTCCGTGGTTGAGACTGACTTCTGGTGCAGTTCTCATTCCTGGCAGGTGAGTCACGACCTGTCGATCATGTTCCTGACAACCGTGGAGAGAGGAACCAGTGTTTTGTTTTAATATGTTCTGTCGCCTTAAGCTGCAGGAAAAGAGATTATAAACTGTTTGCACCATCCCAAAGAATGTCAGGGCCCCTGTCCAGATCCCTTCCGAGTCTGTTCCACATAAATTCGGTGGATGACAACCGCATTGTGAGAACAGGCGTAAATGGTTTAAAGCTGGGATATGTTTCTGGGCACCGCTGTACTTGCCAGCCATGTTTACCGCATCATCATACCCTTGACACCGGCAATCAGCAGGTGAGATCGCCAACTCTTCTAGCGGTTTCTGGAATCGTTGTGGAGAGTTATACGCTTGTCTTTTCACAGCAGTCAACAAATGCTACGAACCGTTCTTGGACAGCGAAAACATCTTTTCTAAACTAAGATCTCGGCGCGACCCGGGTCTACCATTATTGAGAAGGTCCACGGAAATCCGGTCCCTTGCCCTCAAGAAAAATATGGCGCCAATGGTTCTGGTTTGAGGCTGTTGTTGTTGTTGTTTTTCTTCTTCTTTTCTTCCCCGGATTTCCGTCTGTCTCGCCTCGCAAACTCCAGCCACGCCCAACAGCACTTTTCACGTGCGACGCCTCGCTCTCGCCCAGGGCTCCACCCCCCTATTAGACGGCGTTAACAATGACCGCTGTATCGGCTGGTTATCACACCCGTCCCAGCCGTGGATTCATCCTGCCCTCCCCAGTGCCTTGGTCTTTAGCGGTGCTACTCTGAGGAGGGGGGGGGGTTCCAAGGGAGACAACTCAAGGCTTGAAATTAGGCCACCTGGAACGTTGGCCACGCGTGTTGTCGAAACATCAGTAAGACAGGTAAAGTGGTGCACGTGGAAGGAAACGGTAAAAGGGCAAAATTAGGATTTTAGCAGAAACGGAACGAACTAAACCGAGAAAGCTTCTGACAACATTACACCAGCGCTCAGGGGAGATGCTTAGCGCAAATCACGTAAAAACATTCTAGAAACCAGCCAGACCCTCACGGGGCCTGGGCCTTGCCTGGGACACGCGCTCCGCCCCCCTCTCTTGTAGAAATCAGCGTAAGAAAGAAAAACCGATTAAAATTCAGCCAGATAAAAATACGTTACTGTTATTTTCAACGGTTTACAAGTCTTAAAACGATTTACGAAGACTTTAATTCAGGGAATCTGCAATAAATACTTGATGTAAACTTACAGCATTTTATTTGAATGTGGTGAAAAGTTCGATTTCAATGTATTCCCGCCGTTGGAGAAAAAACTCAGCACAGCCCGAGAAAATTCGATATTAAGAACTTTTCTCCGGACCGAGGCGCGGGATGCGTGAGGAAGGATGAAATGAAATTAACAGGAAGTAGTCAATAATAAGGTAATTAAAATTTTCTTCCTCTAAAAGCGTATTTCTAGCAGATTTACGTCGGCAGAAGGTTTAAAGGAATCTCAAAGGTTTACCAGGATGATCAGTGACAGGTTGGATTTCTCGGGCATGAAAAGATGGGGTTCTTTAACAAAATTCTTCGGTCGGTTGACTTAGTCCACAGTCCAGTGACAAGGTTGAGGTATTTACAATTTTCGCCATATATATATATATATAGTACGTCATACCACCACTAGGGGGGGTGGTTGGTGTTAGTGCGGGATAAATAGAAGGCAATCTCGATTAGATAACAAGAAATTACCCCCCTTTTTTTTTCCGATAATTGTGTAGTCTGCCTGGACTGGTTTCTCGCCACGAAGCCGCTAGCCTGGCTGTCTTTAGATGTAGACTTGGTTCGCATTTATTTTTGTCAAAATCGGTTATATGTAAGTTTTAGAAACTTCTGGCCTCTCCGACTTTCTACATCTGAAACTGACCAAAAATAAATCCACGATCACGTGATCGTCACCAGAAACGCTAACGACTGCACCTTCTTGCGAAGCAGCCGTCATCGCAACAATCTTAATCCAACGGATACTCTGACAAGATCTCTAAACACACACACACACACACATATATGTTTAATTATAAAGTTTTTTTTTGAATTTTACAAACCACCGGCAACCGGCCCACGGAGCAGCGAGAGCCGAGTTTCAATCTTTTGTCCGCCATTTTATTATTAGCAGTAGAACAGGTGTTTCGAATCAGACCCCCTATCGCCATCATCAGGTTTAGCTGCTGGTTTTATTTACATCTGATGTCTTTTTACAGAGATGCGGTTTCGCGTAGTGAAAGGATGGACTACTTTTCACCAATCCCTGACTGGACCCTTTACTGCTGACTCTCCCGGCCCTGATGTACTTGAAATCCGCAGGAGATCTTGTTGTTGTTGTGCTTTGTATTTCAGGACACGATTGGATACTGCAACAATAACCAGTTTATTTTATGGATTCACGGTGAACCGGACACATCCAGTGGCGCTATGGTTACTTACGTAATGCGCTGACTTACACTGGATGTGTGCTAAATATCGACAGGGTTTTAGCGGGCTCAGGGTTACAGAGAAGAGGAGGAAAACTGCTCGTAACACGTCCATCTCCATCTCTCTCTCTCTCTCTCTCTCTTCTCTCTCTCTCTCTCTCTGAACGCGATGAAGACAAACTGTACAAACTAATTTTTGTCTGTACAAACTCCGGACAGAAAACCAAGGTGTTCTGAGCCCCAGATTCACCAAATTATTGTTACTGTTCAATCCAAAACCAGAAAAGTTCCTGTGCTTTTAAGGATTTTGCTTTCTTTTATAAATAAACAAAATTAAATTGCAAAAACACTGATAATGATAGTAAATAATAAGAAAAATTCCTTCATTACAAGGATAAATGAACATTTTTGTGTGGGTTCGGTGTATGTCACCTTTTAAAAACTTAACCTTTTCTTTAAAAGCAATTTCTTACCTATTTAATTCATTGCTTAGAATAATCTTTAATATTTTACTTTTAGATAGATTACCATTATTATTATTATTATTATTATTATTATTATTATTATTTTATTATTATTATTATTATTATTATATGATTGTTATTATTATTTTATTATATTATTATTATTATTAGTTATTATTATTTTTATTATTACTTATTATTATTATTATTATTCTTATTATTATTATTATTAAGTATTTGGTTGTTGTTTTCGTGACTGATCACTAACCCTGACTGTTATTAATGATGCTTTTAAACCAAAATATTCTACTTTTTTAAGTTCACGTTTTTGCAGCATCTTAAAATTAAACATTTGGTTAACTTAAAGAAAGGAGGGAGGGAAAGGAATAAAATATAACAAAGTCGTTTTGTTTAAGTACATTTAATGATCTATAGAAAGGATGGTATTTCAGAACATTAGCCTAAGTATATTTTTTAAAAAATGAGAATTAGTACCTATTTTTGAAGCGGGACATGGATACAGAAATCCTCCTGTTACTGGAGAATAGAGATAAAGTTTTACTATGAAATATCTAACAAAATGAAGCTTATAGCTGTTTTAGAAAACGCATTTAGGTGCTGTAGTTTGTAAACGGATATTAGTTTTCTTTAATTATAATAGTATACAAAGAAGCACTTTGTATGCTCTACATAACTGGTGTTGATTTCCTTTTGTAGGTGGGGAAGAAGAGCCTGAAGCATCCGGTCGTGGACTGGGAGGCCGAAGACCGTTTCCTCCTGTTCTTTCTCTCTGTTTCTCTGCCTGGTTTTCGATTTCCAGGCAGGTCCTGCACCGAGCTTCATCGCCACTACTCGGGAGTACCTACTTACCTACCAGTCGTCTATCGTCGAGAACGTCGGGCCGCTGATTCGCCCGGGTAGGCGTCAATCTGCGTGTCTGACCGGGACCCTGTCCTGCGGTGATCTGCGTATTCACAATATGGAGGGCAGCTTTGGTGTCAGTCAGGGTTCCTCTCCTGATCAGCGGCCGCTCTGCTAACCCCAACTTGGTCTTCTGTCTGTCGCTGGTTCGAATGTCTTGCGGCTTTTGTTTGCGTTCGGTTTAGTTTTCGGAATCATCTCTGCTACGGCAGCCTCCCTTAGAACTTAGAAGAGAAGAAAGGACAGATAAATAAACCAGCGTAACAACATAGTAACCGATCATTCGCTTATTCACAAGATGCTCCAGATACGGGGTCGATCTGCTGCACATTTGTTTCTCACGACCGTGAAGCTTTTCTTTCTGCTGTCTTTAAAATAGATTTCTATCTTTCCAACACATGTCCGCCGTATTGAACTACATATATGAATTGTACATCAGTGCCACCAGCCTCCTCCGCCCTCTCGAGTGAAGGTGCAGACAGTTCTCAACGAATAAACAGATAAATACATAACTGGCCCTTTATCCAGCCCGTGAATAATTCTGATAATTAGACAGTGGTGTCGCTTTTCAGATATCCCAACAAGGTCGGAATCTTTCGTTTCTTTTTAAAACTACCGTTTATTCGTGTAATGTGGGATAGCAATTAAGACAGGAAAATCTACAGAAAACGAATAGGCATGCAAAACAGTTGTTGGTTTCTATTAGCAACGTTTAAAAACGGAATTAATAAAACCGGAACGCATTAATTCTTAACTCATCGCGACCTTGCTGCCTGTCGATGGTTCCTGGCACTACAGAAGCAGGCGTACTTCATTTATCCGATGATCTAAGGGCGATAATTCATGTGCGATCAATAAATATCTTATTTTTAACTTTCTTTTTTCTCCAACGATGAATAACACCTGGCCTGGGATAGTAAAGACCATGCGGATAATCAGTGCATTTGTCACAATTAATGAATGATATTATTATTATTATTATTAATTTATTATTATTATTATATTATTATTATTATTATTATTATTATTATTAGTATTAGTAGTAGTAGTAGTAGTAGTAGTAGTGTATAGTGAAAATAGCATGGCCGGTATAATATCGCATAATAACCGCAATACGGCTTGGAAGGCTTGTTGTCACTGATGGCTGCCCTTGACGCCGAGCTATTCCCTATTCCCGACCAGTAGGTTCTCGCGATACGCCAAGCATTATGTCTGACGTCACATCTGGTCCGACAGTGACGTCAAAGACAATGAAGACAGGGGAGAGTACCCAAAACCACTTGTCTTCTTGCTCTTTGTTCGTAATTCTAAACTTTTAGCTTTTGCACGTGAGTTCAGTCTCCTTCTTAAACTCTTGTCGCTTATTGGAAACTTTGGAGTGAGACGCGATAAACGAGAGTAGCGCGTGGTGTGGGACACGAAGCCGGCCTATGGGCGACAGCTCTTTGCGGCACAAGCTACGTCTTCAAGAAGCGTTTTATTAACGATGATGATGCTGTTGTTGTTATCGTTGTAATCCAAAGACTCAAGCCGTATAAAACAGATCTATCATTATTCTTATGTACCTAGAAAATTGTCGTCTGCGTTGGTCGCGTCGTTCGTTTCCTTAACATTCGATGGCAAGATGGGAAGACTGATGCTGGGGTGCGAGCGAGAGCCAGGGTGCTTTGCATGCTCCCCATCCTCCAGCGAAGATGCCTCTGCTGGCTTGGCCACGTGCGTCGCACATACCCAGAGACGTCGACTGGTGGGAGGAGCTGGCCGTGAAGCAGTTGCTATGGAGATTGACGCCCCCTCTCTCTCTCTTTCTCTCTGCGCAATAAGAGCGCTCGAAGGATGGATTCGTCTCAAGGGGAACAAAGGAACAAAAAGTGTCGCTCCGTGCGACAACTGTAGCAGAACCTGCAAGATACAGCATCAGGCTGCGAAGACATCGAAGCTGCGGCCAGAGACCTTCAACGAGTAACGGCTGCCATAAATAATAACAGTGGATGCTGTCAAACGACTGATGTTGCAGAAGATTAGTTGCCCGAATAACCAACCAAATGAGCTGCAGTGTTGCAAGTATAAAAGAAGATTCTATCTGGCAAGATTAGTCGAAGTAGCTGGTAACTGCTTTCAAAATTGCGGTTGATTAGTTTTGAGAAGCGAGGTCTTTAAGTTGCACTCTCCCTGCCCCTTAACTATAACCATAAATCTGATTTCGTTGTCGCGCAAAATCATTAAAAAACAACAACGCCTTTTAAATTGTTTATTTATTGTAATGTGAGGCATTTTTAATTACCCAGGCCGGTGAATAATCTTACAGGTGAACTTTTAACGAAGATTAAGATAGTTCTGCAAGCAGAGCCACTGCGATCTTCACTCCCTGGACAGAACTCGCCTATATCCTGTTTCCGGGTCCGTGACGTCACCAAAGATGCTTTGACAATCTGTCCATCAGTGATTAGCTCAGCTAAGCATCTTATACACATCGGAATATCATCTGTCAAATAGACTCTGACTCATTCGAGTATCCAAGTTAAAGTCAACAACCTTTCGTACCGTAACATCGTCTATCTACAGTATCCTTGAAAACAAAAAACAAAAAAACAGTACCAAGAGCAGAAACTGTACCGTATTAGCCCAATTCGCTTTAGTAGTTCGGCAGTTAATTCGTGGAGAAAATCGAATAATCCCGGCTCGTGTGCGGTTATCGCTGTGACGTCGCGTTCCCGCCCACAGTCGCTCGGCGGCCGGGTCACCGCCCCTGAGGGTCTGTCGTAAGTGAGCCTCCGCTAGGTGGACACCATCAAAAACGCATTAAAGTTTACGAGCGCAGCGGGTCCGAGAGGCGCGCGCAGGGGAGGGTCCGCCACCCAGAACGGGCCGTCTACCGCGCAGCAGTTATAACTCCCTCGGGGTTAGGGTTCGTTCTCTCGCAGACGATCGCTGCTAATTATCCCAGGGCGCCCCTGATGGAAAGCAGGAGCCGACCGACCGCTTGTGTTCTTTCAGTTCCCTTTCCGCTCTACTTTAACTCTTACGCGAATCAAGGCAACTTTGAAAAGGGAGGGAGAGAGTTGGGGTGGGGGTGGGGGGAGGGGAAGGAATTACAAAACAGTAACTAATGTCTGCAGCCCGGTGTAAGTCGGACGGTCACGTGACCCGGCTGGCTGCGCTGATGAGACTAGATGTTTGTAAAACAAACCAAAGACGAGTTTCGTCCCTTTGTTAGCATCTAAATATGCTATTCAAAATACAGTATAGATCTTTTAATGTTCTAGATTGTTTGGGAATGTTCCGGAATGTTTTGTAATGTTGTTGTTTTGTTGTTTTTTTTGCGTGTCGAATTCTAGATGATTCTGGATAATTGTGGAAAGTTCTAAAATGTCGTAGAAGGGCACTTGCATGTACACAGAAAGTAGTTTTGTTGTCTAGAGAGACCTGTCCCACCGGAGTAATTTGAGAAAGTTGTGTTTGCGCTTTAATGGGTGAAGGCAACGGGACAAAAATTTCACCCGCGACATATAGCAGTCAACGTTGAAGGAGATCTTTGAGAAGCATCCAAGCGAATGAACTTATGGATCGAATCGTACAAAGAAACTCAAAACTGGGAGAGGAACAAAAGATAAGATTTTAAAAAATGGGACAGTTTTAAACCTAACAAACAAACACATGATTTCCGAGAGGGCCTTGCACATGATGGCGACAGCGCGACTTTATTAGAAGTGGTCATGGGCACAGCGCCGACGCATAAGAGGCTGAGTTGTAAATAGATTTTGTTAGTGCAGATCTCTGGGTAAATAAAGACCTTTTGGTGATGACTCTAAATGGTTACTTTAAGTAACTACCGTTTACAGGCTAACTCGCTTTCAAAACAACTTCTGCCGAATAACGGAGAGAAAAGGGAGCAGAAATTTGCATTTTACAGATCGATGCGCCAAGACATTTGTCTTGGGACCGCAAAATTCGACCCGCCCTGATTCGATTCTCGCGACGGGTGCAGGTTCTGCTTCAAACCTTCTGTTAGCAAGTAACGTGACTCCGACACGAGTCCAAGCTCCTATTTTGAGGTGGAAAATCGCCCTCCTATTACTACGATGGCGTGGGCACTAAAAGCACTTTACCCGCCCATCCATAGATGGCGCCACCCGAGCTTAAGAGCTAAGGATGTAGTGGGTAGTGTAAACATTTGCTCATCTCTCGTCTCTCTCTCTCTCTCTCTCTCTCTCTCTCTCTCTCTCTCTCTCTCTTAAATGAAGGAAATTTTCCTTTTTTCTACCAACTTCGATGTCAGGAATTTATTTTCGATGAAACTTTATGTATTAGCGACTGCGAACTGAAAATTGTCAGAATTTGTCACAGCAGGTCCGTCAAAAGTGAGAGCGATTAGCGCATGCGCGCCTGATGTCACCGACCATTATCATTCTAGTTAATTGCTTCCCCTTAGATCAGTTCACGATTCATTATCGGCAGTTGCTGTTATTAATCCTTTAGCTGACCGCTGTGAGGTATTTTACCATTTGCGCCGATACCCGCCCACCCTGCTACATTTATTGCGTCAACACCAGAGGCGAGGGAGCTCTCTGAACTGTCCGGGGCTGGCAATGAAAATAAACTTTAATTTGGAAATTAGTACTAGACGTCATAAACCTTTAAAAATTTAATAAAGATATTTGGGGTTGGCCCCCTCCTGTTTGTGTAAAATACATACAGAAAACAACGAAATAATAATAATAATAATAATAATTTCGTGCACAGCTGGATGTCGAGATGTCCTGATAGTTTATAACCTAGCAGAGTTAGAACTTGAATTAAGGCAGGTTACCATTAACGAATAAAAAAGGTTTGATGCCAATTAATGCCAGGTGAGTCGGTCGGTCTGGATTTTTCACGAATCGACCGCCTGTTCGTTTGTTCTGGCCTCAACCTGCTTCTCCTGTTATCTGTCGTCCGCCCGTTCAGTTATTCTCAGCGGTATTTCGCCGTTTATCCGCTGTCATCGCTTTTAAAGTTCTTCGCATTAAAATTAAAGATCGGGCTACTTCCCAGGGGAACCTAGGTGGCCGATCGAACCGCGACCCGAGCTGCTAGCTAATCTGTTACACAGCTGAACATAATAACTTACCAAAATGTCTCGACATTCAGACGCACATCCAGACATTTCTGGTAATGGATAATCCAAAGAAGAAGAGAAGGCTATCAGAGGGGTGCACTAGGAACCGTCAGCGGAAATGGTGTAAAGGTTCTACATCTTTCTCGATACAAAACACCAACAAAAGAATAAACAGGTAGCAGTTTTTCTGAAATAGCTTTAATTATTATTATTATTATTATTATTATTATTATTATTATTATTATTATTATTATTTGTCGATCGTGTATCATCTTCTATTACGAACGGCTGCGGAGGAGAACAGCGCACCCCCCCACCACCCCCTTCACCTGCAGGCGTTTACATTAATTCGGAAAACGTGGAAATACCTTTATAGAAAACTCCGTTCCAGGTGAGAGCCGAACCGGGACAGCGAACCGCGATACAGACAATGGGTTCACTGGGTAACATCGCTCTGTGGCGCGGCTCGCGCTGAAGAGAAACTGGAAACCGGTCAGGATATTTCTGTCTCTTGTCGAGAAAAGAAATCGTCGCGTTCCAATTAGCGGACTGATTTGTTCAAAAAAACCTGTTTTTCTCTCTCTTTCCGCCTCCCTAAACTTTTAGTTTTTTGTTCACCAAAGAAAATAAGTTAATCATTAATGGATTTATTTGTATAATGTTCGTTTTAACTTTTTAAAAACCTAGTTAGCTTTTTTTTTTTTTAACTACTGAATGTTCACATATTTTTAAAACTAAAGTTAACCAAAATAAATAATAATAATATAAATAATAATAATAATAATAATAATAATAATAATAATAATAATAATAATAATAATAATAATTTGTGGTTTATTTTGCATAATTAATTTATAATCAAAACAGAACCACAGCAGTAGACCGCTGCTTTCGCTTGTTTCTATAACGTATCTCTTTGAATTAACTTTTAATATTCTTTAAATGTTTCCGATTTTTATTTCGAAGATATTTCGAGTGCTTCACTACAAGATACAGACCAGCGACCGGCCGGTGAAGACACAAAGCTGTAGGCACACACACACACACACACACACACACACAAAACACGATCGTGAAGGGAGATCGGAAAGCTGCGACATAAAATCACTGACCCCTCCCCTCCCGCCATCTTTGTTTATTCGTCTGTGTCTTCTTCGTCGCCACGTCTCACTTATTTCGCTACTCTGTCGCAATTTCACAGTCTACGCTTGCACAATTTTAAGGAAGAAAGGTATTTCTTGTGCAATTGTGACACAATGAAGCCTTATGAGGTGTACATTAAGTTTTATTGTATCTTCTTATAGATTAGTGAAAATCTTCATCGGTGTTGACGCAATGGCGGCGGGGAGCAGTCATTTACATTTACCGGGAAAAATCGAGTGCTATTCATGAGAACACGCGGCAGAAAATGACGACGACTGTTACTATGCTGAATAAATTTTACAATATAAATAAAATAAATTAAACGTATATGATTTATATAAAAACAAACGTTCAGTATGGTGTGCGTGTGTTTGTTGTTGACGTGTCGTAGGTGCCGGCCGATCCCCTTGTCTCCTCTCGTATGCTTCGCCCAGAAATGTGTCAGCTAAGCCCACCGTTGTTTACACGGTAACCGCTCGGCTGTGCAATCACAGGATGAGAAGATCCCGTCGAGAAACCCTGGAGTTTCCCGAACTGTGAGATCGCTCCCCACACGGACGCCGCTATGCCGACGGTCGGATCTCCTTTGACCGCCCCCCCCCGGTATCCGTGTATTCTTTCCCTCTCTTCTGTGTCGCGCGCCGGAGCCCAGGCCGCTTCATGTCTGTTACCGTGCTAGAATATTTTAAAATAAACAATAGCTTTCTTGCTATTGTTTCCAAAGAGCTGCAAGGCGGGCTTTAATGTGTCCTTTAATAAGACGGTGTTATAAACGGAACGGTATCCCCTCTACACCGGAAATTTGGTTGTTGTTGTTGTTGTTTTTGAAAAGAGATCCTATGGGAAAAACAAAAACAACAAACTATCTAGGGTCACCCCCCCCCCAACCCCACCACCTTCTTCTTCTTCTTCTCATTTCCTTTCTCCGGATCCGCGGGTAATAATAAGCCGGTAGAAAAGCGGTTCTTGTTTCTGACCCCACACGCAGAAACCTTGGTAGTTATTACATAAACAAGGACTTCCCCGCACCGACCGCGCCCCTGGAGACCGCGACTGGGCCTGGCGCGGCCGAGTTCCAGATAGCAGAGTTTCGGGAGACCACTGCGGTTTGGTAAGAACCCACCATTTCAGCGTTATTCTTAATTAGCCGCTCTGAGCCTTGTGTCGTAACCACCCGGTCACCCGTGTTTGTTACAGCGCAGATTTCTGCTTCCACGGCAGCAGCCTTCAACTAACCCCAACCCTGCTCCCTTATTTCTCTTCTATTTGCATACGACCCCGGTCTTCGGGATTTTACTTAATTGTTCTTGGTTGCAGAACAACCCGATTCCCTTTAGAAGAAACTCACAACTGCAGGTTATTTTGTGTGTTTGTATTTTTTTATTTTTACATTTGACAAAAAATAGCGTGGCTCACATCTACGGTTTCCTTCTCCTATATTCCCACGTGACCACATCTGCAATATCCTGGTACATTCCATTCGGTAACACTCGTGTGTCATCTCTTCCTTTGTTAGTTTTATCCTGCTGTCTCTTCAGGCCGTACAGATTCTTTAAAGGTGTAATAATAATAATATAATAATAATAATAATAATAATAATAATAATAATAAATAATAATAATAATAATAATAAAATTAATAATAATAATAATAATATATTTTTAATCTCTCAGAACCCACCTGGCAGGAAACAGCAAAAATAACCTTCCCATCAATTTCCGTATGAAACATGAAAAGAATATTTTGTTTACACTACAAAAAGAAACATTAGAAAAAACGGGAACATGGCGTCTTTTATATCAGTTTGTATATATACAGTGCGTCATAAGCCGGCCGTATAGATATTAAGGTCCAGTGTCACTGACGAACTTGGTACTTCCTTTTAGGTTTAATCAGCCTCCGTTATCTTTGCGGCAGCTCAGCAGTCGTTTACACAGATGTCTTAGCCGCTAAAATGCATCGACAATTTCTGTAAGCATCTTTATATAAACAACTGCTCTCTGCATCACGTGGTGGCGTGTTACTTAATGTCAGTATGTTTTTCTATAAACAAAGCTGGTCTTATGTAAGTGTTTAAGATCGCAGGCTCTTTGCTTTAGAATATATTTGTGTATTTATGTGTAAACGTTTTAAAATATAAAGAGAGCTGGGAGGGAGCAGTAAGATCCGGGGCAGTTCATAATACCGCGGCCCCGCCTGTCATTTATGATTCTACTTTCGTTTTCTGATTCTCGGCACGATCGCTACACCACGTGACTACCATGGTGACGAGTCTTGAAAGAAAAGTGAGAGACCATTCTTAATTAGCTAAACCGTTTTACAAAACTTGATATCAAACATATGTATATATTTTTAGTTTTGGCGAGTGGAAAAAATCGAAGAACCGCATCGTGTTGCTGGAAAACCCTTGTATAAATTGTAAGGGATTATTATTTTTTGCTTCCTTGTATCAAGTAATGCAGACCAAACTAAAGACAGTTATGGCTACACAGAATGACTGACTCCTCGGTGTTTCATATTTCTTTTCAAAATTCAGCATTCTTTCCTTGTGGCACCGACTGTATAACGACGAGTGGGTGGGGGGGGCAGAAACGGCTTCAGTTCGCGGTAGTCCGACCGATTTCTGTTCAAATTCGCCAGAGGTGAATTGCAGAGCTCCGGTTGTCAGCTCACGAAGACATCGTCCAGACCGGGACAATAAATCTATCAGAAAGCAAAATCGCGACCTAAATGAACTGCACCATTTGTTGTTATCGGAGATTTGGCGATAAACAGTTGAAACAACTTTCAAGAAATATTTATCATGGGAATCTCTTTAACTTGACACGGTTTTGTGATTTGGAGGCCAATTGCTGAACTTGTTTATGTCAAGGATAAGACGCCGGACGATGTGGTGGCGCGTCTCTTTCTGGTCGATGGACTTCGCGGCGATGAGAGACCCCCAGCCGGCTCCTCCCCCCTCCACTCAGTACATCATCATCTCTGTAGCGTAGCTTGGTCACAGAACTTCACTGGAAAACCCCAGGTTTAGATTCCGAACATCTTCAATTGCAAATTATCAAATGGAGGGGGGAAAAAAGAGGAAAAAGTCACATCACGTGAGCTCCTGAAAGTAAAGCCTTGCTCGCGGTATTAGATCGTGCGTTATCTTACGGTCATAAAACCAACTAAAGGTTAGTATATAAAATCTACCAATTTCTTACTACTTAATGAGTTTTGAGAACGCAGCAGAAAGACCCCGGTCCTGCCTGTCACGTGAGAAGTGAAATCACGCCCATTAGTACTTCGCGACTTTCTCGCTTAGGTAAATACTTTAAGATCAAAGCCCCCCTGCCCTCTCTCCTCTGATTGAAAATAGTCTATAAATTATTTATGACCTACAATAATGTTAAAAGTTTACAGCACCAGCCGAGCTGATGTCTCCGCCCTGTTACTTCCGTGTTAATTGGGCGGTCTAAATTGCCAAGTTTGTTATTCTCGAGATGAAAGAAAATATTATATCCATTCAGCAGGGCGAGGAGACGGACAAGAGCGCGCCTGTGGTAAGCAGATACACGAAGTTTAAAAGCCTAAAGCAGAACGTCAACAGTAATTGCGCAGTATCGCATAAATATAGAGAAGAACGTAACATCAAAGTTTTCAGTTACTTCAGAGGGAACTCACTCGATAAACAGGATGTCGTCGGGGCTACATCTCTCGCTTCCGCCATCTCTTTCAATTCACCCATACAGAAACCCGCATAGGAAACCCAAATTATCTTGAATTATTTCCACCATATAAGTATATAATAAATTCGTCAATATAAACACAAATATCATAGTCTTTAGAAAATGGCTTAATGGTGACGTTTTGATATTTTACCCGGATCCCAGCCCCCTTCCTCTCCAAGTACATTTAACGTAAAAACAAACCAGCAGCATGCATTTAAAAAACAACAACACGAAACTCAGCTGCAGCTGAATCGCTGATGTATTGAACAGAATTTCTTATCTACACGAAATATTATATATCTCACCTGTAGCTAGTACCTTGTGATTTCTCGGTGACTTTTACCTGAATCAGTATTACAATTAGAAATCGTGCATATTAAATGTTTATCTAATTACCATCAGTACTGCCAATTTACTGCAATTATCAATCAGTCATGCAAACAAACATCCATAAGCCTTTGCGTTTTTGTAGACAATAATGATCAGCGTTTGCTTTTTCATACGTGTGAGTCTCATCTATTTTGGTACATGTTGGCCGGCGTGTTCATCAGTGCGGCTAACGAGACAATAACTCTGCAATCATACACCTGCAAACTGAAGGCATTGGATTTGTATCAACAGAAAGCTGAATTTAATGTTCTTAATATCCACCTGATTTAACTCTGCGTTATATTCTAGAAAGTTAAATTTGATCCAGGTCAATGACTGTGCCGTGTAATACGATGTAATTGTGTGTAATCGATTCTCTTGGCCACACAGCTTCACGAACTCTGTTTCAATTAGTCACTGGCGAAAATGGATCCACTCCTCTCTCCGCCGATAATTCAGAAGGTTTCTTCCGACTCGGCGATTTTTATATGAACCGATTTGGTAATGATACGGCAGGAAAAGGGTTCAGAATCTTTGTATTAAGCCATCCGCTTCGATCGACACTGTTCATTATTCATGGTAACCAAACGAGAAGGAAGATATTCATAACCCGATCAATGCAAAAAGAAAAAAAAATTTTTTTAAAATGCAGTATGCGCAAGTGATTCTACTCTGAGTGTCAGAGAATTTTAAGTTACGCTATCTACATATGACGTCATTCACTGGCTGCTATCTGTTGTTGTTGTTTACCTTCGGCTTTTTAATATATTTTATAGTCAGAAGCTACACGCGAAACTTTTCCATCACACCCCTTTTCATTACCTACCTAAGGAAATCACTGCCCTTACCTTTATTTACTTTCTATTTAAATTAAATGAGGTTTTGGGATCGATCACCTGGCTGCTTGTTTAACCATTAAATGCTTTAGGGAGAAATAACTCAAAAATTATTTTAAAAAAAACTTGAGAAAGGAAAAGATTCTGCCCGGCGAATGCTCCACTTAACGACGGTGTCTTCTGCTATGTTGGTTGTCATATTTATATTCTTCTACATTATTTGATAATTTTGAAAACGGCACTTTGCAAAAAAAAACTTAAGTTTTTATTAAAGTAATTAGTAACGAGGGCATCGTCCGAATCCGATCTAAAATATCACATAGGCCAGAAACGTGCCGACAAAGAACGATAACTCGAGGAAAATGTCCCCCGAGTTTCCGGCTTGACACAGCAGAGAAGACTGAAAGGGCAGTCATGGATTTTTAAAATGTCCAATATAAAATTCTCAGGAGATCGAAATTGACGTGACAATTTCAAAACGGTCATGCATTATTCTTTTCTCGTAACATTATCATGCACAAAAACAGTAACCATTTCAGGAGAGGCAAACTGGTAACCTGTAACAGAAATGTCGGACATTTTGTATCCCAGAATACTTAGCGCGCGCTGTGATTCTATTTAACAGTGGACACTGCAGAGTTTATATACAACGGTGGCGCCCCTCTCCCACAACAAGCGGCAACCTGCGTTGACAAATAGGGTTGTGTTATGGGCCTAAGTTCGAATCCCGGTCGGTTTGGTTTTGTATCTCACATCTGTTTCTTCTCGTTTTTTCCTTTACCAGCCGGCCACGCAGGCTTCCTCCCACATCTGAAAAGATGGAGAGTTCCGGTTTCCGGGTATTCGCGGAGTTAGGTCTCGAAGGCAATTCCCGACCGGTCTGCATGTCAAACAAAAAAAAGTTGCGCCTCCCCAGGTAACTCGGCCGGTCACCAAGACTGATTCTCCTCATCGAGTTCCGGCCCCGACGTCAGGACGGGGACCCGACCCGTAAAGTGGCCGCCCAGCTCTGAGTCTAACCGCACCTGGTTTACAATGCCGATTTAACGGTGAGTACTCGGCCACCAGACGAATCGAGAGGCGGCAGACAAATTGTACAGAAATCGCGCGTTGTCACTCGCTTCGGTCTCACTCGTCCAACAATGTCATTCCAGAAATCCCTTCTCCCGGACCCCTAATTCTGAACACGAACGGTACCGGCCCGCGCGGACGACGACGTTCAGGTTACTGGCCTGGCCTGTTTAACTCGGTTGGCCCACACAATTTTAGGAATTGGTTCTGAAACATTTATCCGTTTATTTCGCAAACGACTGAAACTTTCCCCGACCAATAATAACTAAGAGACTAATACTGAATCTGACTCCACGTTAACCTTAGTAATGAGTGCCAAACAGTGACCTTTTATTTTTCCTTTAGCGCCTCGTCCTGCCTGTCGGCGGTTCAGTATTTACATGCCGTCGCCAACAACAAGCCTGATGGATGTGGTTGGTCTCTCGTTAGCCACGGGACGGAGCGACTCCGCCCACACAGATGTGCTGACCACGACTTATCACCCACGTGCTCAAGCTGTTGTACAATACGGGCGATAACAGCGCCACTCACTCGGCCCAACAGGTGCGTGCTTGTCAATTATGGAGAAAAATATTACTGGGAGGTCTGTCCATCCCACGGTACGGACATTAATATCGTGGAGTCCGGCCAGCTAACTAGCCGCTGATCTGACCAGTACTGTTGAGTCTCGTTTTTCAGGATAACTTTGTGAGAACAGGAAGTTCTGTTGTTTGCCTGATTAAACATTATCAACGATGGTTGGCCTTCTCGTAGACCGTCATCTTTTTAAAGAGCTTTCTTTCTCCTTTGGTAGTAATAGTTTATTTATTTACTTTTACATTCTACCCACAACATCTAGACTTTTTGTTTAGCTTTCTTTTCTTTCTCCACTCCATGACAAGCAGAATAATTTGTATTTATTTACCTCGGGCATCTACATTCATATGCCTTCAACTTTCACTAATTCTAGCAGTGTTCATTAACACTGCAATGTCGGACGTCAAATAAGAAAAATATCAATCTTTCTCTCTTTCTTTCCGCTACTGTGACATGCCAGGAGGATTTAGTGCATTTGTACTTTGTTGTTGTTGTTGTTATTTATCGTACTTCTGGTGCTCTAATTGTGTGTGGTATCTGCTGGCTGGCTGCGTGTGGTAAGTACCACCATTGCCGTTATCGCCTCGTTTCTGTTAATGTCAAAATGACCCACCAAAGACCGGAAGTCAATATCAGGTAAAATCACTTTTTGTTGTTTGTTTTCAAACAAATAAGAAAAGAGGGAAATGTTTGTCCTCAAGTGTACTGGAAGATCCGAGGCGTGAGAATTAAAATGGCAATAAATAAGTAAATTTTAGAAAAAAAATGTCTTTCCTTGAGAAAACCTTTTAAAAATATTCCCTCGGTTCAGTTGGCGTAGTTTGCTTTTCTGTTTCAACGTTCACTTGTTATGCGTTTCCAAATAAATATATTCTCATTCCTAAAAGCCTCAAAGAATACTAGCGGTAATGCATATGTTAACTAATAATAATAATAATAATAATAATAATAATATAATAATAATAATAATAATAATAATAATAATAGCCATGAACATTTTCGTCTACCTTTTAATAATCAACTGATCCTCTCCCTAAGAGAATTTCCATCCAGTTATTGTTGATAATTCACCGTCCGTTTGTTTTTTTTTTCTTTCGTTAAAGACATTGCGCGGTGTATCTGTCTAATCCCTAATTCCACGCTGTATCTCGACCCCTGAAACAGAAAACTCCAGAATTCTGTATTATACATCTCTTCTCTCTCTTTCAAATCCGTTTATCTTTAGAAGCTTATTTAGTATTCTAAAATCTACTAATTATTTGTATCCATCTTCTCCCGTATTAACCGATAATTTATAATTTAAAATTTTTCATATCTTTAACTTACTAATCACCGATTGCTGAACAAACGTCCCGCTGGGCCGAATGCAGAAAACTCACAGGTCTTATAATTCAGACTGACCGGCCCGCGTAGTTTACACGGTATGGCGGGATCAGCTTCCTGTTTCGCGCAGTTTATTAAGAGACGACGGCGAAGAAGAGACATGCCGCATATAGAGTGACCGTTTTAAGTTGGCTCAAAAATCGCTCAAGGTGAATGTAAACTGCACGGACCGTCATGTAGACGTCCCGACAGGTGCGCGTGTGCGGGTTTAAGAGACCTTTGTAACAAACATTTTGAATAATTAGATAGAAAACCAGGGTTTATTGAATCAAAAAACGTTTATCTACCAGTAATCAATCAAGAAAACGTTTCTATGGTGCATTGCTACGGATGCTGACTGTCTCGCAGAGCGCAACACTCCTTCTGCCTTTACAAATGCATCAGTGTTGTTGGTGTCCAGATTCCTCGCCGTCAACCCTAGTAGCCTGTTCTTTTACACAGGCCATCTTTTAACGGCGTTCTCTCGTCGGCCTTCGTGCCGTTGCATTATGTAGAAGATTTTCTTAATTATCGTCGGATAATTTGATCTTTATATATAAACAGTTCGAACGAAATCCAATAAAATTTGTGTGTATTTCTACCAATATGGCGAGTGGAGGAAACCTCTGTAAGTAACGCAGCATCAGTCTCTTTCCGTTTTTAACTCCGAGCTCCAAGATTACTTTTGTATTTACCTGGAATCGTTAAAGGCAAAAAAAAAAAAAAAAACTATTTTTCAAAAATGAATTCGCCTTTCAATTTGTTTTTCGATCCTTTAATCCGGACAGAACACAACGGTTTAGGTCAGTCTAGACTTCCCTTTTAGGGAAAAGGGGAATAAGAAACGGACGGCGGACGACGTTGGTTTTGATCTGAGACGCTTTAATTGTAAAACAGAGATAATTCCTCGACCATGAAAGACAATACTTTGATTTTTTAATCCGTAGTTTATTTTCTATTTAACTTTCGAATTGAATACATTTAATAAGTGAATCAGACCCGGAAGAAAGCGCTCTTCTAACATTGGAATATACATCTTATCACGCGTGAAGATGGACAGTTACAGCCGGCGGCATACAGAGGAAAGGCTGTCTCCTGTACACAGGTAAACCGTTCGTTTTGTTTTTGCTTGGAAATCTTCCCGTCTTGTACTCCCTACACCTGTTTTTTTTTATTGTTGCTTTTTTTATGCGACTGCCATTCGATAATTAGGGAGTCAGCACATAGTTAATTCTTCTAATCACCAGAACTACAACGGGAACTGATTGAAACAGCAAAGGATTAACCCGTCTTGCATGATCTAGACGATTGCCGATACGGTAGTTTCATTTGCTTCCCACCCTAATTGGATTAATTTAAAGCCAATTGAACAAGCAAACAGAAGATATCGATGTGATACAATGGCTCAATCGATGGCGTGATCCTGCCGACCTGTTACCGAGAGAAGATCTCGGTAAGGGACCAAAACTGATATGGGCTTAACTGGCTTGATACCGGATCGAGGAATTAACTTTTGTCGGGCATTCGGTGCTGTAGTCCCGAAATCAGCCAACAAGCGGCTTAAGTCAGCCAACACGCGAGTTTGGAGCTGCTGATCAGACCGGTTCCTGTCCTTACTCCGCTTTCATACCTGTTCTCTCAGATTACCGACTACTGGGATGCAGAATTCTCCCTCCTTATTTTTTTCATTTATTTATTCATATATTTTCGGAGAAGAAACATCGTTAAAAAAAACAAAAACAAAAGACTTTTTGTTCTATTTTTGGCACAGCAGGATAAAGGGTCGGTTGGTCTAAAGACCGGAAAGACATCTGCCCCATCCCCGCACATTAACCATCACTGCGTTCACTCAAAGTCAACTCCTCTCAACCCTGACGATTTCGACAGGTCGCCGAAACGTCTGTTCACCAGTTAGTCTCGAGGTGGCGTACACCAATCTCAACAAGGGGGGTAATTCGCTGTTGCGGATCCTGCCCCACGAGGGGCCGGGCGGGCTCTTTCGATTTCGGCCCGGAAATATTTACTAGAATGCTTCATTTTTAGATGTGAGAGGAAATCAGAGTGATGGAAGTAAACCCACGTGAGTGGTTGCTGAAGAAGAGGGAGGAGCAAGCACGCATGGAGTGTACCTACGCCAAATCCAGATGGTCCCGACCGGGAGTCGAACCCAGGCCCTCGGCCTTGGCAGTTCACCTGGAGTCCTCTGCTATCTGAAAGAATTTTTTAATGGCGCAAACAGCGACATCTAGGGTACGTGGAAAGAAACCCAAGGAAAAAATCCGGAATCTGCTTTAGATTAGCTGCTTTGAACAACTATATAATTTCTGGTAAAATTGCATATTTAAAAAAGAAAATTTTCATTAAAATGTCTCAAGTTTTTTTTTTAGAGCAGCAGACGAACCCCGTTGCGTAGACCAGCATCAGCCATTTAGAGCTATAAGTCGCCATTTTTTACGCTTATGAAGTCAGAAGTCAGAAATCTCATTCTCATCCTCCCCAACTGTGAAAAAAGTAAAGACTGCGACTCTTCATTTCTCGACTTCGCTGACGTGAAGATACAACTGACTGACACTCGTCTCGTGATATATCATGTATGTATTCCAGATGAAAACGAGAGAGAGAGAGAGAGAGAGAGACCTCAGAGAGAGAGAGAGAGAGAGAGAGATGACCTCAGTACCGATCGAGAGAGAGATGACCTCAGTACCGATCGAGAGAGACATACGTCACTACGATTGACAGAACGGGCGGCTAAAGATGGCTGACCATCAGGTAGTAAGAATTAGAGCAAAAGGATGGTGGAAGCCTTGTATAGAAAAACCGGTCAAATTGAGTACGGAATGTTCTTCTCCAATATACACTAGCGGAAAAATTATAAGCGGATTTCATGATTCGATGTAGACTATGTATATTTGCAAAATAAGGCTTTTTCTTGACAACCAAATCATTAAATACATTCCAGCGTTTGGTAGGATACCGGAGGCCCGACAGAGGGAGGGCGCTGAATCGATAAGCTTGCTGCAATACTCGTCCGTAATTTTACCCCATAATTCTTCGATATTTTCATGCAACTCGCTCAATTTCGCCGGCTTTGAGCTCTAACCTCTCTATCTGGTGTATGCCACATATTCTCTATTGGATTTAAATCCGGAGGCTGAGGAGGCCATTCGAGAAGAGGCGGTTTTCGTGGTTTGGAACCGATGCTTAACGATATTTGCAGTGTGAATAGGCGCATCTTCCTGCCGGAAGATCTAAGTGACGGGCAAATTCTCATCAGCATGCGAGGACATTTCTCAAGATGTGCAAACATCCGCTGCTGTCCAAAGTTCGTTCATTTTTGGAAATCGGACCGGTCCGGTGTCCCGGGAAACAGTTTCAAGTCATAGTGCTCCCATCACCCTCCCCTTGAACAATCGGAAGAATACATTCCTGATCGAACTGCTCTTTGCTCTCGTGCGAACTTGAGACTGCGCCAGCGGTTCTTTCGGGAAACGACCGGCTTCTTCCTGGCGACCTTCCCATTCAGTCCAAGCTCATGCAGTCGGTTCCTGGCAGTCCGCACAATTATCCCCACATCTTTCCACTGCTGAATTTCCCTGTGGATGTCCACAGCCGTCTTCATACGACCGGCTTCAGATAGCCTGTGGATGCACCGGTCCAATCTTTGGGTAATTGGCCGGAATGTGGACGATCGCTATACTGTCCAGTGGCTCGGTGGAGATTCCAGGATGTCTGCAGGCTGTGTTTCGCTTCTTCCGATTTCCTTTGAGATTCGGAAATAAGGAAATTGCAGCTTTCAAAGCTCACCGATTCTCGAACGAGTAGTTGGAGAAAGACTAGACAGACTTCCTGCCCATTCTAAGAAAATAAGAATTAGTTCTATATTAGCCACACAAGTGATAAATATCACTAGGCCTACAAAATCCTACTGTCATATCAAATTATTTAACTATTCAAAATCCGCCTATAATTTTGGCTGCCACTGTGTGTATAACCGAACTTTATTAAAATCATTTATTTAAAACGTTCATTCCATGCTCCAAAGGAAGCACCTGTTGATCTCTCTCTCTCTCTCTCTCGCATCTTTTCATACGTCTTGCAACCCAGTGGTCACCTGCAGGCAGATGATCTCGGGCCAAACACCGTCTGCACGGGATAATTTTAAAAAAACCTTGACATCTACTAGTCATGAAAACGAGGCTTATCTAAACGCACCAGTTTTTCTTTTCTTCTTCTTTTTCCTTGATGACCTGATACGACGTTTATAACGGTCTCGCCGCGAACTCGACCCGCCAGAACCAGAATGCCCTCTTCGGCCCGTCCCCCAATCCCGTCTTGCTGTTTATTTGCACAAATAACAAAGAAAGTTAGATTCAGCTCCAGTTACCCGACTCCTCTTTGCGCCAGTGTGGTCAGCGGTTTATCAGTTGTATTAAATTCTACAATGATTTCCACATTCGGCTCATAAATTTTCTCGTTATTTATCGTTGCGCACGTGGTTCGACGATAAAACGCCGCTTTTACGATTTTCCCGGTGGCCGCCCTCTGGCGGTCACCTTCTTAGGGAAACCCAAGCAGAAACTAGACTCTTTCCTAAAGAGGTCGTCTTACAAGGGATATAAGAGGCAACACCCTCAAAGAATTTTTATGCAGTAATAAAAATAATCGGATCTAAATCTTAAGTATACAATTATTTCTCTCTTTTCTTCTTAAAAAATGTATTCTTACCTAAAGTAAAGTTAGCATCCAGTTGCAGTGACAAACCTGAAAGAAAGGAAAGAGGGGGGAATTGTGAACTTGTCCGTAACATTATTCCGCAGTCTTCTCGCTGCCACACAAAAAAACTAAAGATTTTCTTTATCAGTTTCTCTATTTGACTGCCTGGGTTAAACAAGATTATTTTTTACTAGTAAACAACTCCATTATACATTTTTATCATTTTTTAATAAGTTGAGTGATAAAAATCAAAACAAAAAACACTGTTTAGACAAAAATAAGAGGTATGTTTATAATTCAAATATAGAACAAATAAATTAAAAGTTAATTTTAGAGAAAAGATATTTCAGAAAAAAGTTTTTATTGAACGATAATAGATTTAGAATGTTAAAATATTCGATGCCTGATATCCGCAGTTCCTACATTTGAGATTTTGGATAAAACGCTGCAAATGATATAATTTCGGACTGGATTTTAAAATTCTTTCACGCTAATCTCTTCAGAAAAAATTTTTTGGCCATAGCTGGTCAGGCGGTAACCAAATGGACCGTCTTGCTTTAGAATAAATAATCAGGGTGGAGTAGAAGGATACGTACGATGCGCGCTTCTCGTACCAGCGACGTCGTGGGTTCGAATCCCGCGGTGCACCCCTAGTATTGTACATTACAGACGGATACTCGGCGCAGAAGCTGGACTACGGGTGGCCGCCTTATTGGTTAGGCCATTTCCTAAAAGAAAGCAATTCTTGAATCCACTGCTCCAAATCCTCTCCTCAAAAGAGGGAAGATATTGGTCACGTCGATAGAACGAGACGACGAGCGCTTAACCATCATACCCCTGTAAATAAAATAATTTTAAAAAGGGACCGGATCTTTAGTGGATTCTTTTCTTTTTAATCTAAATTTCTAAACCAAAGCGAATCGCGCGCCCAGTGTCTTTGCTGCCTCCCTTTCCGCTGACAGGCGCGGAGCGTAACGGGATGCGGTGGAAATTGGGTCTGACCACTGTGGGTAGAGTTTCAAGAAGACCCCATCGTCCCCTAGCGGATCGAGCACGGATAGGTAAATAGTTGTTCCGAATCTTTCGCCACGTGTTATCCGAGAGATGAAGTGCCAGATAAATAGCCCCGCTCTGCCGCGCCTCGGAATCTTGGCAAAGAAGTCTACTTGGATTCCAGAAAACTGTGGGCCGGGCACAGGGGATACACGCCAGTATTTACAAAGTTGTAGATAACCAGACATCAGTAGAATTAAAAAACAATTTGTTCACTTGTCACAATAGCAAGGCCTTTCTTTTTTATCGCGCATGAGCAGGCTTGCTCCGTATCTTGAAAAGACAAGTACAAATGACCAAAGCGGTCCGCACTGAAAGCTACTTAATCTCGGGCCAGTGAGCTGGCCAGACGGACGTCGGTCGCGACCCTAGTGGCGTAATTCGGTTCAGCTCTAACATGGGGGAGCCGGAAAACTTTCGCGTAGAGTAACACTGATCAATGTCTGTTCTTCAAAAAGCGCATATTGCTTATTGTTATTTAAATAGATCAGTTATTGTTCCAATGCTCAAAATACTCATTCAGATTTTAAATTTGCATACATATCATTTGAACTAAACGGAGGAAACTTATACAAAATCATTTACAAATAGTTAAGGTGAACAGAACTGAGTCATATTTAGGTTTTAACGATGCTTAATTGCATTCCAATCAGCTTTAGCCGCTATTAAGAAGCACTATGTGTTATAACAGTGGGACATTAGCTCCATCCTCCACTCGTTAGTCTACGGTGTGACGTAACAAGCAGAGCGGCTCAGAAATTCCCTCGGTCTCGGCTGAATTTAGGACACGGAATCATGGGAAATGAGTAGACTTAAAATGTCTGTCGAATTAATGAAAGCAAGGTGAAGCAAATAATGATATCAACTGTACTTGTATTTACAATATTTGTTAGATCATTTCAGAAAGACAACAACAACAACAACTTTCAGCTGCTTAGCTACGGTCACCACGACCACCCGACATTAAAGTCAGCCGTCAGATTCGGGCCATGGCTGCCGGCTCTGTTGACCTCACTATGTAGATGAATGGCGTAGCCGGAATGATTTTAATATATTATCTCGTGCGCAGTGAGATAGAGAAGCAGAAGCTGCTAGCATCGGCGATAAAGAATTGACTACGCAAGTACGTGCGTACATTGTCTCGGGGGGGGGGAATTAGAGTAACGATAAAAACATTCTCTAGTCTACAGTGTATACAAATTTAAATGAGCATGTGACCAATCACGTGGTCCAGCAGACTTATAAATAAGTTGCATGAGGCCTGGAGGGTATTTTATCAACAGTTATAGAAAAGTTAAAAAGAGATATAAGTAGAGTTCATCCATCTCTCCTGAAAGTTCCTAACCTTCAGCGGTGATCAAGACGCACCTGCTTTCACTGGAACGGTGTTTCTGGAATGGTGCTTGGAGCATCCTGACTGCGGAAACGATTAATGAAAGAAAGCTCTGTGGTCCTGTAAATCATGTTTTACCTCATTTGTAGCAGAAGGAAGGACGGCTGAGTTCCACGTGTATTATTATTGCCTGCTGTTGTTGGTGGTGTCATAGGCACTGATAAATAAAGTTTGTTTTTCCACGCTGGTTTTGTATCTGAACCGAATAGCGACTAAATGTTTCAAGATGTCAGGGGTGCTATCCATTAAACTCATAATAACCAGGATTAATTTTCAGAGTATGGATGCAATTTCATACATCCTTCCTGATTAGTCCAAACTCTCTATTTCATTTCCATCTAGCATCTATGAGATGTCTTGAAACGATCTATCAGAACCCTCCCACGTTTACCTTCTCTGGACCATCTCCACGACGAGGTGCCTATGCCGTCAGTCGGGCCAGGGACACGCCTACCCAACTTTTAAGGCCATTCTTTAACTTCAACCTGCCATAAGACCCCGTCGAAAATGTTTGGGACAACTTAGACAGTAGAGAGGAAGACAGACCTGCCAGCAACAAGGATCTGGGTGCAGAACAAGTGGAGGAAAACCAATCCCATCCGCCTCATCAGACGGGTTAACGTGCCAGTTACGTATCTTTTCGATTTATATATATATCACATGTAATTGCATTAATGAGTCTACTTGTTACACACAATTTCTGACATATTAAGCATGAAACACTGGTTTTTAGTGATTTAAAGACTTGAAAATGGTTCTCTGCCAGAACTTAACCTTTCAGAACATTTCTGAAAGTGGTAAAATGTTTACATATACACTGACAGGAAAAAGAGAGGACACGGTGTGCCACATAGAGACGGATCGGATGTCCTGTTCACGTGATGCAGCGTCACGACATCTCCGTCGGTTTTCTATATATATATATAGCTATCTTCCTTTTCTTCCGAATAAACCCGGGTTATTGAGATAAAGGAGACAACAACGATGTCTTCCATGCGATTATTACCCGGTATTCTATATCCAAAAACAAATAACTGAGAGGGGCGTTCAGACGAAACTAGCTGAGCAGCAAAGCCACCGTAATGGCCTCTCCATCTCTCTTCGGGTTCGTTTGAATGTTTATCTCTATACACGCGAAACGGCTGACTCTCCAGATTCTGTTGGCGCCATATCGATTGGCGGATTTCAGTTGGTGCAATTTCAATATATTAAATCTACTGCATAAAAGCGTTAGAATTAGAACCAACCGCCTCCCGAATATCCTAGAAACTCCGCTCGTCGTGTATGGTTGGAAAGGGAACTCAGCACTTCCTGATGGCGGGCCCCGGGCCTTTACTGGTGACGTGTTCGAACAAATGCATTTCAGCGCACGGATAAAAAGATGGTACGTACATCAGAAAATCAGATCTGCAATCGCTTCTCGAAACTCTCTACTTACTCTGCGACCTCTAGCGTGGACGGGAATACCATCAGGATCAAGCGGTTTTCTCGTTCCTAGGTTTTAGGGAGAAAGTTGTGCCCCCCCAATAACAGATTACCATCAATGAATCCCTAACGCCGCTCCGCTGTTAAACCACAAATATGTATTTTAGGAAAAATGGAAATTATTTCTCTTAAAGTGAAACAAAGAGAAACGCCGCTCCATTTCGGTTTGGGTTCACGTTCACGTGACCTTGACGTGGTCGACCTCGTTTAGGTAAAGATCGAATTGTAATTTAATTGGCCACGTCGTCCGCTCGTTTTAGGCGAAGACGGACAGTTGAAAGGGTGGGGGTGAATCTTAGGAACAGATTAGCTGGGCCAATACAACAGCGAAACCGATATCTAATCGCCCCCGAGCAGCGTGGTGGCGGACCCCCTTAATTCTCGCTGACAGAACAGTGGGAAAGATAAAAAGGTGTTTGTGATGGTGGGAGGAGGGACTAACTTCTGCGGAGACCATGGTGGGTGTGTGTGTGTGTGGGGGGGGGGATGGGAAGAGACCAGTCCACATTCTGTGGTGATCCGCCGAGTGTCAGTCAGGGTCGGCGCCAATGTAGCTCAGCACCAAAGATCGTCCATGTCCGTGGTAAAGAGCGCGGGGATTTATTTTACCCCGCTTCTAGAAGCTTCCTAGACAGACGTCACTGTCACCAAAGAAATCCCCACCCTGGCAGTCGGACCGGTGTTTATGCTGCTTTCCATTGGCTATAAATACAGGGAAACGTTTAGAAAAAAAGCCCCAAATCTCCAGAGCTTTGTTAAAGTCTATTGGCATTGGCGGTGTGAGTTAAAACATTCTGGTCCCTAACGGCCCTGCCCCGGATCTACCCGGAACAGAACTCGCTGACAGCAGCTTCCGTCGGGACTTGAAGCTAACTGAGACGGAAACAGGGGGTCTGATTTGTTTATTTAATTTTACTTTCAATTTTTCTAAAAGATTAATTTAACTACCGGCGTGTTTGTTACTGTCTACTGAAGACTCGAGAATCTAGGGATTGTCTGTGTAACAGTTTTTCTGTCTTAAAAAAAATAATGTAATAGGATTATACAGTGCAAACGTTGATTAAGGCTCAAATATCCAGTCCCCCCCCCGTATTTATTATGTATCTCTCCAGGCGGCGATCGGCCTGGTATGAAAAAAAGAAATATAATTTATCTTTTCACTGTACTCCGCTCCGTGACCATTGTTCTCTCTCTCTCTCTCCATCTCTCCCCTCGTACTGACGTCATCTCTCTCTCTCTATCTCTCTCCTCGTACTGACGTCATCTCTCTCTCTCTATCTCTCTCCTCGTACTGACGTCATCTCTCTCTCTCTCCATCTCTCCCCTCGTACTGACGTCATCTCTCTATCTCCCCCCTCGTACTGACGTCATCTCTCTCTCTCTCCCCTCGTACTGACGTCATCTCTCTCTCTCTATCTCTCTCCTCGTACTGACGTCATCTCTCTCTCTCCCCTCGTACTGACGTCATCTCTCTCTATCTCTCTCCTCGTACTGACGTCATCTCTCTCTATCTCTCTCCTCGTACTGACGTCATCTCTCTCTATCTCTCTCCTCGTACTGACGTCATCTCTCTCTATCTCTCTTCTCGTACTGACGTCATCTCTCTCTCTCTCCTCGTACTGACGTCATCTCTCTCTATCTCTCTCTCCCCTCGTACTGACGTCATCTCTCTCTATCTCTCTCCTCGTACTGACGTCATCTCTCTCTATCTCTCTCCTCGTACTGACGTCATCTCTCTCTCTCTCTCTCCCTCGTACTGACGTCATCTCTCTCTATCTCTCCCCTCGTACTGACGTCATCTCTCTCTCTCTATCTCCCCCCTCGTACTGACGTCATCTCTCTCTATCTCTCTCTCCTCGTACTGACGTCATCTCTCTCTATCTCTCTCCTCGTACTGACGTCATCTCTCTCTATCTCTCTCCTCGTACTGACGTCATCTCTCTCTATCTCTCTCCTCGTACTGACGTCATCTCTCTCTATCTCTCTTCTCGTACTGACGTCATCTCTCTCTCTCTATCTCTCTCTCGTCGTACTGACGTCTTCTCTATCTCTCTCTCCCCTCGTACTGACGTCGTCATCTCTCTATCTCTCTCTCGTCTGACGTCATCTCTCTCTATCTTCTCCTCGTACTGACGTCCTCTCTCTCTCTCTCTCCCCTCGTACTGACGTCATCCTCTATCTCCTCGTACTGACGTCATCTCTCTCTCTCTCTCCCCCCTCGTACTGACGTCATCTCTCTCTATCTCTCTCCTCGTACTGACGTCATCTCTCTCTCTCTCCATCTCCCCTCGTACTGACGTCATCTCTCTCTCTCTCCCCTCGTACTGACGTCATCTCTCTCTATCTCCCCCCTCGTACTGACGTCATCTCTCTCTCTCTCTCTCCCATCAATACCACCAACCAATTAACTGACAAACTAAAACGACAAATTAGGAGCTATAGTTCAACGCAATTCCTCAAAAAGAATCTCTCTAGATACGTCCGAAACTATCAGTTCTCTGACTGGTTGATGGCGACGGGGAGGAGGAGGAGAGGAGCTTTTTGGGCCAGGTAATTGATACTGTGGAGTCCTAAAAAGATATAAGGCTAATATTTCACGAAAATTACCGGTGAAGAAAGTGTTACCTAAACCCAAACACTTGGCTGCGTCTGTGGTTCGAGGCAAACGGACCAGACTTGGCCTTTTTAATAATTCATATCCGGTTTTACAAAAGAAATTCGCTGCCATTTACGAACAGTTCTTGCTAGTATATTAATTATATGCTCCACTAATATAGTCTACCATGTCTCAGCGGCTCTCGATCGGATTCCCTTGGCGTGTTGAGCCAGTGTTGACGTCCTTCGGTCCGAGCAGCAGAAACTCCGGGATCCGCCCCAGATTCTGCAGCAATGGCAGAAGTGACTGTCACTGCGAATATGCGCGCAACCAGATATTTTAGGAAAAGATGTCCGAGCAGATTCTACATCGCAATGTTTCGTCTCTAGAACTATTCGGGGCAGTTCTAATTCGTTGTATAAGTCCTTGGGTTGTCTGTATCTTGTGTGACTGTACAGGGATAGAGTCTATTTTAAAGAAAGGATGAGCTGAAATATTTGCAGAGACTGATGACAAATAAATTGAAAGTAAATCACGATATTATTTTCACAATTCCCAAACTAATTCTTATGCCGCAAATATTTTTGAATGACTTGAGGGAATTTACGGTGACATTTACTATTGCGTTACAGCAGGTTTTTTTGTTGTTTGTGTGTTTTTTTTTTTAAATTATAGATTTAAAATGTTAGATTTTCTCAGTTTTTTTTAAAGTGAGGAGACCCGATGAAGACTTTTTGAGGGAGGAGCGGGCAGTAGATTCACCCAACTATCTGCCGTTTGAAATACCAGAGAGGTCTTGGCTATAAACTACCAGCAGAGCTTCATATTTAGACAAAAAACAAACAAATAAAACTGTCAATGAATATAATCGATTACCGGGGATGGATGGATGGTTGTTGGTTCGCACTGATTCTGTCTGCCAGTCTAAAGAATTCACTTGCTGCTCGTTTCTTTTTCTTGCGATGACAGATCGGTTCCTGTCTGTCTGTCTGTTTAAGCTAAGCGGCGGTGCTAAGTCCGTTGTGTTTGTTTGTATTAATTATAAAAGATAATCGTTTTAATAATAATAATATAATAAAATAATAATAATAATAATAATAATATATAATAATAATAAATGAACAAAGGGTACATATTTGGAATATAGAACTTAATGAAGGCTTTTCTCCACAAAATCTTGTTCCTTTGAATTATCTTGCATGGAACTTCTTGCTGCAGTGACAGATAACACAAAAATAGAGAAAGAGAATCCGATTTACTTTTGTGAATAAAGAAAAGCAAAAGACAGAAAGAGGAGGGGGGCGAGATAAGAGGCGAGATTTCAAAGTACGAGAACTGATCTGAACGCTTGCATTCTCGAAATGTGTTTTATCTGAGCGGCAGGCGACGCTAGTATTACCAACCTTCCTCATTACATTTCCTACTGCCAATTTAGACAATACTACTCATTCATTAGACTAGGCAACGCCCTTGTAATTGCTCTGCCGTACCCAGTTTCATCAGTAACCTCTCCCGACCCCGACAACATAGAAGAGTCGTTAATTTCCTGAGAAGGAAGCGAACACCGAATACGGTCACGAACACAATTACTGTTGTTATTAAAACCGTTTTGCTCTACGTACGACAAATGTTTCAAGCTGTTCTGGTTCCCTCGCACAATGGGAGATTTCTGGGCTATTATCAGTCCCCGCCGGTGAAAAGCTCATTGGGGAGGGGGCCGTACACTTTAAGGTCCTGCAAGAAATTGGTTCCTACGAACGTCTGTAGTAGATTACGACCTGAAATATGTCAATGGCGCACGCTAATCATGGGCGGTAATTTATAATTAGTCCCCGTGCCCCGCGGCATATGGCGCGCGGATTGTAGGGGTGTAGAACGGGTCGGCGCTGAAAACGGCAGATTAGGCGAGATGGGTTCCAGATCCGCATTTCTTCAGCCCCCCCCCCACCACCGCTAACGTAACCTCGCTCGGAGGACGGACCTAGGATCACTTTCTTATCGTGTTAACGTTTACGTCTCGCGCCCCCTACCGGTGGGGAGGGCTCCGTGAAAGCCGGCGGGCGGGGCCGGGTCGGCGCTCGGCGAAGCGAACCCTTTGGTGTGGACCAATAAACGCGCAGGTTTTTTTAAGAGCACAAAACCTTTTCGAAAACGATTTCCCTTTAATTGCATTTTACTGAACTTTTATATACGCGGAAAGTACTTTGGGGGGGGTGCCTTTGTAAAGGTAAACAGAGCACCAATTATAGAAGAACTCGACACTATATCGACACTCAGCTTCAAGAACATATCGGCACCAACAGGTGGCCGCCGTAAACGGGGGCTGTTGCTGCTAACTGTCATCTGTCTTAAATCTCACTCTCAGTGAGCTTTTTTCTTTTTTAAAATTTGTTCCGTATTTTTAAAATTTTTTTTTTTTTAAATTTATTACCAGGATTTCAATCAAACAGATCATGTTTATCGATCTTCTGCGAAGCGATAGGTGGTCAGATGGGTGCAACATTTGGCAGGTTTTAATATCCCTTCGAGTGAAAACAGTTTAATGGTCAATGAGTTAAAATGTGCTTCGTGTTGTTATTGTTAATAACGTGTGTGTGTGTGTGTGTGTGTGGTTTTCGCCTAGAATAATGCATAACCCATTACAGCTGTTTGTCGGATGAATAGAAAAAAACACACGTCCACATAACTATGTTAGCTAACTTTTGTGGATTTTATCTGCAAGAATTTAAACTGTTTTTATTTTATTCACCTCTTACGCGGCACAATTTATTCTTTTACTACTACTTTTGGTCAGTTCCTGGCAAAATCATAAGATCTAGCATGTTCCCTGACATCTGAACTCCAGACCTGCAGCAAAATGAGCTCGGTTACTTTGCAATTTACGACTGGAATTTGGAATTTCTCATTTTACTTTCGTTTTCTGTGAGGTTCTGTGTTGCTAGTTACAACCCTTTTCTCCGTTTGACGATTAATGATCATTTCCTCTGTTTAAGGCTGTCACAGGTGAACTGATGCATCGTTAGTTCATTTAAAAGTATTGGATTAAAAAATATATATATATATATATATATGGAGAGAGAGAGATAACGTCAATACAGAGATGGAGAGAGAGAGAGAGAGCGAGAGAGAGAGAGAGGGAGAGAGGAGAGAGAGAGAGAGACGAGAGAGAGAGAGAGAGAGAGAGGAGATGACGTCAGTACAGAGATGGAGAGAGAGAGAGAGTTTATTTCATTCCAGGACGGAAGAACATCTTATGTGGTCGAATGGAGAGCAGTATCTCATTGTCAACAATAAATGTAATGCAATAATCCAAGGAAAATCTTTAAAATTTAATACTTGTTTCTTTTAATTAAATTAGGTGGCAACACTAAAGAGTAGTTAGCAGGAGGACTGCGATGCCCCAAGATCAGGGGCAGCCACGCACGGCTGATTCCCGTCCTGTTCATCACGGTGTGACGAAACACCGCCTACACGAAATGAAAATTTTTTGAAAAAGCATTAACCTAATTAGAAAAAAACAAAACTTTACATTCTCATTTTACTTAATGTTAATAACTAAGTCGGTACGGTATTATTCCATTAGGCAAAATCTCCAGCAACAACCATTCGCCTAGTTTAATTAGCGTTCCCACAATGCATTGCGGATTCTAACCCTCCCACCCCACCCAATCTTCTTCCCTGACGCTTCTCCCGGTCGACTGCGCAAATTTGCATTTCTCTGCTGTTATCTCTTTTCATGAGCGCCTCTTGTGATGATCTGCTCTCTGTTCATTCTACACCAACAGCACACACACAGCTCTAGAGGAAAGTGCACGGTAGGAAAACATTGGCAGGTCTCAAGATTCCAGTCGCCACATGTCCTCGGGAGCCCGCGTGTCGCCAGCCGGCCTTATTTGCTGATTGTTTGCCGCTTCGAATCCCTGGTTTTCCTATCAACTAACCCGGCTAGATTTCGCACTTACCTCGGGGGGGGGGTTCACTTCCGACAAACTATCCCCACTTCTAACAGAGAAATCGATTTTGCGAAAGGGAAATGAAGTGAATTGTGACAGCGGCTGTAATTTTGATCCCATAATGCAATGCTACGAAAGTTATCCCCCTTTAAGCTCTTTTTTTTTTTTTTTTGCACGATGGGCACAAACATCTGGGTTTTTTCAACAGTAAATATTATTGAACTATACTAGTGAGGTCCACGTCCTGCATCATCAGCTCTATATTGGGTGGGGTGGCGATTCCCAAATTTTAGCAGAATTCTACTAGAGATGAGCGATGTACGTCTGGCTTCCTTTCCATTATTGGAATGTTTCCTTGATTATCAGCGGAGAGAAACTGGTTTCAGATTCCGCGCGTTCAAAGAAAATTTTCTAAATCCCCGTCTTTGACATTTAAGAAGTTTGTTGCTGGTGTTGTTCCCTATTCAGCAAAGTTGGACAAGGCGAGCGCATAGATGCCAGGTGCAGCCCAACTTTGGGTAATTTTAATGAAAGTCCATACTAGAACTCTGCATTTTTCAGATGTAGGAGGATGGTCAGCCGGTGCAGAGAAGCAAGAAAAAAGCAAACCAAAGAGGTTCACCAAACCAAGCCAAGCCAATGAATCCCCTGCAGAGAACTCAGGCCCCCCCCACTAGACCCTCACTCCACCTGTTTAAGATTTGTTAAGGATATAATAGTAAATGGTTCATTCAACAACCCTGAAGTTGTAGTATTTGAATTTGAGTTTGCCCATTCAAAATACTTTCCTATCCTTAATCATTTAAAAAAAAAACAATTGCTGGGAAATCTTAACAATAAGAGCTAGGATATTTAAGTGTGACACTGCCCAACTGGCATGTATGGTGGAGCAGTTACTGCTCTTAAGGTTCAGCCCCACAGAGCAGTCTCCATTGCCACTAAACATTATCCAAAGAACTCACCATCTGTTATTTCATGCTGTGCACAAGCACCTTGTCTGGTATTTTCCTCTACAGCAGGTCAGTGGGTGTTTTTTAAAAAACAAAACAAAAAATTATCCTCTCATTCAAACATTACTGATGTTTCACATTTGATATCCATCCATCTAAATTGACTGAATAAAGTCAACATTCTGGAATTAATGTTTGTAAATAAACCGTACTTATCAAGTCTAGACTGTTTCTTTCTTTTAATGCTTATTAGATTTTTTTTTTTAAATTAGTGTTATAAACTTCTTTTTTATTAGCTTTTTTAATCTCTATTTTTCAAATTTACTTCCTACTTTCTTGAGAAGTCTGTAAATTAATAAAGTTATATGATACTTTTTGGTATGCTGGCACCCTTGTAGATGAACTGCTGGTTAGTACAGTTTGGAAATAAAGTTAACATGAATTCAAGACATAATTCATGAATATCAATGATTAGGCTCACTGAAAATACATTACCATAATCGTCCCTAGTGTTTAGATCTAAGATTTCAAACATGCTGAAGTTCACTTGTCAACAATTACAAATAGACTATCTTAAATTAGATCTTAACTACCTCCTATAAAGCATGGAGTTAGAAGATATTTATCATCAGAAATGTGAGTGGACTAGTTTAATCTCATTAGTTATTAAACACTGCAATGATAGGTATTTCTTAACTCTGTTAAGTGGTAATGGCTTCTTGCCTCCTTACAGAAACTTAATTACTGGTTTTAATAAAATATTTGCAATGATTTTAAAAGGCTAAAAAAGACATTAATTATCAAAGAGAGCTGCACCATTGGCAGATGCAGTGCTCTCAAAAGTTGTGATAGTTTAGTTTGAACAAGGAGGCATAAATGAGATTTTTTTTGAATTTTCAAAATTAGTGCAAGTTTTGTGTATTTGTTCTAAACATGTCATATTCAGATGGAGGTATCATTTTGTGTACACAACAACTAGCCCAGTCACCCAGCAGCTAAACTGAATGGCTTGAACCACACACATGGCTCAGAAGAATGGTATTGTAGACGGTACCCTACTTCCCTACAGGTCTGTATTGCTCAACACAGGTTGAGTCATGATGTGCACAGTCCTTTCCTCATTAACATATTCCTTTGTAATGAAAAATCTGTATATCACTCTAACCCCATGGGTTTTGTGTTGAATAAATATGCAGCCACTTTAACTAGTGGTCCTATGTTGTATAAGAAAGGTAAAAAGTGACAAGGTACATGGAGGGTTGTCATTTGACATTATCATAAGTTTGTTTGGAATTTAAAGTTTCATGGTTTTGGTTGCATTACACAGCTGAATCAGCAAGGTGTTGGTGCCATTATTTACCTATCCCTCTCTTATGGTAGACTAGTGAGATCAAGATTATTAGAGGGGAAAAAAATTAGAAATTACTGCAGTTTTACATCAGAATCTTTGTTTCATTGTCTCAGATCACAAGTCTAGTGGTATACTCTGGCTTCATTAGTTCATTTGGTATACCATTTCTTAAAAAAAAAATGACAAAAGAGGTGTGGGACAAAAAGCATGTTTACTGTTCTTATTCAATCAATAATGATGATTAATTTGCTAAATAAACAGATTTGTTATGCAAATAAGAAGATTACTACCCCAAAAAATCAATGATTTTTGCTGATCGTGCAGCATAACCAACCACTGAAGCCCATTGGCAGCTAAAGTTTGTATAACTGAAATAAATTCTCTCTCTCTCTCAGTGCTCAACAGAAAATTCCTAACTGTTTCTCCATGAATGTGTTAATATTTCTTAATCTTCAAACTTGACAAAAGTATAAAATCAAAACCTGAAGTGACCCACCACTCATATTTTAGAGAGAAAAACTGTAAATGAATAAGACTTAATAAGGTGCTACTTTCGACCATTTGTTTTAAAATATCACTTATGGTTGATGGAAATATTGAATAACTTTAAAAATTGATTTTGATCATTTAATGGACATAATAAAAGCATTTTTAAGACACCCTTGCTTTTGAATTTGCCATTTTTATTGCTTGCTTACACACACAAATGTATTAGAAATTGGTTTTAAGAATGTTTTCACCGAGACTGACCAGTTATCAAAATACATGCATATTTATCAATCACACCTGTAATCATAAGTATAATTCGAGTAGCAATGATTTCCAAAAATATCTCAAATTAGAAACAACTTTATTATGTTTATAAATAGAAAGAAAATTTGTATGATGCAGTCGATGCCAAAGTTTATGCAAAACCTATTAATAATTCATGACTTTAAGATCAATTTTAATAAGGTATTAGAAAGTCACGTCAAATGGTAGATAAAATTCAGTACTAAGGAAATAAAAAAAAGTAAACTTCGAATAAGAGTTCATTTCATAGATGCATGAAAAATCTAATGGAAATTCTAAAGTGAATATTAAAGGATTATCCTGAGTTATCTGAAAATAAAAATATTAGGGAACATGACTATAAGTTAGCTGAACCATTTCCAAGGCTTGTCATTAGACAGTGTTCTTTTAATAACAGGTGTCTAACAGAAATGGAGCATACTAGTTAAAAGCATATAAAATATTTCTTTGTTCTAGGGTCTTGATACAATAAGTGGCTTCCTGCTAGCTGGCGAAGAGAATTTGTCACTGAAAGAGTTAAACCCACACTGAAGATGCAGGTCTACTTGTGCTAAAACGTGTTGTTGCCGATGAATACATGATGACGACGATGACAAGGACAATCGGGTTTTGTTTTAAAACTCTCCAAAATGCCTCTGATGCGGGCAGCATCCGTTGCAGAAGATACAAATTCAATACTGGTTTTATGACAACAGCAAACATTTGGTTTGATAACCCTGGGCATCCTCAACGACACAGCGGCCATTGATTTCTCAAAGCTGTGGTGTTATGTAATTTGTTAAAAAGTTTTAACCAATATTAACGTTTAACAGTTTTACCTGAGAGTCCCCTTTCACCATCCAATGCCAGCTTGATGTTACCAGGCTCTTCCTTTGAGAAAGAAAACCCAGGGGGAATGCTGGTACTTTTGGACTAGTTGTCATACATCAGCCTCAACAACAGAGATAACCTCTCCACACTGGAGATAACCCTGGTGAGGAAGCCCAGTGAAGTAATCCACCAGCCCATCTTAGTTCCATGAGAAGTCCAGCACTTCTGACATCAGCCAGGAAATCCCTACCTGGTGCTTTTCATTTTTAAATTTACCAGAAAACCCACTTGAAGAGTGAGCAGCAGCCATGCCACAGAAGTCAGCCAAACTGAGTTGACCCCCCACACAGGAATCATAGTCTGGCCCTCAACCTTGGCAATCTAGCCATTGGCTGTGCCCTCTGAGCTAGTGAGCAAAAGGGAAAAAAATGTTTTCAGCGTGTCTGGTAGCAAAATTGTTTTTGAATGGTACTGCCACGACTGACTGAATAATGGTTTAACATTGTAAGAATGAACCCTGATGGCGACAGTGACAGAGGAAAAATTGTCAAAATATAAGTATATTAATCTTAGTTGTGTTACTATTAAGATGAGGAGGAAAACCCAAAACTGCCATTTCCTGCAAATAACATTGTTAGTATCTTTCTGCTTTTATTTAGAAGATTGTTTAACACTACAAAAGAGTAGAAAAGTGACTTGACAGTGAAATATAAATTCAGACAGTTACACCAAAAATCCAAACCACATAAATTTCCTTTATTTTTATGACAGGTTAAATGTAAATATCACGAATTAGCTTAAGGTGACCATTTAAAAAAATCAAATCAAAACAAAGATTTTTTTAATGCTCCAGGTATAATTTATTCACTGAGCAAATATATTAACAAATAAAAACAATTTTCTAAAATTTGGGAAGTCAATGGGTGGTCAACATTGGAGATCAAGAGAGAGAACCTCAAGTAGACTGCGAACTGTAGGGAACACCTCCCACACCTTGGGCAGGCCAGACACAGGTGCACTGATTCTGAAACAACAAACAGGCGGTTTCATTTTATAGGACCTGGTATGGTATACTAGCTGTTAAACATCTTGACTTTAATAATAAATAAGCTAAAATTTCAGTTCTTTGCAGTTTTTAAAATGTTGTGCATAAATAATTATCCTTAAGAATGTTTGCAATGTTTGCGTTATTTAATAACGACTTAATACAGTCCAGAATTCAAAAGAATGGGTGATGCCATAGCTCTCTTTTCAAGGAGACCATAAACAGTTTTGTATGCAAGATGCTGTGCTGTTTTGGTTCTGATGTTACATTGTCGTCCTTCGTTACTGAAGATACTCTGCTGACGAATTGTTTACAGTGGTGATATTTACATCTCACCATCCACTCAGTCTTGCCTGATCCCCTATACTCCAGTGGCAGGCATGCACAAAAAGACTGGCTGAGGTCAGGGTGAAGAAAGTCCATGCTAGTAATCTTCATCTTTAAATGTGGGAGGAAAGACCAGCTGGTGAGGAGGAGGAGGTAGAAACCATGCTGGTAGTCTTGACTGTGATTTAGTCTGCTGCTGAACTGCTGGGCTGCCAAAATCTCACATTCAGCATTGGATAGCTTCCATGGGGTGGATGCTACTATGACTTAATAGAGCCAATAAAATACAATGATTGCCTCAAGTGATAGTATAATTATAACACTGAAACCAAATAACAGAGTATTAATATATGCTAAAACTATGAGGGCTCCAGTGCTCCCTTAACAGGAAATAAAAATACAACAATTCTGCAACTGTTAAAACATTAAAAATAAATAAGATTAATTTTGTGTTTAAGATAAGAGGGAAGGATAAGGCATAAGAGAGCTTAAAGAAAAAAACCAGAATCTTCTAATTGTTAGATAAGAGTAACAAGCCACTTTTGTACTGGCATTACTAACACTTCACTAACTCTGAGTGTAAATAGAATGAAACGTTTCTTGTACCTTTAGATTCCATCTGAAATACAGGTCACCATTTATGAGAATTATTAATTATTGGTCCTGATAAAATTCTTGTTTAAATTTACAAAGTTGGCATGCATTTAAAAAAAAAAAAAGCCATCATAAGCTCGAGGATCAAACTCCATGAAAGCCGCCTTGATACCAAGTCCATCATTGATAATGATAATATAAACACTGTATCAACAAATTTTCTGCTTTCAGAAAGAGCTAGTTTGTGTAACTTGATATATATGCCTGGCTGTTGATGGAAATTGTACACTCTGAAGAGAAACTGCTTGGAAAAATATAACAGTAATCTAAATTCACCAGAGCTGTTTATTAAAATGCTGGAGTCTCCCAATCACAAGGAACCATTACTGACAAGATTGAGCCATGTGATCAACTGTGTGTTAACGCTTATTTTGTGAAAATCTGACGTTTCTTTGAATCAGTTTAAACTGTGGAATGCTAACATTAGCAGCTGTTGACATTATTTCAGATTAGGTTACTGTATTTCACACTGCATTTTAATCTACTAAATTAGTTTAATGGTGACCAGCTATTAACTGAGTGCTGCCAGCTGGTGTTGTGTATTTGCCATTGTACCTGATGACATTTATAAATGAAAGCAGTTTTTCATTTGCTAAGTAATTAGACCTAAAAAAGAGGGAACGTATTCATCTTTAAGTATATATTTGTTTTTATTGCTAAAAGTCAATTAAGCACTAAAAGTGGCTCTTCAGCCAACCTGCTATAGATTCACAAAACACTTAGCCTATTCTAGGAGTTTAAATAATAATTTTAAAGAAAGCTAATTTAAAAAAAATTTTTTTTTTTTTTACAGAGGACTTTCTATGCAAGATTAAGGGCCCTGCCCTGCCATGTGACTTTACCAAATTCTAAGTGATGTGGCATTTTATCAAAAAATGCTTATAGATACATATCTATATATCTAAGTCCTTCCAAAGCCTGAGGTGACTAGGAAGGCCAGGGTTGTTAGGAAAACTGCAGTATATGAGGGAATGATGATAATGTGGTCAGTATTACATCTAAGCATGTCTCCCCCCCCCCCCACATATGAGTCAATTTTAGCCAGAGATCCAACCTGTTTTTGGCCAAGTACCCCAGCCACTTAGCCATGATCAAACCGCACTTCTTGGTTAGGCAGGAGGGTAAAACAGTGATGTTTGTTAAACTCTAACCAGACCTAACTTTCTAATGGAAATTTAAAATGAAATTCACAAAATTCAGTGGAAGAAAGACATGCATATTTAAAATCTACAATCTGGCAAGATATTACAAATGTTAGAAATTCTTTATTTTATTTTATTACTGATCTTTTAATAACTCCTAATTAGAGCAGAATGTTGAGGTTCCAGCAGGATTCCAAAGCTAGGTGATGTCCAGAGCAGGTACACACATACCTTTTGATATTCATCCATTGTTTGGTTACTAAGATAAAGGCATCTGGGGCTCCAGACAGCATAGCCTCCAAATCCAGCAGCTGAACACAGAAATTACCATTAGAAATGTAAAACCAGTAAAATAATATTCAATGTAAAGAATTAAAAGATTATTGGCTGTGTTATAATAATTATTGAACCAGTTTACATAAGGCATAGCAAGCGATCAGATCATCAACAACAAATGGTTACAGACATGGTGTTTTTCTTAGTATTTAAATTTTGATTATCTAGAGCTAGGTCACTTTTTTTTTTTTAAATTCCATCTTAATTAAAGGTAACACGCAGATCTAGAAGCAAACAATTTTAGAAACTCTGACACTTTGCAGCATAGACAGTATTCTGAATATCATGCTGTACCAGTATTCACTTTGTTAGATAATTTACAAAGCACAACAGTAATATTCCATGTTATTGTGCTGTTCAGCTAAACATACTCTGTAAACAGATGACACAGTAGAAAGACCGTTTAGCACTTCTCTTGGCACATTGGTCCAGCGTTTTGATTGTATATTGTTCAATAGGCAGACACCATCCTTCCTAGCCTTCCATTACTGATCACTCAATCAAATGAATATTAAAAGTTGTGACAAAAATAAAATGCCTTTGATCAATTAGAACCTTCAGAATATATCTGCTGTTTATAAGAAACTTAAGTGAAATTTAAATGTCAAGCATTCTGGTAAGTTGGAATCTTTTTTTTTTTTTTTTTCATATATATAATTAAAGTGTTAAAACACCAGAAAGAAGAATTACACACGCTGTATAATACATTAATACCGGTGCCTATCAAGATGCAAACATTGAGTCCTAAGAGCTGTTTTTCTTGGGTGTCAGTGAAGAAAACTTCCAGTGGGGATGATGTGAACATCCAACATATCAAACAAAAGGGAATGTAGGAGATTAACTCTTAGAAGAGCACTCAAAAATTAACTCTATTAAATTACAACATATCTTTCAGAAAACAACTGCTATAAGGTCAAATTTTTCTCTTATAATTTTCTTTTTTTGTTTCCCTCATCTGACCAGAGTTTGTTGACTCAATGGTTTGGGCAATTTGTCAACTAGGTGGTTTTGTTTTAAATTTTATCGGCAAACTGTTCACCTGGTTTATTTTGTAATAGCCATGGCAATTTTATGAGGTACTTAATCTGTTGCTATGAAGTGGATGTTTGGTAAAAGAACACAACATATGCCTACTTTAGAAAGCAATGAGGTCCAGTCCCATGATCCACTGCAAAGGTTAAATGTCTAAATATGGCCTGCCACAGGGAGATAACAGGCAGGCTGACAGGAAGCAAAGTAGCAGGCAGGTAAGTGTCTATATTTTAGTGTTATGCCTAAGAACATAAAACAGTTTTAGATATTATCAGAGCTGCTACAGCTTTAAATTGCTCAGTTAGGGGCAGTAAAAAATGGTTTGTTAAACATGCTAAAGCCACCCTGTTTAGAGGCTGCAGCCAAACACACTGTCAAGATGACATGGAAAGCACGTGATGTTGGGCAGTATGTAAACTTTGGGTTAATATGAGAAACCATCATCCACTACTGTGAAATCAAAGTTTTATGTAGTTGATAATTCTAATTCTGAAAACAAAGAGCTAATCAAAGAATCCTGATGTAAATAGCTCATATATGAGTGTCAACATTATTCTCCAGTAACAGGTTATTAGCTGAAATTAAAATAAAGCAAACATCTGCTAACTATATAATCCAAGAAACAAACAGAATATCATGGCTTCCTTTCTGTAATAAATAACGAAAATTAAAGAATTCATCAACATAAACAACTCTATCAATAAAACATCATGAACTCTTACTTTAAGTGGCTGAATTCTGACAACATTTCTTCAAACAATGTAATTATAACATTTTATTCATTTGTAGGTGGTTGGTCTTTAATTAAAGGTGTGCACCTTCTTAAAAAATATCAGGTGACTTCAGAGTAGATCATTTTAAACAGGTTAAAATTTAATTAAAGAAAATCTGTTATTGTTCTTTGTCATACTGAGAGGATGAGTCAGTCTGGCTTAACCAAAAAGTCTTACTACAACCGGTTTGACTATTCTGAACTGAAAGGATGTTACAGGCTGTCAAAGCTGCCAAAAAGCAATAGAATCAAGGCCCAGGGAGATTTTTGACACTGCCAGGAAGGAAGTTAGAAGAATAATTAGCAGTATGAATCACTGACTAGACAAAAGAAAGAGCTACATGGAAATCAGGAACAAATCACATTTCAACAAGCTGGTAAGAAAGACAAACTAAAGATGAACGAACATTGCACTGTGAATTAATCTTTTTTCTTATTTATGCAACATTATTAAAATGGCAGAAAACTGAGAACAAAATTGAATATATATACATATATACACATACATACATACCTTTAACACTACCCACAAGTCAGGCACCCTTCCTGTACCCACACAAGCTATGACCAGCCAAGACTGTACCAATTCACATTGCTTTTATATTAAAAAGTAATCTATCATTGTGTTGGCCATATTGGTATGTAGTCGCTTCATGCATTATGCAAACATTTTTAAACACCAGAAAAAACTGTGTTCACAGCAAAAGTTGTGAATAAAATTCATTTAAGTTCTCTTTTAGCATTTACTTTTTGAGGTAGGTTGGTTACTTTAACTGAGATACTACATATGTACAGATCATCATCAATCTACTGTCAAGTGTCTTCAACTTAGCCCCTGATAAACGCTTAATTTCATCAGTCAGTATTTATTTTAAATGCTGAAACTTAATTAAAATGTAATGGCTTAATTGGCCTGAATTAATTCTGGATTAAAAAAAAATAAAGCTTATAGGTTTCTTTAGTGTGCACAACAAAAAATTTAATCATGGAAAATAAAAATCCAGTAATTAATTTAACCAAAACCTATATGCAGCTGACAGTGAGTGAGTTACCAATTTTGCACTCTTCTCCAGGCAACAGCACCAGTAAAGACAGTCTGAGTTAATATGCATGCCATGCTGGGTATTTAGTTTTTTAATTTTTATTCACAATATTACAAGAGATCTTTTTCTCCTTAAATACTGAAAATTGCAACAAATAAAAATTGCAAGGCACCCAAATATTACGCTTGTATTGTAAGAATCTGATGCCATCTTTACTAGAACATTAATTTTTCAGTAAACTGAGAGAAGTGGTAAAATAAATCTATGTACTACATCATGTGAAATGTCAAAAGAATAGAAAAGTCCACATTTTACCAGTAACACCTTTGCACAGAGAATGCATATTTCTAGTGTTAATGGCTTTTTATTTGACTAAAATGTGACCCAGTAGTAGACTGCTAAGGTTGAGGGCCAGAATTTGAACTCTGGTGAAGACTGGCTTGGTTTGACATACCTCCCTGGAGTGGTTTCTTCTCACATTAAAAAATGTAAAGTTCTAGTTGGGATTTCACTGCCAAAGTCAGTAGTGCAGGGCAACTGACAACCGAAACATTACGCTAACTGATCAGGGTTGTCTCCCTTGTAGGCACTAGTGGTCAAACAACTAATAAAATACTGCATTGTTTTATACTGAGATAAATTAAGTTAGTGAAAGGAAGGTAAGTTGATGGATGCAATTTTTTATTAATATTGATAATTATGGAATTAATACTTAATTGAAAATTTAACCTTTTGTTTTATTTAAAAGTTTAAATGAAAATAAAGGCATATTTTATGACATGAAAACTGAAATATATGTGTTAAGCTTAAGGTGATGAGTTAACCATTATACTACACATGCAAGCAACAAAGCTGACCAAAACATTTGGCATGCATAGGTGGGAAACAGAAGTTCTGGTCTACAAACATTTATTGAGGGAAGGGGTTAGGCAGGGGAAGTTGAAATACTATTAAATCTTACAGAAACATCATTACATTAGATTTATATATTAAACTTTGTTATAATTAACTCAATAGACTTTCTTTTCAATTAATGCAGTTATTACAAAGAAAGCTTAAAACATAACTAGATCTCCAAAAGCATTGGAACACATCTGGCTCAGGGTTTGTTTGCTTGTTCTGTCATTTCATTAAAGGCAGATGGTAGGAAGATAATTAATTACCTTTCCGCTGGGTATTTTTCCTGTCACCTGTCGCCCCACAGACATTATTAGTCCAAGAGCTACTGTATAAGCTACCACACTATAAGAAAAAAGAAGTTTTATAAGTATTCATAAGTTCCTCATTAAACACAGATGTGATGAAAGATTAAAATACACAATGACTTGTCTTAGCAACACCTTTTTAGTATGTAATTCATTCAGTGCATGTATGTATAAATGGTCTGCACATAGATTATGGCTACATATAGCGTAACACTTTCTAGACAAGTGCTATGGATCAGCTAAAGATGTGTGAGTAAATAGCTGAAAAAAACTGCCAGTCATCATCGATAGGCTTACCTTGTTCCCCTTGATAAGGGCATCAGATTATAAAAATAATACACCAGAGTCAACACAACGTTCAACACGGAATCTACATCCTATTGGAAAAAAAAAAAAAAGGAAAATAAAGAAATTAAATTAAATAAAATTGAAAGGTAAAAAATTCTTCTCCCAGTTAAATATTCTTTTATACATGTATTGAAAATGCAGATGATTGTTTTAATAACAGTGGATAAACCTGAGCTTACCAACACTGTTATCTAAAAGAAACAGCATTTATTTAAATCAGATCTGCTGGTGAACTCCCACTGGGAGTGAGCCTGGAACTGACTTTAACAAAGCATTAAACATCCAGGGAGGAGAAAATTTCTTAGCCACACCCCATCATGGCGACCAATCGGAATCATCAGCATCACTGGGATGAAATAAAACAAACTGCAAGCAAATTTCTCACTGCAATTAATTTAAAAAAAAAGAAAAGAGAAGGATGAGATTGGAAAGCAAACTATACAGATTTGTTGATCCTCTGAAGATGCTGTAGCTAATTACAGTGCAGACAGGCAGCCTGTGACTTTTCTGTCACATGCTGATAGTAACCCTCACACAGCCAGCTCAAGAAAATATCTACTTTCATTTCCAGTTAACACAGGGTGGGAGGGGGAAATACCAACATCACCACCCCAGAATCCACTCAGGTAGCTGGCTGCTACTATTGTCATTTCAATAGAAGCGGGGGAGGTTTGAAAAAGTATGTATTAAATTTAAAAGCTCACTGTCTCCTATTTAATACACTTCTGAACATAAAGTGGGGATATTTGAACAGAAATATTTTTTGTTTTACTGGCTTCCTGCCTAAATTAGAAGCAAAAAAAAAAACAAACACAAACTCTGCTAAATTTTTTGAGTCCCTGAATCACTTCCAAGGGAGAAGGGTTTGGATTGATCGGATTTAGGGGCAGTCTGCCAGTGGCAGAGCTGTGGTCCATGTGTCATCACAGGAACCTGGCTGGCTTGTGTCATGCTGGGGGGTCCCTGCTTGTGCTAGATGGGACCACACACAGGTCCACATTAAAAGATGGAGAAGCAATTTTTTTTTTTTTTTAGTACACACATAATGGATCAGTAGATATTAAAAAGATGGAGGGCACATTTTTAAAGATGCATAGAGAACAACATAATCCACAAAGGGGGGGTAGGCCTGAATAGATGATTTATGCCAGCACAAGAAACTGTATCATGTTTATTTAACTCAGAAAAGAGAGAGAGAGGGGAGAGAGAGAAAGAATTAACAAAGATTAAGTACTGAAGTCATGGCACAGTCTCTACATTTATGGGAGCCATGATGAAACTGTAATAAACAGCACAAACAGTATAAATGGTTTTTGACTGTTATAGTTTGTCCTGTCACTGAGGTTCCTAATCTTTGTCCAAGGATCTAAATACAGCGTTTCCACTAACAACTGTTCTATCCAGCCATAAAATACCAGATTATCATGTTCTGTTAGCCATCAATAAAAGCTCATGCTTTGCATATCACTGAACAGCTTTCATACATATACATTCCAATAGGCGTGGTGCTTGGCTGTTGATTTTTATTAAAGAGTTAATCATAAGTTAAAATAAAAGATAGCATTAAAGCTGCTACACCTAAAAGTAGTCAGGAAATGTCAGATGCACAGAGTTAGTCAAACTGTTGACTACTATAAGTACCAGTTCAAGCATGGCAGACAAACCAACCTCATTACCTGACAAATGTGACTATCAAGGATAGCTTCACCCAACTGAGATCAAAGCTAGGAAACTGGTAAATGTTTGTCACCTTTCACCTGTTTAACTTTTGTTGGATAAAAACAGCTGTTTGGTTTGGTCATGTGTTAAGTTTAAACAGACAACACCAGTCTGCTGCTAGAGAAAAGCTGTTTACCTTTCTATCAGTACAAGGTTATAATTTATAAACACTCAGTTGATATGCCCCACTACACCAATGATGATGACAAATGGCTCACTAAAACACTTGCATGCTTTGAGAACAAATAACAAAAAAAAACTTGTTGCATACCTACTCGCTTTCTTGAAGTTTATTAAGGTTGAGTCAATAAAATGTTTTTAACATTTTATTCCAGTGTCTGTTGGTTTCCCAGAAAGCTGTTGCTCAAAGCTGAGCAGCAGCATCTCTCTTATAATTGGAATCTTTTATTTTTTTAAACTCAGCCTCTCTTCCTCAGAGCAGTGCAAACCCCAGGCAAGTGCTAAGACTTCAACTTGTACACTGACCATCTCTTAACCTTGCACTGAAAAACTTGCCTAGTTGTTGTATCATCATACATCGATACTTACTTGAAGGAGAAACCTGGCAAAGGAGTTTTTCTGCGGCTAGAAACATTTCCAAACTTGTACCATCTGCCAAGTTTGGGCAAGGAAACCTTACCAGAACTCTTCATGTGGCAGATAACCTACTCGGCCAGCTGGGAAAGAGGAAGAGAAGAAACCATGCCAGAAAGATATGCCAAACCAAGCTGGTTCTGCCCAGTCAACAAGGTTAATGCCCACTATTATCTTATTGGCAGTAGCCTAAAAATGTTACTATAATTAGCTAAGTCATACTCTTGGTACTGTACCAGTGTTGCCTTCTAACATGAGGAAACTACCAGAGATGTGCCATTTCAATGAAATCTGGCTAAAATAACATTTCTATAATGGCACCCAGCTAACTTTTGTTTAAATGACCCTAGTACATTCTTGCATCAGGGTTTCCCTTAAACATCACATAAGAAAACCTACTGCTTGATTTACTGAAAGTTTTTTTATCTAAGATAATGGGAAAAATAAATCTAAAACAAAACTGTTTCACCACTGACTACTTATAACCAGACAGAAGCATTATTGATTATCAACTGCCAGTGATAATACAATCATCAACATCAGGCACCAAGTGATAACAGTGAAAAAGCTCTGTCAACATACAGACGGACTTTCTGAAAGAAGCAAGCAGCTCTTAGTGAAAACTAATGATGAATAATTAATCATTATTAGCCAATATCCACATACTCAAAGAGAGCACAATATCAATAGATTTTTTCTAATAATAGAGATGTTCTAATTAAAACCAGCCAGATATGCTATGTCCATTTCATCTGAACATTCCTATTAAGTCGTCCGATGATTGGGACAAGTTTGAAGCCTCCAGCAAAACGTTTCTTAAGATAAAAAGCTTAGAGCAGCAATATAAAAATTCTGAAATACTTTCACCAGATGACGTTCACATTCTTGAGGTGTGGTTTCTGCATAAGTTCCAAATATTAAAGCAGCAGCAGCACGCTTATACCATTTGCCTCGTAACTTACAAGGTGTGGGTCTCTTTCAAACTGTCGAGCGGCATGGGAACAGTTCTAACAGTAGTCAATGAAGACTAACTGATGGATCCACTCAGGATTACTTCAATACTAACAGTGTGTGTTGGTGTTTCTGCTTATGTAATTCAAACTTTTAAAGAGAATAGATATTATGGACCAGAAACACAAAAATGGAAAACTACCAAAGATGTGTTATTTACAAAAACTGGAAGTTAATTTGAATATTTCCTATCACCTTGGTAGCAACAGAACTAACTAGTAGATCTGTGGTTAAGTGGTCTTTCCTCATCATCCTCACCAGGGTTGTTTTGAGCAAGGCATTTTTTTTAGTGTAATGATGCTAATTTGTTGTAGATGTTTCTGTATTTTGGATTGAACAAGTTGCTTGGATGGCAAGACAGTCAAGGGCCCAAGTTCAATTTCTGCAAGGGACCAGCTTGTTTAGTGCTCTTTCCTGGTATGGTTCCTTCTTAATCTTCTTCTCTTAGTGGTTGTATGAGTTTTCCATACCAAAGACAGTAGTGCTTGGCCCCTCAAGGGACAGAACTGGCAAGGCTCTCTAATGGATAACAACAGCACTACACTCCTTCACCAGAGTTCTCTCATACAACATAGATGCCCTAAGCTGGTCTTAAAACCCGTAACCTATTTGATGTTGTTTTCATGTAGTTTTTGACCAGTGCTTTAGCATCATGTTTCAGAAGTGGTCTAAGCCTTGATTGAATTCTGCTTAACACAAGTGTAGTTGAGTAAATCTCATTGCCAATTTGGTTACATATTGTATCATATCACACTGGGCACAACCAATGTGTTCTAAATGATATAAGGAAGACTGTGGTATGAGATATTCATTTACTTCTGATGAAATATAACTGTACTGGTAGAAAACTTAAAATGTCTCTTAATATACTACTAAAAAAAAATTAGCAAAATTAGAAATATCTTTAGTTCTCTCAGAGTAAACTATACATAGATATGAAATCAGTTGATAATAGCTGCTTTACACTGTCAGCTACTGCTTGTAAAATCAAGAACAATTTTGAAAACTACTATACTTCTGGTGCACATAAGTTTGTAAGAAAATGTAACACTTATTGTTGTTAGATGGTCAAAACTTTTGGGAATTAATTTCTTTACATTCTTTCGCATTTTGCAATCACACCTGGCACAGCAGCAACCATAACCTCTGCACTACTTTCAATGTAGTGGTAAATGATAAACATTCTATTGTCCACCTGTAAAAATGCCTTAAAACTAACAGAACTCAGTGAAAAACAATATAAGTTTGATATTTTCCTTTTAAATATTTTCTTTTTTGTTCACATAGATTTTAGTTCCTTTGGCCTGACCAAAAACTATGAAATATTAAAGAAGATCTTTCATTTTAACTCAGCAATTTCAGATAACTATTCTCTTCAATATCTCAGCCTATACTTGTATTTTTCCCTACCGGGGATCAGCACATCAACACTGCCAGTATACGGAAACATTTGCAAAGCATTGCATGATGCCATTATTTCAGGATTATGAATCTTAATGGAAGATAAACCCCCAAGACATGTCTTGCTTCTCATTCCATTTTGAAAACTTTAGTCCAAGGAGTAAGATGGCTATAAATGAATAAACTAATGCATCAACAAGAAAATGGTACCTCCGGTCTTTGAATTTGTATTTTACTGGTAAATAAACAAACAAACACACAGAGAGAGAGAGAGAGAGAGAGAGAGAGAGAGAGAATAAATTTTAAGAGGAGAAAACATCTGAAAAATCACATTTGACAAACTCATTTTTATTTGTGATCTGTGTAAACAAAACTATAAATGCGCCTGCTGAATTTAAAAATAATATTAATACTGATTTGCAAAAATAAGCATCAATAAACTAGTGGAAGAGCTGATGGTGCTCATAAGTTAATAGCATAATTATGCTACGGAAACTTATATCAAATAAAAATGTGATTAGAACAACATAATTCCATTCATACCAACTGCCACATGAGATGATATCTGCTAAGGCCCTGTAAATAATTAGATAGGAGGCAGCGAGGATGGTAATCATTTGTAAATGGGTACAAACATCTGTGAACCACTCCTTCAAGACATGCACACACAGAAAGAACAGCTGTATATATATACTGTACCATCAGTGACAGACTAGTGACAAGTGTGGTGGCAACAATACGCAAAGGTCTCTACCCAGACCAGGGCATCAACCACTTCTCTCCTGTGACTGTTGTTTCTACGCATTAAGTTTGCTTGACATCAGTCAAAATGATGGAAGTGAGACCTCAAACAACCCGCTGTACAAACAAAGAATGTGTTCACGTCTTTCTCTTTTAGCCTGCTACAAGATAATTAGCCTTCCTTAAAAACATCACCACCTCCAAAGCTGCTCTACGATCCAATCCATTGAGTGAAAAATACAGTGACATAAATATGAACATCAATAAAAAAGTTCACAAAGTCTTAGCTGGTGGTGTGATCTGGGTTTAACTGTGGATCTCTGCACTAGACAAATGGCAGCTGTTTTGTGATAGATACTAATTAGATACATGATAAGATAAAAAAGTTAAAGATGCAGAGTAAGCTCTCCTACAAACTGCTCTGGGATAATTTGCTGAGTTAGCAGGTAAATCTGAAATTATTTTTATTTCATGTACATTTGAATCCCTACCCATCAATGTCCAGAAAATAAGCAAACAAAATGTAGTATATAAGTAAAATAAGAAGACAAGTTTTTGTGGTTCTGTAAGCTGGAAGATCTTATTCTTTAAGGTAAAAAAAAAAGAACTGAACATAACCCAAAATTTCATTTTCAAGGTCAGTCAGTCCACCTGGGTGAGAGCTACATCAAGCAAAGCAATGGCCAGTCAAACATCGAGCAAAGTATGAGTAGATTATGCAGTTTTTTAGAAGAAAAAAACTTGTTTCTCAGAATTTGCTCATTTATGCAAGCGCATTTAAAAATAGATGTGTAAAACCCAGTTAAGATATTTATTTGCAATATTTCATAAGCAAATGTTGAAAAAAAACAAACCTTTATGTCTAATATCAAATCCTGTGGCATTTCAGTGATAGATATTCAATGCTTAATTTAAAAAAAAAAAGAAAGTACTAAAAAAGATACAGCAGAAAGCTGTTTTCAGAGATCCACTATGAATTTTAAAACTTTTATTTATTTATTTATTCTATGAATTAAAGTCCCTCTCCAGTGGCAGACAGACCACCTGTTTTAAGAGACCATTTTGGGCTTCCTGGAAAAGGTGGTTATCTTTAAACCCAGATTCAGATGTATTCAAAGCTAATGCAGGTTGCTCAAGCATTAACATCTGTAGTTAAAAACAAAAATCAAACTCTCTGAGAGAGAAAGATTATGACGGTTATTTATAGCAAAATGTACACGGTTCACATTAACTCTCATGTTTTGCTTTTTCTAACAAACAGATTTTATTTTAAATGCAAGAATTTGTCAGCCCCTTCATTCACAGAATTCCTGAGGATTGCTATGGTTACTGCAGTGCCAGATTTATAGTGAAAGCTGAACTACAAAATGAATTATGATCATTCAGCCTGTCTAACAAAAACACCCCAGACAGGTCGACGAACAACTCTTCAATGATTTTAAATTATGAGCTATGTGCTGGCTTAAAAAAAAATATCCTATTTCTTCAATGTGTAGGAAAAAAGAAGCCAACCAAACAAAAACAAACCAACTTACAGAGATTCTGTTTACACCTGTGTTTTTTATCTCCTCCCGAAGCAAGGTAAACAGGTGTTCAAGTTCTGTGTGGTACGAATTTGTGCGGCTCTCAGAACTGATGACGTTGATAGAGAACACAACTTTTTCCTTCCTACAAATTAAAAAAACCACCTCAGAAAACAGCTGTCATGTATAAAAACATTCAGTTATTACAAGTAAAAAATTTAATAATTTGGTTGGGCAAAAGTACTCACTTCTGATCAAACTGGCAAAACAAACATTTTTGCTTAATGTTTTAGTTTATGCAATTTATAAAATATTCAAAGAAAAATTTAAATAACTACACCTAACTAACCATGCATGCTGTGTGCATTTAGAATAAATCATTAACTTATATAGATGTTTATGCCGAAATGTCTTTGAAATGAGGACTAAGCAAACACTGGCAGTCATTTTTACCAATTTATTCCCTACCCATCAAGATAGATTACTCATAAAAGAATATGATTTCAATTCATTAACCAAATGCTCAACATACATGTCCTCTGTTAGTGTCAGCAACACACCATCATGCCTGGTCATCTGCTTGTTCTTCACACTGCTGGGAACCTGAGTGGCTATCATAAATCCATGAGGACTGATCTGTCTTTTCTGAAGAGAATTAATGATAATTATTCAAAGCAACAGGATGGGAAATTCAAGAACATTCTACCAGTAAACAAGTATCTGCTGAGACTGCAAATTTTGAGTAGATAGGATGAATTTCTCTAAGAGGCAAATATGAAAATAAAACAACTAGTAGCTACTAAAAACACCGACGTTTTGATAAAAAGAGAGAAAGGTACATACAAGTTTGAAAAACTCCCTGCTCCTCTTAATAAGTTGCTCTTAATGCTATTTGTGTGTGTAAAAGAAGAACAACACAATAGCTTCAACTTAAAAGTACTTGCCTTTTATTAGGAATAAAGGATTAAGGTTTTTTTTGTTTCTCTGTCAGCACAGTGCAATTAACTCTTTCCTAACAGAATGTTTACAGGGTAGATAAAACTATCAAAACTCAGTTATAAATATAATTTAATTCTAGAAGTTACTTTTCTAAGTGTAAAAGAAAAGGATATGTTAAGCTAGTTTTAGATTAATGTTTCTAATTTTAATCTTCTAAATAAACACCAAAACTATATAATGTAGGTAATTTTTATAATTCTAAAAAATGTATGTGCCTCACTCCTCCTCTCCATCTCTTGCTCCTTAAGGTCCTCCAATGTGATAGATGCAAACTCTAAAGAAGCAGTACTATGGTAGATCATAATCAGGAAGGGTTAACACATTACTTACTTTAGCTACTGTAAGAAGATCCTCATATGTTTTTGCTTTTTCTATGTCTTCCCGGAGTTCTGGATAAACCACTGCACCATTTCTGAAACAGTAAAATTAACCAAGCTCTCACTAAAGTATGTAATAACCAAACTATAATACAAAGCATCCTTCGATATTGTGGCTCATATCCATCTTAAGTTGTTACACATTCTTCTATTCACCCTGTCCATCTTCTGCATTATAAATGTTTAGCCACTACATATATCATGTAATAATTGCTTAGTTAAATGGACAGCAAAGCTCAATCCATTTCCTTATATGTTTAATTGTAAGCTTTGGTATTACTGATTTTTAAAAAAAACAAACAAACAATTTAAAATGTTCATTTGCATCTGACACAAAAAAGGTCATACATTATTATCTGTCACAGCTTTGCACTTATATATACAATGCTGGCCAAAATTATCACCTCACCCATCCTGTATTTTAAACAAAAACCTAAGTGTTTAATGTGTGCTGCAATGTACAATTTCATTTTTAAATACAATAAAGCCAATTAAGTCCTATTCTGATATTCATGGGACCTCCCTATTAAGCACCATTATATAGAAATTCCTTGTGGAAAAACAACTATAAAGTAATAATGCAGTCAACTTCAATAAATGCACATTTTGCAATGTTGATTTGGCTAAAACTTTAACCAAAGAAATACATAAATGATAAATCAAAAATAAAACAGATACTTAAACTTGGCAATAGTCATGGTATAATTACATTTTGAAAAACCCAGAATTATTTCAAGTAATAATACCATCTACCAATATACAGCATCATCATCTTTTCAAAACTAAAGAAGCATTTTTATACATTGTTCACGAATTCATCAATAAATGACATAAAACATGTAGTGTATAAGATATACAAATGATGTATGTAAATAAAATCCAAATTAAGTTGACATGTTATATGTGGATATCTCATTTCTTTTTTCTGACTGTGATAAAATTATGAATTAAAGTAAAAAAATCTGCTATTTTTTTACTAGATAAAGGGCAGTAACTTACTAAAAAAAAAACTTAAGATTTTTTAAAGTGACCTCCCTTTTATGATGTGGTGCCTATCACATCAACTAGCTAACTTTAACTACCAGAAATTACTATTGAAATGCATAATAACTTAACATCCTCAAACCCAAACAATATACCCACCATTTATTTGCACACGATTTTCAAACTTGGCAAATTTGACAACAATGTTGATAAAAGTCAGGTACAAATAGACAAATGGAAATTAAAAACTGCTTTTTGTGTGTTCATTGAAAACAAATAATATAAAATAAAAACAACAAATTTTGTGTTTCCTAGAAAAGTGAATTTGTTTTAAACAAAGTACCGACTCAGAAAGTTAGAAAATTTTCTCTTTGCTACAGAGACCATTCAAAAGTCAAAGGGAAGCAACTTTGAAAAAAGTATGCTGCTGTAAAATCACCCACTTAGCCCCTTACTTTTCCCATTCAAACATAACCAGGACCATTGACCAGGAATGGTTACAGGTAAGTTGTAGAAAATATTACTACTCATATAAAGCCATTAAATATTCTGTGATCTGATGTGCTGGGAACTAAGAACAAGGTACTTTGGAGGTAGAGAGACAAGTGCAAATGTCTGGCCCAGTTGTTGTAGGTGTCATTGAAGAGATCCATCCACCTAAGGTGGACAGGGCATGAATGTTAAGAGATAACTAACTTGGTTCATGATGTATGAGAAGAATTTACTGGCAGCAAGAGATGAAGGGGGTCATGTGAAAACCTGATCCAAACAATGTACAACATAGGTACTTATGTATGTACATAAAATTGCTACAGCTAAAATTCTAATCTCTTCTTTTATAACCCTGACAGCATCTCTGTCCAAATCAGAGCAGGTTATTTTTAAGAATAATAATTTTGTTCCAATTTTTTCTAAAAATTAAAAGCTCCCTGTTTCAAATTTTAGCACCAGCTGGCAATCCTGACTACAACTTTTTGTTTGCACTATGAAGGTGAAGGTTAAGAAAACATTTGGAAGGTACAAATGTGAAAACAAACAAAATTTTTACCAAAATATTTAAACTACTATGATTATTGCAGCTGGGAGCTGCCAATGACAAAAAAATCCACAATCTGCCAAGTATACCCCAGATAGATCTGTTACTGTAAGTAGTGTTTTATTTTCCTCTTTCATCTTCAAGGTAAAATTTAAAAAATTTTAATTCAATGTCAAAAGAAAAGAAATCTATAATAAAATGAGGTGTGTACAGGGTTAACATAAGATTAATTTAATTCTATTCACTTTTTAACTAAAATAAACAAACAGATGGTGGCAAACAAAGGCATACCTGAACGAAACTGAACAAAAGTAAAAATTTTAAAAAAAAAAACAATAAAACTTTAACCGAATCTTTTATCAATCAAAATAAACTCACACAATTAAAAAAAAACAAAAAAACACAGAGCTAAGATACATGGACATTGGGTTGGACTCAGTGCCAAAGTCAGCAGTAAACATATTTACCCTGTATAGTGCTCCAACATGGTCTTGGCGAGCTTGAAAACCAGATCAAAGTACGGCAGCATCTTCATGTTCACCACGGAGCCTCTAAACACATTTTTTTTTTTTAAAATAAGAAAATATAAAAGCAGGCCAGGTTTTTTGGTTGTTTCTTTTTACCCACTACAAAAATACAATGAAAATTCAAATCTCAACGTGGTTACCCCTAACTCACCTGATAAAGTTGAATTCTGTTATGTAACCCTCCTTTGTGTTGTGGTCAGGCAACATGTTGACCCACAGCACAGGCTGCTCGGGGTCGACCAAGCGGCGATACTGTACAGCCAAACTGAACATGTCCCTCCAGCTGGAGAACTTCTCTGCAATTGTAAGACATCGTTGTGACTGGTAGAGGGAGAGAATTTTGAAAACAAAACTATATGCTGTTTGTAGATCTTTGTCCTGGCTTTGGGGTTGAAAACAGCTTACAGCAGCGAGCTAGATGGTGGTGGTGTGGGAGTTTTGTGCAGTCCCTGCAGAGCCTTCACCACATGTAACCAAAAAAAAATCTCTACAAAAACTCTTCAGTTTTCAGATGTGGTAGAAAACTGGAGCCTGAAAGAAGCCCATGCCACTGACTGGTGAAGAGCAGCAAGAAAACCACCATGCCAGGGAGGTACGCCTAATCAAACCAGTCCAGAGCTGCCCTAAACAAAGACTAATGTTTATACAAGAAAAAGGTCTATGCAAAACGTAAAAATTACCAAAAATTACTGTATATTTTATTTAAATTGTTTTTTTTTTGAATTTTAATATTAAAAACAAGCAACTGTTTAAAAGAATAGAATAAGATTATTGGCTGTTTATTATTTTTTTTAAATAAAGACCATTTTGTCATTCTGCTTTCATTTCTTAAGTGTTCAAACTTTTTTAAAATAACCCTAATGCAAACTCTTTTTTAAAATTGAATTAACAACCATTTCCTTTATAATTTTAGAGACAAAATAAAAATGAAATATAAACATTCACAACACTTATTCAATATGAAATACATTTTTAACATCTGAAAGCCAATTAAGCTTTGTTCTGGCACACAGGGTACTACTAGTTGTTTTTTTGTGGAAAGGCAACACAGAGTAATGAAGCAGGAAACATCAGTCAGTCAATGAGCACTTTTAGTGAAACAGTTGCTTAAATACTAAACTAGTTATTGTGTAATTACACTCAAACTAAAAATATACATATAAAAATTATTTTGGATAATGCATTCATTTTGGCAACAACTGTAAATCTGCAATTCTATTAACTAGCTTGCTGATCTGCTGAATTGAATTCTCTTGTTGAAGGTTGGTCCAAACCTTTCAGCTTACTCTCCCTGGGTCAGAGAGAGGAATTCTATTTTTGACAAAAATAAATGGTAAATTTCCCAGTTATGAACATAAATGAAGCATGATCCACCACCAGCACAAGACTTACAATTTATCAAGATTGTACTCACATGTTGAGTTTTGTTTTTTGTTTAGTACAGAAATATTGCACTTACCTGTTGCTTTATTTTGTTTTATGCCTTTCCATATAATCTATTTGTAAAATAAAAAAAAAGAAACATTTGAAGAAACAAGAAATGGATGTTCCCTGTTGAAAGGCAAAACATCACAAGAAACTGGGAACACACTATAAAATCAAATTCATTCTTTGAAAGATGCAGCAGCTGATTTTAAACTTCTGCTACTTAAGAACTGGTTGGACTCTACCTACAAAATTTATTTACACAAAACCAAAATATAGTTTACACTGTGAGATTGGTTCTCTCTGAGGTTAATGGTAAGTATCTTTTTAGAGTGTTACAATCCCTTGTAATACCTGGTAATGCATTTTTTTCAAAGTCCAACTCTCTTGACCTAAAACTTTTCAGATTAGTGCTGGTAACTGCAAGTAGTCTTCGAGATCAGGTTCGAACAACATTTCCACCAGAATTTAAGGTGAAGTTATTCAACTTGATACAGCATTTGGGAGCACAGTTCTTACAGAGTATAATCCAGATTAGAAATAGAAATTAAGAAAAAAAAAAGCCTATTTAGTTGTGGTTACAGGAACTTAAAAAAATGAGAATCAGACAGAGCATTTTGGCTATGGATAAAGCAACATTGTCTTGACTTCCACCAAGTGCTATCTTGGCCAAGAGTGGTGACAAAATGTCCCGTCAATGTCCTGGCACACTACTCCTATAAACACAGCATAAGTTAGTTCCCTCGTATAAAAATTTTTGGTTTGGACCAATCTAGAAAATGTTGCCATGCTTGGAGTTTCTCTTTACTGCTTAGAGATTAGGAAGAATTTTATGCAGCTTCACTGAGATACTTCTTGAACTTATGGCTTAGAATATTGCGAACATCTGGAGCAATCTGGCCTAACTTAACTTATCTTAGAGAAAAGACCTTGTCTGAACATCAGTATCCACTTTGAGCATTTACACAAATTATTTTCCATAAACTGAAACATAATGAACTGACATGGCATGACTCTAATACAGGTAAAGCCAACAGAAAAGGCTGGAATGTTAGAATGTTTCAGCCCACCAGCTGATTAAAAAACAAGCATATAAGCAGATTTTAAACCAGTCCTTTAAAAAAAAATTCAGTGGCCTTCTATCTTCTATTAGACATATCTACATATTATGTAATTACCAAATGTATTTTCCCCAAGCAATGACCTCTCTGATATAGTTTACTTTTAAATACACAACTGTTATAAGGGTTGTGTTGAAAATAACAAACTCTAAATAATTGCAGGGAAATCAGCGTTCAGACAAAACTCATGACTGCATTCATGCAAACTGTAGCATTGTTTCCACTAGCTAAAACCAACCTCCACAGTGGTCGCTGCAAATGGAGTTTGCTATGGATAGTGCATTGAAAGTTCCTTGCAAAAGGGAGTTTAAGCCATGACTACACTATGCATAATATCAAGTTTGGCATCAGTAATGCCAGTGTAACATGTTTCATCTTTACATTTCAACAATGACGTTCCAGGCAGACCACCAAGTTTTCTGATGCCCTAAGCAATATCTCTATCGAGTTTGTTCTGGTATTTCCACAAAGTGTTTATTTTTGGGCAGATAAAATAGCAAATACGTCTGAATAGTTGCTTTCCCACAATTAAACAGAGCTAGTTACTTTGAGCATCATCCTCCATATTCATTGCATAAGCCTTCAACTACTAAACCAAAAGTAGAAAAGAAAAGAGCCAGGCCAACCTCCAGATGTTGGGCTATGTGTACAGCGGCCAGACCCATGGCCAGGTTCAGTCGTTGGTTTGGTAAAAACCCGTCTGCATTCACCTGCATCGACCAACCAATCTTCTTCGCTTGACATATCAATGTTTGTGAGTCTTTTTCATACTCTGAAAACCGAAGTGGCGTGACATCGCTGTTGAAAAGATCGACAAGAGGCTATTACAAAAATTTCAAAATAAATGCTGCTGAGAAACAAAAAAAAAACACACACACACAGCAAGGAAGCAAGGAGAGACAGAATGTGGAGGTGGTGGGCATGGTACAGGGCTATGTCATTGAATCGATTGTCAGCCATGTTTGTTTGTTCTGCCAACTGAAGAGGGAATTACCAAAAACCAACCAACTAAACCTGGACATACAAAGTAACACCACCAAGATATTAGTAATTATCTACCTGCTTATACATCAATCCAATGTGAAAAATAAAAACAAACAAACAAAAAAAAACATTTGATATAACTTCTGTCCTTTTTAATGATTAACATAACCCCGCTGGTGTGACCAATCCATTTACCCACTATCCAGGTACGCTCCCTGAGGGCTCACTACGACACCGTGCGGCTCAAGGCACCTGTCTGGTCATCAAGGTGGGTTGCTAATTTGCACTCACATTAGTTTAGGTGAGGAAGAAGAGTTCGCTCATGAAAAGTAATGTCCCTAATTTGAAGCTTTCGGCACTAACACTTACTGGCCAGAAACAACACACACGTAGCTATTTTCCTCTTTTTTTAATTCAAAATTCTGAAAAAATAAAACAGGTGTTAAACTACCAATCCAAGAATAATAACCGTCTGCTGATAATCATCATTTAAAATCACGCAAAACCGAAAAATCTTTTTATTTAAACAAGTTTGATGAACATCTACCTACCTTAAATAATTTCTTGTTGTTTTCTTCACCTATCTAAAAATGCCCTCTACTGGATAAAAGCAGCCATAATGTAACTATTTCAAATAATTGCCCCTCCCAGCAAGTGATTGATATTACTACTGACAATCCCCCCATCCCTGCTACATGTCCAGCAGAGTCCTGGCCAGGAAGCAGCCCAGTTTGATGAACTTCCCTACCATGGTTTTTTTCTTGTTACTTCTTCACTAGCCAACTCCATGGATTTACCCATGGCACTCAGATTTCCTCCCACATCTAAAGTATTTATTGAGTTTTCTGGTACACATAGTTTGAAAAATTGCGGACATAATTTTTCTAAAACCACATTTCACTACAACCAAACAATCATGGGTGTTTAAAGCTCTCTGAAGTCATGTACATAACTCCTACGTAGTTTATCACACTCAACTTTATGCAAAATGCCCCTTTATCATCACAGTCACTGAACACCGCAGACCTGTTTTTAAACAGATCACCAAAACTTCAGCAAAGATCACCAGGCATCATAAACTTAAACTTCAGAATACTCCATGGGTTTTTGAAAACAGTTAGGAATTTCCTGTTACATTTTCTGCATTTATTCTATTTTGAAAATTATTTAAAACTAAATTCTGAACTTAATACAGGCAAAATTATAAAGTGGTAGACTAAAACAAACAAAAGGTAAGTTTTCCACTAATTATGACTTGGATACTGCACCATCACATTTGTCAATCTTTCTTGTTGCAGATTATGGGCCACTTCTATAATGAATCCCAATTTGTGTCATGACAACTAAACATTGGCATGGATCTAAACAAACACAAAATTACATTTAGAAATAAATATTTATCACCTGAAGCTTTGTTATTCCTTCCAAAATAATTTCTTTAGTTGGTCTAATAATACTGTAGATAAAGATTACTGATATATTTAAACACCAATTCTTCTTTATTCTGGAAACAATTGTATAGACAGCTAACAAGGAACAGAAATTTTGCTACTATTAAACAAATATGTAATACAATACAGAATTAACCAACTGATATACAATTTTATAGTTTCTAGTTTTGGTAGCATGACAGTCATCTGATACAAGCATAACACTAGGGACAGGATAGAGAACAGAAGTTAGACATTTTTCGTACTGGACATAAAGTTTTAAATTTGTTTATTGTTAAACAGTTTCAAGTTAATAAAACCTAACATAAAGGCAATTTTAAATGCTTATTTACAACATTTATCCAAATATGATCTGAAAAGTAATGATTTTTAATGAATAGATTAATTGAAAAATAAAGCAAAAATAATACTTTTTCAAATTTTAAATATTGTATTGTACAGATTATAATACAATATATTTTTGAGCTTTCATTTCTTAAATTTCATGGGATGCAAACTAAATTTGCAATGGGTTTCATTACTGTAGAATGACTAATCCATACACACACGCACACACACACGTACGTACGAGGCCAAACATGACTCTCGAGCCTGTGATTGATGTGGTGAAAGACTATCTGAAGTGTAGAGAGGATGTTGGGACTCCCGAAGATGCCTTGGCCTGCTCAAACTCTTGATATAAACACCAGTGAAACTACTGAGTTATACTGACAAACCAAATGACAGTCAAACACCCTGGATAAACTGTGGGAAGGACTACAGAACATCTAGAACAGCATCCAGAAGTGCATTGTTAATTTGTATGGGAGCAGGAAAACAAAGTGCCATGGTTTAACTCACATAAATACTAATGCACTGTACAGCATGTTCATTTTGTTTTTGTATACTTTCCATAATAATGAATTATGTATTATACACGTCTCTCGGTTGCAATTACTTATTATTTGTGCATTTCCTGTGGGTTTCCATAGTTATTTCCAACACTGTATACAACACACGCACACACATAAACAAAACCAGAATTCGATGAAAATTTTTATGGTTTGGTTTGTCTGAAAGTAAAATATTACATCAACTCCTAAACTCATTTGAACTTGTATTTAACTAGCTATTTCAAAAGTTGCCATGGTTTATTATGATGTTCCCCTAGTTCATCAACATATTCAGTACTATATAATTAAAATTCAAAGTTTATTCTCAATGACCAGACACTTTATTCTACATCTAAAGTGGGAAAAACAAAATGGCTGCCAAATAGCTAGCAAAACAACTACCACTACCATGGATTATGATGTATAGCTGTGGGTTTCATTATGACACAAATGATGTCACAAAAACATTTCTTAGCATGGTTACATAAAAAAACAAAATAAAAGAATAAATGGATTACCGCATTGCTTAGATCAAAAGATTTTGTTAACATTAGTCATGACAAGGAAAAAAACTAATGGCTAAACAAGGTACAAAATGGTATCAGATGGCTCTGGTTATTGTTGTTTATCTGGCTCTTTCCTAGTAGTCAGATATGCTAGATAATAGAGCTCTGAAGAGTGTACACCATTCAGTGGTGATAAAAGCAGACTGGTTCACTTATTACGACCTGCGCTACAGACTGAAGCTGCTCTCTTCAATGTTCAAAATCTTTCCACACATAAGCATGTTATTTATAACTTATCTACCATACACCGCTTCAAAAATGGATCTAATAACCAAATATTTTATGAAAGTAAATGTTCTGGTTGACAAAGTAGTAAACACAGTGCAGAAACGTTTCTCAAAAATATTTAAAAACTATGCTTCACTTAGGTAGGAAGAGGTGCTGATGCTGCGAGCCACTACCCAGATGGAGGACTATCTGATAAGAAAAGCAATAGACTGGAAAGGTGATGTCACATGGTAAGCCAATCATAAGACAAGGGCAGACTGTTTTAAGGAGACAGATCAAACCTCTTATGTCAAGATGCTAAAGTAATTATTTTTCCACACAAAAATGAGCTCAAAAGCCATTGGATTTAAAAGAGAAAAAGCGACAAGGCTACTGTAGAGCTGTTTCCACCACCAGAAAGACTAGATGCTATCACAAACAAAGTTAACTGTACACATTATTTGCTACCAGAACTTGGTATTGGCACTGTCAATAAGCCTCATGCCTTTGCTTAAGCAGAAACTTAAAATAAAAATCATCATCCTGATTAACAGCTGCTGAAAAAAATAGCTAAAAATTACTTGTCCATCATCCACTGTAGTTTCTGGGATTCTTTTATACAATTTCAAATGATACAGAATTACCTTTTTGATTTAATTAGATCTCTCTCTTTCTTATAACAGTACGATTTCATGAGAAGTAACAGATAAAAGCAAATGGTTTTATATTAAACGTTTTTTTCTTCCTTTTTTTGCACATTAGCAGGGCAGCATGCACTTTGAGGAAGCTTTCTGACTGTTGTCAAGAAATACAAACTAGCAAGTGCAACATTCGACCATGCTTCTGTAGTATCTGGTAACATGAAAAATGTCAATCCCAACTTTCCTGAATTCAATCTACTGATGCAGGCAATGATGAGGCTGATGTTACAATGGAATGTTCTCAGACTTTTTCACTCCTGGCACTGCATGCAAAACATCTGTGGCATTGGATCAGCAAGTAAACCAAAATCGCTGGTATGCCCCATAAGAGCTGGAAAAGTGGTGCTTTAGAACTATGGGATGAATGCATGACAATCCATGCACAACCTTCAAACCACCCCTTGTGAGTTCATCTGCTCTCATATTTTCCAGGTGTATTATAGCACACCACTGCAAAATTCTTTTCCCTCCTTACTCCCAAATTAAAATCTCCCTAAAAAGACAACCATTACAATGACCCCCCAATCTTATTCAACTGACTGAACACTGTCTTTTAAGCTCTCGTAGCAGTGAGCAGTTTCAGAGATGCCTTCACAAGCTGACTAAGGTGCATTTCATCTGAAAGAGACCAAAAACCAAATCAATTTTTAGTCATACTCAGCTTGTTATGGCATCTCCCTATCTTACCTAATATTAAGTAAATCAAAGATTTGTCACATTTTCTATTCTGGTTACTCAAACTTGATGGAAGAGAAGCTTGGGTCCAGTGGTCAGCCAACTGTCTTCAATCCTCGTCTTAATTGTAACCAATCTTAAAATTCAGAAAGACACCTTGAATCCAGATAATAAATTACGATCTTCAAAACCAAGTATATTCAGCTCTCACATACAACAACAAAATAGATTAAACTTTTATTTAACAGTAAACTTACATAATATCTGGCTGCAATCCTGGTTGTTCTTTATAAGGCGCCTGTGAACCAAAAACAAAAAATGTTACTTTTCACCAATGTCAGCTCTTAATCTGGAAAGGTCAATAATTGTGCTACAGTGGATTTGTTTAGTTGAGACATCTCTTCTCTTCTCTCAGAAGAATCTCCAGCAGCACTTAAGTATGGCAAGCAGCTACCAACAAAATAAAAACCAGTAATTCTTCTCAAATTAATGGATACAAATTTTGCTCCCCCCAGAAGTAGAATCAATCAATCAGTGGTGTGTGCATGGGCATTCACTCATCTATCGAACATAAATATTGAACTGATGCCAGCTCCCTTAACGACCTTTATTAAAATAAAAAAGCAAAAAAAACTTAAGAGCCTGTTACTGTAAATTGCTAAATGTTTGCTATTGTTTTAATTCTACAAGTTGTGAGATTTCAATTTTATTGCAACATTAAAGCAACCTCAAATATTTTTATGTGCTAGTATAAATTTGTATAAAATGCAAGCATAATGAAAAAATGTAGGCAAGCAAGAAGCTGCTACTGTACTAGCATTAAGTTTCCTTTATGATTTACTGGTCTACTGTATAATGTACTTTGGTGGGGTTCAAATGGAACCCATCTGGATACCATTACAGCCAAACTTCCCTGTCTGGTTTGTTTACATGAAATACACAGGTGGGTGTCAAAACAGCAGTAAGTTCATCACCAATACAATGCTGGTAATCCTGATTATGTAATTACACAAAGCTGACAAAATGCCAGTAATATAGTAACACTAGAAACATTAAGATAAAAATAAAGAACAGCTGAAATAGCATCCAGATTTGGTTTAAACATCCAAAGGCATTCTCTGCCACTGTTGTGTAATCGTACAAACAGGATAGGTGGCCTGGTGGTTAGACAAAAGTGAGGGCCAAAATCTGACTCCCAGTCATAGCTGGCTCACCCACACGTCAGGGTTAACAGGTACTGTAATCAGTCCACCTACATTCCAATCATAGAAATCAAGGTAAAACAATCTTGTTAACAAAATAATGAAATTAACATAAGATGCTGAAATCTACAGTACCATAATAAATAACCTTACAAGCTTAGTAACCCAAGAGAAGCCCGTTAGAACAAACAAGTCTACTCTGTTGGTGCAATGAGCCTTTTATAAGGAACACCTGACTTTCTTTGTTTTACAGAACAGGCTATCACCAGACAGCATATTTACAGTTACGTTCGAACTTTTGTGTGGTGATTTTCAAAGATGACACCAAGAAATTACAATCTATGCATTTTAAGTAGGAAAAAAATGGCATTTTTTCATCAGTTGGTAATTTTATTGTGTGTGTGCAGTTTATGCCATTGAAAATTTATTTTTTCAATGCCAAACTATTTGACAAATGAGCTTAGTTATTTGGTAAAGCTCATAAGAAAAAAAAAAGCTTTTGGTACCAAATTTTGTGTGGTAGATATTAATTAAGTACTAATTTTTTTAAAATTCCAAATATTTGGTATGGAAGGTAACTGTAGGTGTACCTGCTAGAACACTGAAGTTAAAAATAAACACAAGAGCTACACACACACACACGCACGCACGCTTCCTGTACAATCTAGAATAAGCATGGGGATATTTAACTAAGGAATCTAAAACTAGTTTCTACTTGCCCAATAATTAACAAAAAATGCAATACTATAAAAGTGAAACCATACTAAAAATGTGTGCAATCTCCCCTTCCTGCATTTTTAATTGCAAGTATTATTAGTGTCCAAGATCTCATGCATAAATCCTTAGCATGTCTTTTAGGTTGGAATCTTTTTGGCCATGTTCTACTGTAGCTGGGTGGTTTCTCCGATTCAAAAAGAACCACAATGCAGAAAGGCTCGCTTAATCGCTGGCAAATAAAAGTGTTTCAGATTCCATACACCCCTCTCCACTTTAATTTCAGCAAGTGAGATAGAAAGACGACTGCATAGCATACCTTAAAACTAAAGGGCAGGAGTTTCACCCAGTGATCCCTGAAAGTATCCTGTAAATGTTCATCCACCTTGAGGTTGGTAACGGGCTGGTCCAGCTGGGAATGAAGGTACCGAGCATACTCTGAACAGAAGACATGTGAGTTAAGGGTGCACATGATTTTGACAGTAATTCAATACTTCTACATAAAGCCAGCAGATGTTAAAAAATGAATACATATAAAAAACAGAGCTAATAAATTTCTCAAAGCTGAAGATCAAATTCATTAACCAATAACATTTAACAGCTCATCCATGTTGCAGCTCAAGACAGATGTGCTTAGGAGAGAGAGAGAGAGAGACCAGATAAACCATACCTCTGAGGTAGTGAGCCTTAAGAAACTCAGGAGTCATTTTCATTGAGGTCATTGGCCTGTTTATCATCACCTAAAGTTTGAGAAAAAAAGATGCAACCTGGTAACCATCACAGATATTGGCTAAGGCCTTGTGGTAGTGTTATGACCTGTTAAGTTTCACAAATTACCTGTGATGCTCACCATCATGTATGTGTGAAAGCAGATTCTTTTCTAATAGAATTTTTGAAGTAGAAAGAATGGAAATGTAGGTAAAGAAACAATTCGAAAATTTCAAATTTTATAGATCAGGTTAATAAACTTGTGAAACTTAACCCGATTCCCACTTTAAAAAAAAATAATCTATTCACCTGTGCAAGATATTCATTTTTTAAAAAAATAAATAATTTTAAAAAAATCTCTAATCTTTTAGAAATAGAAATTTGGAAGATTTACCAAAGGAGATTTGGCACAGTTTGAAGAAATATTTTTTTTTTCAATAATGCACAACAAAAAAAAATATAACTTTTAGGCATGAAAAATGCTAACAGCATATTGATCTCATACATCTTGTCATTTTCTAATAAACATAAAATTAGCATGTAATGTATTGCCATTTTAAATGTTTGCAGAAAATATCCTGGATGAACAATGCTTATGATGCAACACTTCTCAAATCTCAAAACTTAGGTCAGCAGGCTGCTGCTGTGACTTAAGGCCAGAGTTCAATTCCAAACAGTTTGGAAAACCTCCTGTAGCATGTTTTACACTTCAGTACTAGTCTATCAATGCGGGTTTTCTCCAGGTATCCAATTTCTTGCCATAGCTAAACAGCAGAGTTCTAGTAGGGACTTTTCCTTTCCTGCTGAAGACAGAAGTATGAGGAAAAGGACTGTCAACAGTCCACAGTTGTAGATGATTACGTTCACAGACAAAAACTCAAAAGGTCTGTAAGCTACAAAAGCAAAAGAATACACTAAAGTTGTAGCTAAATGCTTCAAGTTGGTTATTTAATGATAATAAAAGGAAATGTATGAAAAGCACTAAGAAATTTTAAAATCAACTTTTTAATATAATGGGTGGTAAACTCTGAAAGCTCTATTCAGAAACAAATGAGGGAAAGCCAGTAAAAAAAAAAAATGCCAATGTGCAGCAAATAAATCTTTTCATTTAAGTACACAATTAATCTGGAACCTCATACAACAGAAAATTCCCTCGTGTCAATGATACTCACCTTTGTAGCAGCTTTAACACCATTGTAAAATTTCCCCATGGAGACAAAAGACAGACTCTGCATATACTGGCAGATTGTATTTGCAGGATCAACTACTAGACAATACTGAAAATAAATAAATATTCCAAGATTACTTTACACAGATTATATACATTCATATTGACTGACTGACTGAATCTCTCTCTCTCTCTCACACACACACACACACACAAAAAATACTACATCCTTTTCATGTAACAATAGGATACCAATGAAATTATAGCTGCTGTCATAAATGTAAACAATTTTACAAAAATTCATCAAATTTTCCCCACATCTGTTCTTCCTAATTTTAATTTTCATAGTATAAACATCTGTTGCCAACAGAAACTATAGATTTCTGCATATGGAAAGTGTGAATGATTTCTGATGAAATGCATATTGTTTCAAAGCTCTACCATGGAATGCTGATATACCATGAGTTTGATGAAGAATATAGAGACAACACCTTAGGCATGTTGATGCAGACCTTTCCAAAGACAGGATGCAGCACAGCTGAAAGTCCATTATGTTGTTATGTATACAATAATGAAGCTACAGGAAGCACCAAAGATAAGCTTATTTCTGGCCAACCCTTTGCTTCCAACAGATAAGATGATTGAGATATCACAATATAAGGTGTATAAAGCCATACAGTGAAACAATCTTGCCTGAACAGAATTATCATGAAAATTAGCAATTTGCAAAAGCTACAGATTTTTTACTAATTTAATTTTCTTTGACAAATTACAATTAATTTTTGTCTGAAAGCAAGTTCTGTATTAACTGAAATCCACAAGAATGATTTGCACATTGTTGCTCAGGTAGCACAACAGATTTTGTGGTGTCAGCATAATCATGTTTGTAGTCAGCCAGTTTTCCTGAACCAAAAGCTATCAGATCATCAAGACATGGACAAAATTCTGTGCTTGATTCTACAATATCATGAACTGCCTCTATCATTCCAGCAGAACATTTAAACCCACTCAATGTGATCATCTTGATATAAATATGTTTCAGATAAACTAAGATGTTATCTTTGCCAGTATATTGTGGTGCCACAAACCCACCAACAGCTAGATAAAGTATTGCAACAAAATTCCTGGCACCAGGGCACATGTATTCCAGTTCATGAGCCATTGCCTTTATGCATGTCCCATACCAATAGGTGGTCAGATCAAGCAGAGTTGTTGGAATCCTAGTCTTACGTGATGTTACATCCTTCAGAGATAGCTTTCAAAAAGAAGGGATATCTTGCAAGCTCTGACCAAACCTCAAGATAATAATACATTTAGACAAACCAGTAAAACCCTGACCAGTGGATGGAGGAAGTCAATATTTTCCACACAAGAAATGTAAAATCTCAGTAGGATCTTACAAAAGAGTTCTCTAAGCTTGAAGACATGAGCCATAATTTTTTCTTATTATAATGGTGCATGAGATTCCAGATATTAAGTAGCAACTTGTCGTCTTTCAAAATTACCACAATCATTCTGAAGTCTGTGTTTAGCTAACACTGAAGTTGAAAAACATTGTCTAGAGAATTTAGAATAACTGTTTAGAATTTTTTTTCCTAAATAACTATGCAGTGGCTGTAAACATGGTGAACCTAACCTTATTTCAAGGAAAATGCACAAGTTGCAAGAACTAATTACTAAGTTCCAAGATAATATCTTGTGGTAGCTTCATAACTTAACCGAGTAGTTAAGGTACTTGTCCATGAATGAAAAGGCTACAGGTTAGACATGAGATAAATCATAAAGCACCTGTTGTAAAAACGTAGGGAAATCAAAAAGCAAGTAGGTGTGATACTGACCACATCATCATCATCAATCATCCCGCTGTAAACTGCAGTCTTGGAAAACAGGTGTTCTCCTAACAATGCTAACCCCATGAGTCACATGTTTGGGAAAGAGTTTGATAAATTTGTAAGATTTACCAGACAAAAAAATCTATTTACTTATTTCCTCTAATAGTTGTTTATTGTTATCATTGTTTTTAAACAATTTCCTTAACAAAATTGGCCTACTAAAAAATCCTCGTTAACTGCAATATGAATCCGCCACAGTTGGTTAACACTGTTTCTCTAGTGATCTGTTTCCTAAACAAAGAACTATTCAGTATTAAAACAATTCATGGGCTTTTGCTGACTGATAATAAGATGTTTTGTTTGCTAATGTCTGCAGAAGAAAATATCAACACAGCAGAGAAGCTTAAAATGTGGCTTGATAAAGGTGCTGACTTAATCTTTTTAGCATTCATTACTCACCCGGAAATCTTTTAAGGCATTGTGCGTATCACCATTATAGTAAAACATTCTGCCTCTCAACTGCCTTGTGAAGACATGTCTGTTGTCGATGTTCAATGACTGGTTAAATCGAGTTTTCGCAGCTTTAATGTTGCCAAGTTCACTGTAACACATGGACAGCAATGGACGAATTCACAAAAAATACAAAATGGAAACATTGTCTCTACTGACTGACTGCCTACACTTAGAAATTTTCTTTATAATTTAACAATAGAGCAACAAATTTGTTTTGTCCGTTTTTCAATGTTAATCACAAATTAAAGACCATTTTAATTCTATAATTCCTTCTCATATTTTTATGCACAAATTCATACACTAAAAATGGAAGCTAGTCAGTCAACCATACATTCTTACATAGTTTGTTTTAGTTAGTTTTCTGGGAAAAGAGAGTGGAATAGTTTATTTCCAAGGTAGCTTTGTTGTTAATACTTTTTAAATATTAACTAAAAAAAAAAAAGAAAAGTTTCAAAGCCACAGAATATAATTCACTCAAAGCCAACACAACAACTAATGGTAAATTAGGCAGGTAATTAAGAGGAGGAATCTACAGGCACTTCACCAAAGTAAAAATGGATTCACCTGAACGCTTGTCCTAAGCTCGTACACACATCAATGTAGTCTGGCTTCTGTTTCAGCACATCCTTGAACACTTCAATAGCATTCTGCAACATTAGCATCATTTCAGTTTGGCAATCATTACAGAAACAACAATAGGCAATAAAATTAAAAAGTTCTGGGTAAGTAAGAAACTCCTCAAAAACTGGCAGATTCAAGCAAAGTCGGTTGGTGTGTCAGTCTTCTCCATATTCTACTTATGCTATTCTCGTGAGATATAAACAATTACTAAATCAAGGAGATTCAATTAGTCCAGAAGCCCTAAAAATATCAAAAGTCAGCTTAATTAACTTTGTTATGCTAAAAATGCATTTTTACACCATAAAACTCACAATGACTCCCCTTCAAATAGTTTACTCGTAATCACTTTACCTGCTGACTGTTATCATTATGTATTTTTCACACAAGTAAGTTTACTGTGTCTCAGTGAAAACAGTAAAGGTAATGAGAAAACAACACAAAACCAGGTACAAAGTTACCCTGACTCTTCCTCTGTAGTACTGAGCTAGACCCAGGTGAAAGTAGGACACCATTTGCAAAGGACCCTCAGTATCTAAGTTCTTGCTAAAATCTCCTTCTGCTGCTAAAAAATTCTGAAAGAGTTAAAAAATTTTTTAATAAACAATTTAAAAAAATTTTTTTTGCATGTCTTTGAAATGACAAAATCATCAACTCTTATAAGCCATGTAAGATCTTACCTGTAGGTTAATATTTACCAAGCCCCTCAGGAAGTGAAGTCGTTCTGTGGAATGGTACTGCAAAGCTTTATTAAGGTCATTCAGGGCTTCCTCATTACGACCTTGTACAATAAGCACCTGCAGATGAAGAAAGTCAATTAGTTGAAGATTCATCTCAGACTATTGGATTTGAGGTTCACCCTAGCTGAAGTCTGACCTTCCACTCAATGATCCTTCCTGCCTATCAACCAACTAATTCAGTGACGAAAATTTATAATAAACTAAAACACTGAATAATTAGTAAGATAATTATAATTAGTGAAGTAAATTTATTCATTTTTAAAAGTATCTCTACATTTTTCATAATTCATTCTCTGCTACATAAACTAGCCAGATTTTATTTAAATAAACCAAACATATAATTAAGCATTTTGCCTAATTTTTAATATTAATATTGTATCTTTAGTCAATGTATTTTAATCATATGCAAAGTTCTCTCAGAAATAAACAGACATCCTATTCGTAAAGGAAACACTTCACCATAGAAATGAAATATATCCATGATCAGTGGATCTGCCCTTTCCTTCATTGAATTCGTGCACACATCAGGTGAATGAGATGAGTAATCTCAGGTCAAGGGAATGCTTCACATTCCTGTTTCAATGTGTGTGTGTGTTTAAGGGTGTGCCCGAGTTTTAGACAAAGGCTTTATTCCACCAGTGTTTGAAAGTGAAAGTAAGCTAAGCACAGACCTGACATTCTCTACTATCTAGTGATTGTCTATAGCAGTGGTTCCCAACCTTTTTCTAAAAATGTTGCTTCGCAGTCCCCCTAGATTTTTTTTACCCTTCGCGGTCCCCCATAAAATCAGCTCGACCTACTATATTATGTTATTATTATTATTATTATTAATATTATTATTATTTTGTTAGCATGTCAAAGTTTTTGCTTCTATGTCGTCAAACAAGTATTTCCCAAAATTTCAGAAACTTTTCTATAAATATATAAATCCACTCAAAATTTTTGAAAATATTAAAAAGTGTACTAAAAGCACTTATTCTAAACCATTAGTCCATTTAAAAGTCTTAAAAAAACTGTTGAATTAAAATTTATTCAAAATATGACAATTCTCGAAAATCAAATGAAGAAAAAGTTCAATGAGAGATCTGCACCTGTTTGGCCTTCAATATTTCATCAATGTTGGGCTGAGTTTTTGAAAGAGCCACCACTCTCATGTCATGCGTTACATCGAGTTTGTTTCTCGATCTGGTTTTGATTGAAACAAGAGTTGAGAACGCTGACTCACACTCATAGGTTGTTGCGAACTGAATCAGCAATTTGAGAGCCATCTTTGCAACAACCAGATATGATTGTACCATTTCAATCCAGAAGTCGCTGCAATGCATCTGGCGAAAAGCATTTTTGGCAGCTCCATCATTCACCAAGTCAATGAACTGCTCTTCAATGAGATGGTCTTCGGAAGGCAGCTCAATGACAGAGATGGAGAATGGATTCGAGAGAAAGTTATAATACTTCTGAAAATCATGAAGTTCAGGAAAATAGCCTGCAAGCTCTGTGTGGAGAATATCAACATGATTCTTCATCAACTTGAGAATACCAGAATCAACTGAGAGATTATTTTCATCGAGGAAAGCGTTGAGCTACGGAAATGGTGCAAAATTCTTCCTTGATAATTTTAAATGCCACAATTCCAGCTTCATCCTGAAAGCATTCATTTTTTCATGGCAGTGGAGCACAGTGACCTCCTTCCCTTGTAATGCTAAATTAACGCAGTTAAGTGCTTCGAATGTGTCCACCAAAAACGAAAGGCACACAAGTCAGCGACACCTTCGCGGTCCCCTAGGGGACCGCAGACCCCAGGTTGAGAACCACAGGTCTATAGCATAGTAATGTCCTGGATGCATTACTGGATTACATGAACGGTACAAGTTGAGATGCCATCTTTACCAAACAAAACCATTGCCCTGCTTGGAAAGCTAACCATTAGTGAAGACCCTTTTCAAGGGAACAACATATTTACTAATTCTTCATAAATAACAGCCATAATACATATTAGCACCCACCTCTACTCTTCTTTCATATATTTCAGGTCGTCCATCATCCAACTCTATTGCTCGACTGAAGTCAGCTGAGGCACTGGCTGCATACTCCTCCACCTGTAAAAGAGCAAAAAGTATTTTTGCTATTAGCTCTTGAGTTTAAACAGAAAGAGGACTAATGGCAAATACAATAAATCTTTATTAAAGTTCCTGTAAATCAGCCTAAAACAATGCATTTAACATTACATATAAGCATTATGTCTTTTCTTTATGCATGCATGACTGAATTCTTGTTTTATGAAGCTCTGTGACCAGCTCAAACAGATATCAAGTATTGGGGCAGTCTGATTTTAGACCAGACATGCCTTTGACATGGAACAGTAGACTTTCTATACACACCTCCAAGCCTTTTCTCATGTAAGTCACACCTCGACCATATAGAGCTCCTACAGTGCTTGGATGATCCTGAAAGTAAAACATCCATGCCATCAACAATAGAACACAACTCAAAAACAATACAGAATTTCAAAAGTAAGATTTTTTCATTTTTCCAAACTATTCTAGAAATATATATAAATAAAAATAAAAATACAGAGAAGGAAAATGCATTTAATTTGCAATATTAAAAATACATACATAAGAAAACAAAAAGTGGCAGTTCTGAAGTTATGAAGACTGCTGTCTTGAAACCAAATAGATACATAGCTTTACAGTTAACTTTTCTGGAAAATAATATTTATGGTTAAAGTTCTTCCAGACTTGTGCTTTAAAACTTTAAGCTCTGATTTTTTTTTTTAGATAGTAGAATCAGCACTTTCAAGGCAAATAATTAGGCTATACAAAGTGGTACTGAGCTGGCTGACAATTAAAACTGTCTGCAGACAGTAAACTCTTACCTGGAAGCTACCAAACTTTTTCAAAGTAAACAACAATGTTTGTTGTTTGTAATAAGATGTGTGAAACTTAAAGAAATGAGGCAGTACTATAACAGACAAGCAAATGTGGTATGGATTCAGCTGCTCCATTGCTGACTCAAACAATTTCAAAAACATTTATCATATAACATGAGATCTAGCAACAAAGGCAACACTTAACCCTCTGTATACCATCTGAGGTGCTTGCATCCCACTATCTTCAAATCTGTATTACTCAGCACAGGTTAAATATAGGAGCTGTGACACACAATACCTTCCTCAGTATAGAACCCTTTGTAACAAAAAATCTGTAAGGCTCCGATGTCTTGCATTGTGTCTGTATTTGTATATTTGACTAAATATACAGACAGTTCAACACTTTTAGGCTGGTGATATAAGTGAGGTAAAAAAGTGACACAGTATAAGACGGTTAAGTTATAAAAATGAAAAACAAATTAAAACTGGTCAATAGAATCTGCATCAAAAATTTTGTTTGCTTTTAAGTCTGCATCCTTTCACAATTTTATTCAGTTGCTTATTTATAATCATCTCTGAAACTTTTCATGCTAATTATTTAATGAAAGAATGTTTTTATGCAGCTACAAATCCTGTAATAACAGTTTTTATGACATTTCATCAGATTCCAAGTAACTTCTCTTAGACTGTGCAGGAATTACAAAAAAAAAAAAAAAAAGAGGAGAAAATTTATTTGTTTGAAATCATATTTACAGTAAACACTGAGCAGTTATAAAAGGAACAGAAAATTCAAAGAAATGCTAACCTGTGCAGAGACAACTTTGTTGTTACTGCTGCTGCTGCTTGATCAATATTTAGCTAAAATACAAGTAGACATAAAAAACACATTGATAGTTAAGGTACCACTTTACTGAAAAGAGCTTAAGTAATGAAAATAAGTTTGTATTCTTTAGGTGTGTGGGGTTTTCCAAGTAATATTTTTCAGTTTCTTCATTAGTCTTTTAATTTTCACCTTATTATCATCATCTTATTTCAAAGAATGCTATGCAAACCAGAAGATAAGCAAAGCATCTATCTATGTAATCATGTTTAAATGTGTGACTGTTTAAAAAAACTGCTTAAATTAAAATAAATATTTCAACTTGTGAAATTGAAATTGTAAACAGAATCATCTTACCAAGACTACTGTATCAAGCCTAAGATGATTTCCAGATGAGCTACAGTGTCCTTAGGAACTTAAAAACAGCTGTGATGATAAATTAATTAAGTACTTTACAAACGCAAGAGAAAAAAAAAGCAAAATCCATTAAGCATCAGAGTTTTACAGATTTTCATTTTCTCATTGAACTGAAAAATCAGAAGAAAAAAAACATTGTTTAATTTTAAAAAGTGCAAAGAAAGAATTTAGTTTTTATCATGCTCTGCTAGGTCTTCTAGGGTTAAGAGTTTTCCAATCAGTTCTGGTGTGTTATGTAAATGCCCCCTTTGTAGAAAATCCATTGTGGGATTCAAAACTGTTAAAAAAAATCTGAAAAGGGCTATTCGAGAGTACCTGACCAGTCATGCCTTCATGGAATAGATGAATAATATTAAATCTGATGTGGCAGCCAAGTGTTTCAAGAATCTTTGAGGCCATCTCTGTCTACAGTGCCAAATGCCTTTGTTAAGTCAGTAAAGTCTAGATTCATATTTTGTTCAATGCATTTTTTCTCAAATCTGTCTCACCAAGAAAATCATGTCTGTGATAACTCAACATGCTCCAAAAACAGTGAGGTCCTGGTAAGAATTCTTCTGAAGTTGTCACCACAAAGCGATTGAACTAGATAGGGCAACAATTTGCCAGCTATAAACAGCAGAGTGATACTCAGATAGTTGCTACAGTCAGATTTGCTACCTTTATTTTTTAATAAGACAACCATGGTTTCATCTTTAAATCCTGTGGCATTTCATAATTTTCACAAATATCCTCAATAATTTTGTATAAACAAAGACTGCTTTTAGGGGAAGCAACTTTTAAAATGTCAATAGGTATGTTGTCTTTAATGAATAAATGTAATTAATCAGTGGTACATAGTTGAGCAATTTCTTCATGTATATGGTATTGGAAAAGTTTATTAAGTATCCTTAAGTTGACGGTGGAAGAGTGAGTAATTCAGTGAAATTTTTGTACCCATCTCTACAAGATGCCTCTTTTGTCATTTATGAAAGTGGAGTCATCTGGACTTTTGAAAGGAGCTAGTCCATTTCTTAACAAACTATAGATGACCTTTATAAACTTGTAGAACACACTGTTTATGTCCACATTCTTTTGCTTTCCTTCTCCACCAGACATCTTAGAAATCTCAGAGTTCTCTTTGAGCCTCAGCTTGAAGATGTGTGAATCAATCTTTTATTTGAGAATCTTACTAATTTCTTTGCCAGTTTTGTAAAACAAGCCTTGGTAGTGTTTATGATTTATTCTCAGCATTTCTTCAGAATTCTAAAGGATGGTTTTCTTAAATGCATTCCATTTTTGGGCCATATTACAGGATTAAAAAAGTGATAACTTTGACCTCTCTCTCAATTTTCTATCAATTGTTCTTGATAGAAGGGATTCTTCAATTTAGCTGTGTTTAGCAGAGACTAGATCAGTGCAGCGTTTTCAACTGAGGAGCAATGACATTGCAGGTTGAAGAAAGTTTTAATTATTCTATAATCATTACAGCATTCCACCCTATGCATTTTCTGGTGATACTAATGCCCTTGATGTCACTTTTCAGAGTAATGATTTAGTTGACTAAATGCCAATGTTTTAATCTCAAGGGAATCTATCCAAATGTTTTTCTGTTACTTTTTATTTTGCCACTCCAAGCATTGTTGTCCTGCCAACTCTAGTGTTGGAGTCTCCCAGAAGTAAGAGTTTTCCTTTCCTGGATATGAATTTGAGTATGTCGTCTAAATCAAAGTAAAAGTCTTCTTTTATTTCATGTGCTAATCATGGAGTGAACATAAGTACTGATAAGAGTCACAGTGTAATTGGCCTTCATTTTTTCCCCTCATGGAGGTCTTTAAGATACTGTAGTAAATTGCTTTTGATAGCAAAATTGACTTCTTGAAATCCTTTGTTGCTCTTCCTTTTCAGAAGAAAGTGTATCTATCCACTGCCTAGTTCCCTAATTGAGCCTTTCACATGCAAGCCTGGTTTCATGGAGAGCTGTTTTCAATGTTGTACTGTGTGAACTTTCTGGAAATTAAGGTTGTACACCTCTCAGGTCTTAAAATGCTATTTCTGTCAACCAGTACCTTACATTCCATGTTGCCACAGTGAGACCCTTTCATTTTGCAAGTCAACCACTTTTGTGGATGATCTGATGACCTACAGGAAATCATTTAAGCCACCTTTTCCAGCCCACTCCTTTTGCTAAGATGAGGTGTTGCTAAACATCCCAGCCACAAAAAGTACAGCATTGAGTGACCAAAGTCCAAGGTCACCTACATAATGTTGTCCTCAATAAAAGGACCAAGTAATATATTTACATCATTTAATAACTGAGTCTAAATGATATGTAAAGAAAGAGAATATTATATATACTTTAAAGGATTTTTAATTTGCATACACTCTTAATGATACTAGTGATTCCATTAATTATTTGTTCTGCACATAAATAATAAATCTATTTGAATTCCTTTTATCTTACAGCAACTCAACTAAACATACCTGTAAGATCTGAGTGAAGTGTTTGATGGCATCAGCATCCAAACCTTGGTTGAGGAGAACAATACCAAGAGCTTTAATTTTTTTTTTTGAAAAAAAAAAGGAAAAAAAGTAGTAAAAGCAACAAAAATAAAATTATAAATAAACAAATGTAACAAGGAAAATCTAAGTGATCTTTAAATAATCTTTCAAAGTATTTAACGATTAAAATGAATACATGAATTACCTATATTTTTGTCTACTTCATCATCTCCAGTTGCCATAGGTACCAAACCTCTGTGAACAATTTCATCTGCAAGTTCCTAGAATTAATTTAAACATGGATTTCCTTTATTGATTTAAAGAAACAGCTGCATTAAATATTTTTTTAATAATACATTTCAAAGTTTCTTGGAAGATATAAAACATAAAAGGGAAAAAAAAAAAACAACTAGACATTACCTAAAGCCCCTCCAATAACTTCCAGTATCTATCAAAATCATTCTTTGCCCTCCTGTTTGCCAATGACTGCAAACTTATTGCACACAAGCTTGAGGATATTCAGCTTCCTACAAACTGTTCTACATAGTCAGCCTGTTATTTCAGCCTGAACTGAAGTTATGCTATAGTCCAATGCTAGTATTGTGCATGCTGCAAACACTAAAGTGAACGTCTGCTATGTGGTTGTTTTCTCTACTCTTTTGTGTGAATGCCAGACCTGGACACTCTATCAATGCCATATCAAAATATTAAACCACTTTCACATGTGCTATCTGCAGATCTGTGCTGTAAAGACAAAATCCCTGACATCAAGGTCCTCCAAAAATGCAACATCTTCAAGATTGATTCATTCCTTAACCAAATCCATTTATAATAATCAGGCTATTTGATTAGAATGTCTGACAATAGAATTCTCAAAGCCAATTTCTACAAGTTGCTCAAGACATGCTATCAGACATTTGAAGGACAATTCAAACATTATAGAGATAATGTGAAAAACTGATATGAAGTTCTGTGGATTGACTTCTGAAACATAGGAAACCATAGCTCATAACCACAATAGCTAGTGCAAAATGTGCCAAGATACTGTTGCAAGTTTATACCACATCCAGGTGGTAAAGAACATACATCAGTGCAAAAAGGCAGGCATACTGGCACCCAACTCATCTCACTTGTATCACCTATAGCCAGGCTTGCACCTCCAGCATCAGACTTTTATTCAGTTACTAAAACATTAGAGCAAAAATTAACAAGCTTCATCACATTAATGGCTCACTCCAACAAACATGTGTACAGATAGATTACAAAACACTCAACAACCAATTTTGGCAGTCATTCCTTACTTTAACCACACTTAATTTTAAAAAAAAACTTTAATTACCAGTCTATTCTTAGATTTAAACAAATTAAACTGGTGTACCCTTCTACTTAAATTATATTTGACTTAATAACATTACATTTTTAAATGCACATTCTCAGCCCATCAAACACTAAAAAACCTTTTAGACATTTCAATCAAATCCTTCCCAAGATGTCTATACTCCAAACATGGTACCTCCATTAGTTACTGATTGCTTACCATATGGTACCATACCTGTATTCCATATTTCAGAGAAGTCATAACCAGCCCACTGTAGACTTGAATCATTAACTTTTTTTTTTTTGCTTTTACACTCGACAGTATTACTCAATATGCCCAAAATCTTTAATTGACTTTCACTTCTATTTTAAATCTAGTGATACAACTACTCGATCCATCTCATCCACATCAAACCTATTCTACTGCTAAGTTACCAAGGTCAAAACATTTAGATACAATGAAAGGCATCACCTGGTGGATGCCCACATAGTGTGGTGTGTTAAGCCATTGTTAAACTCTTTTGTCTTGTTTTTCATATTATCCAGCCCGTCATATATATTTTTATTTTTGGTAAATTTGTTAATATTGAAAGTTATCCCTCTGTTATTGTCAATGATAAATAACTGTAGAAATGCGAAGCTGGCTTCAACACTGCCTCTTTGTGCCTAAACAGTTTCAACAACCACGTGACAACTACCAATTTATTCTGGCTGACACAAAGGAAATCTCATTCCACACCTTTATTTTTTCACCTTCTCATTGCTTTATTAGTTGCATGGTAGACAGCACTCTTTCTGCCTCTCAATTTCCCAGTCTCTGACCTGTTGGCTTTGTTCTCTTACAATTTGAGCTAAGGCAACCACCTAGTAACCAGTGTATCCCTGCAGTGACAGATTTGGAAATAGCCTTCAGATACAAAGTTTAACCACAAATAAACAAAAACAGCTGTAGACCAAATGGCAGGGTCACTACTCAGGGTATGAAGATAATAATTGTTTATATACAACTATGGTGACATTAGGCAAGTGGAAATTGTCTTAGCAGCTTTCTGAAAATAGCGATGGTATGCTGCAACTTTTGGTGCTCCAACAGTAGAAAGGCAGAAGGGGTCAATATGTCCTAATGGTCAAAACCCCGGCTATCTCCAGTGGAATTCCAATAGTGAAAGTCATAAAAGATACAAGTGACCTGGCTGTCAGTGGCCATACAGGTGTGGGTTGTCCACCTGACTACAGGAAGAAAAGCAATGGTCAGCTAACGATCAAGTGCTTAAAATTCTTCCTAATGACCCTCAAAGAAGAGGTGCAACTGGTGACAGTGGAAGGAATGAACTCAAGTCCAAAAGGGAATTATTGCCCACTCAACCCTGGTAGACCAAACCCATTAAGATTCCTCCATCAGCTATCCTATGTGCGTTTAAGCCAGCAACACAAATGTTGATATAAAAACCACATGTTTGCAGCTTCTGATAAGTGCAATAATGGCCTACTAAGTGTTTGCAACAACAACCAGTGCAATCTAGAAGCTTTATGCTTTCACTCACTCTTGCTTTTTTATTATTCATTTAATTTTTATCATTACTAGTTAAAACACAAAACAGGTTGACTAATAACAAACATTATATGTTAAAAAGAAAAATTCACTTACTTGAGAGTATGAAATGTCCGAACATCCTAAGGACGATTCTTTATTACAGAAATTCATTTTATTTTCTAAAGAGCACAAACCTACAGGGAGTTTGTGATTTTCCGACTCTAAAAAATAAAACACAGTTATAAATATAAAATGACAGAAAGAAAAAGAAACGAAAACGAGTGATCTGTTACTTTTCATTTAGTTACCTCCCTTGAACAAAGGCGTTTCCCCTAATTTCTCTCTCCCTTTCCTCATGTCAAGTTGCTTTAACTGTAAATTTCGTCAGGTTACCTATATTACTCCCTATAAACAAAAATCTGATTTTCTTACCGCACTCAGCAAAAATTTCTCCCAATTTCAGCTTAATTTTCGTCTGCAAGGATGTCAATCGTGGAACGTAAGACACTGCTCTTCCAATACAAAAGGAGCACGTTCCTTTGTTGGGCTCTATCGTCTTAATTTCAAAAACCTGCCTGCTGCCATCCTCGTGTTCAATATGTACGTTGGCAATTTCGCAAAAGTGCTCCAACTGTTGTGCCAGCTGACAAACGGCAACGACAAGCAAAAACGTAACGCCAACAAATGGCACCGACATGTCTGACTGTGTGCTTATTTATTTGTTTTCCTCGAATAAGAGTTCCACCGGTGTAACAGGTACAGGGTCCCGCCTTCTATTTGTGAATACATACAGGAAATTCCGACTGCTGGTCATCATCGACCGAAAGTTTATATAATCACTCTTAGCTAACAATTTTTTTTTTTTAAATTGCATTAACATACGAAATGATTAAGAATTTTCAGTGTGTAGGCAACAGATTTTTTTCGGATAGTGAGTTATGATGTTAGATATTCTCTAAAATTTTGAGAAAAGAATGTACATACATGGACCGAATAAACGGGCATGACGACGGTAACGAATCATATTGATAGGAATTTTATCTGGATGATGGGTTTTCTACCAACTCATAATAAATAAACTAAAAACAAAATATCAAGCATTTAATAATAATAATGAATGATGATGATGGTGCATGCACTGAAAAGTTACTCGTCATCAGTAAAATAGCCAGCACTTATCGTTCTCTAAAACTAGAGAGTGATTATAACTGAATTAATAGCAATCTCCATACACTTTACAATTTTTATTTATAGAAAAATATTTGCATAGATAATTTTTTAAAAAGTTTTTTGTATTACAGATTTTTCATGTTCGAGTTTCAATCAATAATTTTCAAAAGATTATTATGACATTCTTCAATAAATGCTGTTCTTATTTTGATTTGCTATCTCCTTCCAACCATTTAAGCACAATATATATTGTTTTCTTTCTTTTCCCACTCAATACGTATAATTTCTGCTTTCAAAGAGAAGATATTAAATCCACATAAAGAATTTAAAAAAAAAACATTTTCTCTCAAATGCAGATTCTCATAAAAATACTTTGGATTCATTTAGTATTTCTGCAAGCTATTAATCAAACCACTATTTTAGTACAATATATTTCTGTTATTTTGAAAATAGTAATTATGACTTTTGAGGGTTAAATCTTCCAGTCTTCCCCCCCCTTCTTAATAGAAATGGTTAGAAGATGGAAGTCATATAAATATAGCTGTTTTACCTATAATTAAAAAAATACAATTATCATGTAGAAAGAGGGAAAATCTATTTAAATTAAAATCACTCTTTGGAAGCAACAGAGGAAGAAAAATGTGTGAGCAAAATTAGTATTTTAATCAGAGCACTAGGAATTTTATTAAAATGTGCCTCAGTTGTAATTTCTTTTATTTTGTTCTTTCTTAAGACTCCAAAGCAAAACTGTTTCAGCAACTCCAAACATTCCCATTAATGATATATCACCAGGGCTCAATAACAAGATTTCACCTTCCAACTACCAGAATTAGTTCGCACAACTAGTCCATTTATCTTTTATTAACTTTTTGTTAGTCAGACATACAACTAAGTATCTTTACTGAACTGATAATCTGATCAGGACCATTTTCTGAACTGATGAAAAGCCTCTTGTGTATTGTACACTGCTGAACAAGACTGCCAGATTACAATGGAGTTTGACTTTAGGGACATAACTGTACATGCGTGCAGTCAAAATATATGTAAAAAACTATCCATCGCTAGTCCAGCTTGATTGAAGTGTCTGTTCATTCATGGGTATTAAAATGCAGGCGGCCAACATTAGTTGAACAATAAAATTCACAATGATGATCTGTAGACAGCCATGTGACCAAAGAGGCCTTGCAGTAGGTCATTAGCAAAATGGCTCCAGCCAGGTCAACATCACTGCAAATTCCAATGTTGCACAGTCTGTCATTAGCAGCCAGATTGGATGCATAAGTTTGCCTATTGCATAGATGTTGACACTGAACAGATGATCAAAGTGGCCCTGAAGAAAATGGTAGTCACTGTTACCCAGATCCATCAGCAGTCAACTGGCTGTTAGACTGACTCAGGAAAGTGTCATCCCCCATGCAGGGCTGACTACACACCCAATTACTGTTTCTTCACACAAGATAAACATACAATACCGGATTTCAATATCCATAATTTTTTTTTGATTAGTAAATAATGCGGTCATTTACTCTTCCCCAATCTCCCCACTCCAGTAACTGCAAAATAAAGTATTACATTCTAGAATTGTACTGAAAGTAATGAACTCTAATTAAATTACAGAAAACCATTTGGACAAATCCATAAACTTCTTCACACAACATATAATAATGCATCTAGTAATAGCATTTCTACACAACAGTAGCAAATAAATAGCCACTTTAAACACAGCTGTGCTAGAGTTCTTCATGAGACAGGTGATCCCTAAAAATATCTTCATGTTGACTTCCATAGCAATGCATTACAAAAATATTTTCTTAATAACTGGAAGGGGAAATAGAAATGTCTTCCACCTTCCATATCCACATTATATTCTGATATATCATCATATTTAAACCATGTTTGATATCCCTTGCAGCAAAATTATATTAGTTTACTTAGCCTACACAGCTAAGATGATGTTAGCATAGTTACATTGCCACCTCTCTACAAAAAAAAAAAAAAACAACTCAGAAAACATTAGTCCAGTTTAGCATTAATATCTGTGAAGTAACCATCCATGGATTCTGGAAATATTAATAATTTTAGTTTTCAAATGACAAAAATAGTGGAAAAAGAGAAAATGGAATAAAAACAAAAGCCAATTTCTCATATAGAGAACCTTTAATGACAAACAGGAAACTCAATGAAGAGGTTAATCCCGATAAAACAATTTTCCTTTCTCTTTCTGAGACCAGTCAATAAATAAAAGAACACTTTTTTTTCCCCTTAATTTTAATATGGGACTTATCAACAGATAAAAGTTGAATATTTTATATAAACCAAACAAAGGCCCTCTCTGAAGAGTATTTATGTCATTAAGTGACATGAGAGTTAACATGGGAAGTAGAAATGACAGATTTTTGCAGATTATGAAAAAAACAAAGAACATATGAAGATAAAACTTTTACATAATGTAACAGTATCTATGGTAAACTTTCGACCACACAAAATCTGTTGGAAAAGACTCATAATTTTTCAAGTGCACTTAATACAAATAGTAACATGAACATTTTCAGGTTAGTAAATAAATAATTGATGTACTCCTAAAGCTAAAGACATTAATACTTTGTTAACCCAATGATAATTACAATGCCCTAAAAGCTTGGCGAAGATTCCTAAATCCACATGCTATAGTTGAAAATAAAATATATGTAGCCTTAATCTAGCAATATAATCATGAGTGAGAGGAATTTAAGGTATGTAGGATTGACCTGGAAGAGAAGACAAAAATATTGCAACACTGAAGCAGTATAAAACAGTTGTTACAGAGGTAACCTTGCATAAATCATCTTGCAGAATCCATTTCCAAAAACTTGTTGAAATTTCAACTCTTCAACTTGTTGTAGCTTACACTCTACCAGGTCCAGATCACCTTTTGATAAGCATTAAAAAAGAAAAAAATTGATTATATGGAGAGAGTATGTATGGTTCAAATTAGTCTGAAAAATGACCATGCAAAAAAAAGTGTTTCCATAACAGGTGCGGGTATTTAGATCCCACTTGGAACATAAGACATTGCTAAAGAGTTTGGGAAAAAAAGAGCTAAAGCATTTTCATACAATCCCTTGGGGGCAAAAAGTCACTGGCTATGCCAAACATCCAGCAATACTTAGTCCTCCATAACTTAGGAATGTCTTTGCAAAAGCAGTTTTTTTTTTACTTTCAAAGATTTAAAAAAAAATATCTCTGCTATCCTTTCCTTCATAAGCAACGGCAATTAATGTTCCCTACTTTTGACGTTTTTCCGTTATTTGATGGCATTATTTCTTGTTTTTATTCTTATTAAACTTAAATTTTGAAAACAAAATGTGAATTATTAAAAAGTTTTAGATTTTTTTTTTAGAAATAAATGTATGGAATTTTCCTCTTTTATAGGCAAAACCTAATTAATAAAGTGAGAGAGACTTTTCAAGAAAAGTGGCAGGTATACATATTTTTTAAGTGAGAAAGGACAAGCTTGGAAATGAACTCCAAAACCTGTTAAAAACTTTTAAAAGACTTAATATATGAGAAATTGTGATGATGATAACAGCAACAAATTATAGTTTTTAAAATTAGCCAAATTAAGCAAAACATTCTTCAACTTGATTGTCCCAAACAAGGGCCCCCATCTTGATCCAATTGAAATCACATGCTAATATCTTTTAAAAGAGCAGCATTGAATTTGTAAACAAAATTGTTTCCAAGTATGATAATTTACGATGTTAGACTATTCTCTTGCAATTAAAAGCAAACTACCTTGGAATGCATTTAGATAAGTTGTTTTTGTCAGGTTCAGATGTAAACTGCAAGTCATCATCCATAATCTCCCTACTTTTGCCTCAATGTTTTTTCAGCTAAGTAGAAAGTAATCTGCTCTTTTTATTCCTCCTGCACATTAATTTTTTTGTCAAAAGACTACAGTACACATACATTACCAATAAACCCTATGGGTCAAGGTTCTGGAGAGAACAGATGATTTACCAGCCAGCCAGCCAGCTCTAGTAAGCTCAATAGTTGTGCTACGTGTATCACCTCTTTTCAGTACATTTAAGTAAAAACAAAAACAAAGTTGTATATAATGTTATAATTTGTATTCAAAATAGAAAATAAAACTTGTTTAAAAGCATTCATACATCCAAAAATGGGAATTTAACAGAAATGAAAAGCAAATGTAAATGGATTCCATTTCAGTTATTTTTTTATCAATGAAAATCAAGCTAGAAAAATGTTCCAATTTTAACGAGTTTGCTTAGAATTTCTTATCTCAAAATAATGTGGATTTGTAAGTAATCTTGGGCATGTCTATTTAAAATCACTTTCCCCTCAGATCCCAAATGCTATATCAAATTCAATACTTATTAAATATCTTTCTAACTTATTCAACATTAGAGACTATAGATTAATATTGATACATTTAAGAATGAAGAATGTTGTATGAAAGAAAATAAGAACAGAGTTAATTCAGGAATTTTCTATCACTTAGTATCTAATAAACCAGTTTTTAGCAATTTCTTCTTGTTTCCATTATTGAGATTTAGTCCTGCACTTCAGAACAATTCTCCTGCATGATGGTAACTGGGAAAGATTACAAGATGTAGGTTTATCTAGTTCAATTACTATTACTAAAGTGATGCGAAATGCCTGAGTTATTTCCTTCATTTTCTCAACCACTTGTGACATTTTAGTTCTAAAAGGGCAACTAAATCATACTAACAAAGGCTTGAGAAACGTCTAAAGGGGAATCTCCTGTTTCATTATTTTTAATCAACATAGTTAAAACAAAAAACATCATCTTTATTGAAAATAACAACTTTTATATTAATTAATAGTTACTAATCTCTATAATAGGTTAATTGCAAAAGACTTTAGAAATCCACCAATCACTGTGCAAAGTCTGAAAGTAGGCAATCTAAAGAACTGTTTCAAACTCTAATGAAATTGCTGCTGTCCATTCTTATAAAATTATATAGTAGTACCCATTTGCATAAATCATGGAATACATTAATTTTCAAATGAGATATATACTTGATTAAAATTATAAATACAATTGTATTTTCACCAATTACATTATAATTCAGTACTGTATGTTCAAGCTATAATCAAACCAACCATTATTTTCCATGAGAAATATAAAAATGCCAGTATATACAAACTTAAAAAAATGTGCATCCCATATATTTAATTAATCTTGTGTAATGAAAATGTTCTAAAATTTAAAATATTTCCCATTTTAAAATCTAAACATTCAGGAGCTACTATGTCTGCTGCACAAGTGACCTTTAATCAACTAAGCCTAAAGTACAAGCACAAAATAAATGCACTTTAACATCAGACTGTCATTGTACTACAGAAGCTGAAGGCACTGGACAATGGTGGTATCTACTTTGTGACAAATAAACGTAGTAGTACTGAAACTCTGAATTTTGTTTCAAATGAATTCCTATCTTGTAATCAAGCCTATAATTCAAATACTCTTACCTGTATTGGAGGTAAACAGAGCCAACTTGTCACACTCTGCCAAACGTTTTATGTCAATAAATAATTTATAGTGTTTGTCACTAACTCTTGAAATACCTTTAGCAATTTCATTTTCCCAACTCAAAGATTATATCAAGTCTTTCTTTATTTCTTCATAATGTCAAAAAGCAATCCCATTACACTTCAGGAAGACAAGCCAACTCTGGAGTTGAGACAACCTGATATAGATCTCATTCCATTTACCTCCTACATCAGGTTCTGCATTCTTATTTGATGTTTTTTTATACACACTTCTCCAAAGATCACCAATATAAAATTTTCTGATAACTGCACCCATCTTTGCAGACTTCTAAACAAATGAGGTTTAGCTATTAGTTAACAACAAAAAAAAAAAAAATCACCTCCCCAAACCACTTAAGGCAAGGCAGATATGCAAGGTATTGAAAAAGGTTATTTTCTATTGTAGTGAAGATATGTACAGATAGCTCCAGTGAAGAATAAAAGGGTTGCCATCTTGTATACTGTTTTACCAGCTGTCACGACTTAAGATAGCTATACCTGACACTATATCATGAAAATTTTACTGATAAGTTTATTTTGCACACTAAACCAACCCCAGGGATGTCTTCTCAATTTAATCCAGTGTAACTTGACAGTTGGCCTGCTAGCAGGGTTAGGGTTAGATAAATCCTTTTGCAGTAACATTAAAAAGAAAGTGTTCCATTTATTTTCAGTATGGTAGACAAGTATGAATTTGGCTTTAGCATTCAAAATCCATCATCACAAAGCTGTATTTACATGATAAGGAAAACTACTGCATACAGATTTCTTACACTGTTAAAATAGAATTTAAAATGGCAGAGTTTTTGGTAAATTTAATCTTTTTGAATATCTACATTTTAATTTTTCAATGTAGAATATAGTCTAGCATGAAGTTTGATTTCAGAATTATATTTACCATACCAATTCATGGGAGGCAACTATGGTTTACTTATTAACCAGCACAAATAAAAAGGGGAAAATATCCATACAATAAATAAAATTGACTGAGTTACTGCAACAAGCCAACCTCACTAGCTGTTATGTAGGTTAATGCTTCTACAAGTGAAAGAGAATGTGACATGGTGAGATTTATTGGTTGGTCTATGTACAACAGCACTTCTGCTTTTATTCTATTTTGTCCCATAAAGAAAAATGCATGCGTGTGTGGTGGAGAGCTCTCTTTTGCTTTTCAAACTGGCTAAAAGCTTTGCACTACATATTTCATTCACAGCCAGAAATCACCACAGCGTTTGTTTGTCCACAAAACAACACATGAAAATGTGAATGTACAGTTAAAATTTACTTCTGCATTATGCTTTTTAGAAGCAGGTCAAACAGAATCACAAGATATGTACAAAAATGTTACTGAAGATCTGTATCACATTCAACAAATCAGACTATTTCCACCAACTCAGTGCAGACAGGATTACATCAGTTTAGTAAGTTTGCAAAAGCTATAAATTAATTATATATAATGCAAGTGGACTGAGCATCATTAACAGAAATCTAACTATTCACCTGAGAACTGATATTACAATAAAATAATTCCTAACTACCACAACTACACACAGTGTAGGTAAAATACATGGTATTAAAATGGTTTTGTTTCTTTTTTACTATGAGGATAAACAAATAGTAACATATCATTTGATTTGTTGCTGTAAAAGCCAATTTTAAAAATGTGAAAACTCAGGTTTTAGATTATATTTACATAAACCCAATTTTTACAAAGGAAAATTATATATAATTTCTTACTTTTTAAAGGTCACAATTAACTACAACTTCATCTTTTAATGTAGTACTAAAATGGTCAAAGCAAAGCTGTCAATAACATACAAGGCACAAAAACAACTCTTTTATATCAGTAAATGAATTCTATAAATGTAAAAAAAAAAATCGTTTGCAAATTCTTTACATATCTGGCAACATTTTATTGGTGGTAAATGTGTACAGTGGTGACCAAAATTATTGCACCACCCAGTTTTTTTTTGTTTTAAGTGTAATTATTCAAGGACCAATGCAGTTTTAGAATTTGTTTTATTTCTGATTTTCCTTCATGGTTTTCTTTGGCTAAAACAATATTCTTTGGTAGTTAAAATAATATGGCTAAAGGTTCATGGTTTGAAGTTTATTACTTTATTACTCTGTAACTGCCTCTCTACAAGGAATTATCATATTAGGATGTGCAATCAAAGCAGAGGTCAAATGAATATTTTAAAAAATGTTTAACTGGCTTTGTTGTTAATAATACATTCTTATACTGAAATACACAATGATGAACAGTTGATACTTTAAATCTTAAGACAGGTAATAATTATGGTCACCGGTGTACACCTATAGAATTAGGGAGAATATTTAAAAAAAATAAAATTTTTAGGACTTTAAATGAAACTAGACTGGACATCATTACAGTAATATGCTATTTCAGCTAAGTTTCATTCGAATGTGACTAGTACAAATTTTATACAATTAAAAAGTTGTGAACCATAAAGGCTTAGCACTTTACATAAAATATGAACTGAGTCACATTTGAATATCTTAAAAACATCACCTGTATTATGGCTAGTTAGTCATTAAAGAAAATTTATAATTTATTTTATTTATGTAACACCCTGCTGACTGATAATAAACATAAGATAATAATAATAATGAAAGTTAAATCAGTTTATTATATTTTTTAAAAAGTATGGAGGGTTGGACTGATATTAATAAGCCATAATTATTAAAGAAAAACTCTGCAATTTTATTTACATAATGTAGCACATTGTGAAAATACCAGAAAACTCAAAAGAAATAGTCTAAATCAGCTCATCCAAAGTTTTGATTGACATCATGTGTCAAAGAACTTGGTGGCCCATCTCCACACATCTGTAATCACACCTGAATGTTTTCAAGGATTGCACCACCTTTTATGAAAGGCACTAGCACAAATTTTATGATAACATACTATTCATGATAAACTCTATTTGTAGTGGCCACTGATGTTAACAGGTGGAAGCAACAATACATAAAGAATGTTCAAATGAAACCCAACCAAAATAGGATCACCATTATATCATATCTGCCCAGATTTCATTTGAACACCCCAGTATTGTGAACACAATCACAGGTTTGTCTCAATAGTGGTGTCCTTTAATTAATTCTCAGTAAGATCTTCATACATCTAAAGATGAAGAGATTAGTGTAAATGAAAAAGACCAAAATAAACAAAGCAAAAAAGAGAAGCTAAAATACAATTCAGAGATGTATGAAGTTCCTGTTCATTCTTTAGAAGAGGCAAGCATTACAGATGAATGAATGAATTTCTAATGAGCTAATCCAATGTGTTGTTGGCTTTCACACTCTATCTTAAAACTACAATCTCAAAGGAAAACTTACCAAATGATTTTGTGGAATTAAATTCAACATCTACAAAAAAAAAAAAACACAAAACAATCAAACTCTAGTTTTCACCTGTCCTGATGTTGAAGATGAAACAGAGTACAAAAAAATAGAAAGCCCCCCCCCATAAGAGACAGATTAATGTTATTTTATTCGCCATTATCACAATCAGTTAAAAAAAAAAAAACCTTCAGCTAGATTTTTCTTTCAGATCCTAGTTTCTTTTAACTAAAGCATTTACTGGAAAGCTGGGTATCTTGTAAGCATCCACAGAAACAAAGAAATGCTCATTGTTATTTCTTTTTATATACTTAAAGCAAACATTTTAAAGTTTTTTGTTTTTTTTTTAAATGTCCATAGCTGTATGGTTCAAATTAGGCATAAAATAAATATAGTGGATATTTTGTGATGAGCATTAATACTGTTATTTTTATTGAACCAGCTGGAAAACTGCAGAACTGTTAAACTAGATTTTTAATCAGATATCCACTTCTCATTTACATGGACCTTAGAACAATGAAATACAGCTTTACCCAACGACCTCTTGTAGCTTTGCTCTACTTCCCAAAAATGAAAAAAAAATTTTCTAGCCATAAGATGAGACACACTGCCTGCAATCGATTACTGGCAGTTTGTCTCTCTTAGAAATGATACCAGGGTGGAGAATAACTAAATTCACATTAACTTAAGAAAATTTAAGACTAAACGGCTACTATTCTGATAATTATAAAGTACGTGCTCAAATCCATTGTGACATATATGAACACTAAATGAAAGGAATGGCTAATAGTTGAGTAGGCTCAAATGACTGTAAAACAAGAATCATGTAGCTGGAACAGTATAAGGCAACATCTTTCCAATGGAAAGCATTACGGAACCCATTTAATGTGCATGGCAAATACGTCTAATTTCAGCAGCATTAAAACAAAAAAGAAAGACTAAAAAACAAATAGCACATTTTTTTTAAAAATGGAATAATCTATTAGGCATAAGAGAGTATAGAGCATTACAAAATTTAAAGAACAAAGATTTCAGAAGTTCATAGATTAACAGCCAACATATTCTCCAAAGCTAACAATTTTACAAGCAATGCCAATCTGTGAATTTTTGGGTAAAAAAAAAGCAAAATAATTTAATCTGTTGCTTGTGAAGTGTCATCTTGAGACTCCCATCCACAATAAAGCAATGCAAAGAACTTGCAGCAGCTGCTGATAACCAGTTCTGTTTTACACCCCTATGAATCATCTAGAAACCTCCACAGAAAAATAAAGGTAAGTTTAGTTGTTTAAATATTTTTAGCAATTAATTATGCAGACTCATTATTATTTTTTAATGCATGCAAAATAACTGTACTGCTAACACAATCAAGCTTCTGTATAATGCAGTCTGACTTACCTACATGACAGGCTTTTCCTATTAGACTTTCATATTGCCTACTGCTCTTTTTAAAAAATATTTCAAAGATTGTTCTGTGATGATAGTTAATATATTTAAACATTGAAGCATAAGCAGTAGACAATCTAAGCACCACATCAGAGTTTGAATCCCAGTTAAGACTGGCTTGCTTTTGCACACCTCCCTGGCATGGTTTCTTCACCAGCCAGCCATTTTTGGCTTATCTCTCCACATCTAAAAGTGAAGAGTTCCAGTAAGGCTTCCATGCCAAAGTCAGGAATGCCGAGCCCCTCACGAAACATGCTTGCCAACCAACCCTTCCTAGAAGACAAATGCAGCACTACACTCCCTCACCAGGGGTGTCTCCCTTGTAAGCATCAGTGTATGACACAACACTGAAACATTAATTTCCATCTTGCCGAATTCTAAAATTAATGAATGAACACAAATGTTTGATAATTGAAAGTCCAGAGTAACAAGAATGTAGAAAAAATAAAATAATTTACTCTGGATGAAAAATTATTACTTGGTTCTTCTAATGAATGTATTAAAAAACCATAAGGCCATCTTTACATAATACTTATTATCTTTAATATTTAATGTCATGTTAATACATTGTAATGATAATCTTCTGGTTTCTTTATGGCTGGTGGTCATTAAGGAATAGTTTTTCTCTAGTGTTAGTGGTGGTCAATTTGACAGTCTAGTAGTGACTGGCTTGATTCGGTGTACCCAACCAACATGGTTTCTTCTTTTCCAGCCAAATGTGTAAGTTTCTACTGGTTGTCTCCCCACATCTAAAATTAAAAGATTATAGTAAGGACAAATGTGGTGGCTCTGGGAGTCTGCCATGTCTACTCAGCCCCTGGGATATTCATGGTAGTGTGACTGGCAACTTTTGCATACAAACACACTAATAACTTTTAGATGATTTGGTTGGTGATAGAACAGGTCATCAAGAAGCTATCTAGGTAAGTACAAATGAGCAAGTCCAGATCACTGAGTATACACTGGTAAAGACAAAAAGCATTTATCAAACAACCTTTTAAACCTGCTATTGTCTGCTACAAGAATCCAGTAATCCAGTTAAAATAACCACAAATTTAAATGATTCTCAAGGAACTCTACATTAAATTAGGAAATAAACTTGTGTCCTAATGCACAATGTCAAGAATTAAAAGGATACTTAAAAATGTCCATAAAAAAAACACAAGAAAGATTTTTTTTCAAATATAAAATCTGGATTCAAATTGGATACTAACACACATCTGCCCAATATGTAAACTTCAACTGTACTTCATAAAAATCATTTTCATTACCAATCATATTTTATTGACAGCAGATTTGTATAGTTTAGATTTTCTGGTATTATAATAAATAAAATATGCAGTCATTTATAGATATGGATACACACAAAAGCTGCAGCATGTCTTACTGTCTTATGGTGGCAATCTAAAATGAACAAATCCATAGTAAACAGGTAGATACAGCAATTAGGTTCGCGGGGTTCAAATGTACCTGCACTAGTATACCATTCAGCCCAGTGTATTATAGGATGGACTAAATAAGCTGATTTCCTTCCTTTCACCACCTTTCTTTGTCTAGCATTTGGCAAGTCCAGATAAATAACACATAATTATCAGTTACTATATGTTCGAAGTATTTAACATTTTCTGACTACTTAGAATGAGACACTTCCTTGAAATATATCAATGCATCAACTGACTTATTGCTTCTATAACTAATCATCCTGCCACACACATGCACACAAATTTAATAGATACAAATTTTACATTTAAGCAAATTCAAACAAAAACAATGGTAATAAGTAAAGACATACCTTAAAACAAAATTTTCATTTTTTAACCATAAGTTTTCATTTTCTGTTGACTTTTTGTCACTATTTATCATTTTAAATCTTGCTTGAGTGTGAGAGAGAGGGAGGGAGAGAGAGAGAGAAATACATATACACACACACACATGTAGTTTATCTTCAAGAAATGCCAAAGAAAGTGCATAAGGATTGTATAAAAAAATCATTTACATTTTATCGCAAAATATACAATACAAACTAAAAAAGCTTAGATTGTTCCAGCATCCCAACATGACTCAGAGAAAATTGAGCTTCACACTTTCTTGGTGGTAATCTGCTGAATCAATTAATAAGTGGTCAGAAAAGTAGATGGTGGAAAAGGAATCCATACTGAAAAGTGATTTTCAGTCCAAAACAAAAAATTATTATTATTAATTTTTTACGCCACCATGGCTTGACGTCCTTCATATACAGAAGAGCTGAACAAAAGCAGGGGGAAAAAAAAAAACAAAAGCAACGCCAGTCAGAAAGACGAATAATATTTGAGATGTCCAATATCATCATACAGTGTATTTTATCCTATGATTCAGTATAATTTAGCTTGCGGTCTATTAATGTGTTCTGAGCTTCCAACATTTCTTTGATAAGATCACAGAAAATCACATGGCCTTCTGCCTTTTGCTGCTGCAGGTAAGTGACGCTGCGATCAGCAGCTTGTCGAACGTGCGTCAACAGCAGTAGGGTGGACGGAACGTGGCGGGGATTGTCAGGGTGGTACTTCAGTGACATGTCTGTAAGTGCATCCAAAATTATTTGTCGAATTTCATCAATTTTACTAAAGCTGGATAGTCTTCTTACTTCTGAAAATAAGAAAAATCAGTAAAGTAACATCACTGGTGCATGCCAACAGACAAATCTGTCAAAGAAACAATGAAATCTACATAGTTCCAGCATATTCCAATACTATTTATGATTTAGTTTCAATGTTAAATAACTAATACAAAAAATTTATTGATTTTGAATCAATGCTTCGAATATCACCATTTTGTGCTCTTTATGCTCTCCTGAAAAACAGAACCAAAGAGGACCCCCTAAAAAGTAATGCACAAAAATGTGGCATACATCACCATGCACAACTATAATGCAGAAAGCCCTGGAATCACTTCACAAATGTTTGCTGTATTGAAAGTTTAAATTCCTCTGAAGTCAATCAAACAAATAATGTATCAGAAATCTGTTTGCAGTTCTGGAGCAAATTTAACAATAAAATAAATAAAACAGCACGACATACAAATGAACAAAGCAAGATAAATAATTTTTTAAAATCCTCTATTTTATAAGTCAGAAGACGACAAATCTTTGATGATTAAAACAAATTTATACTTTGTGAGTATGAAAATCCATTTATTAAAAAAAAAAAAGAAAAGTTGTTGGTGACCTAACCACATATAATTAATTTTCACAGTGAGGTCTCAGAAACAATTGTAATTCTTTCAAAGTTCATTGTACATGCTTGAGAGTAAATCTTTACAATTATCACAAAAAATGTTAATGCTATTCAATTATTAATTTTTTTAATTAATGAAAACATTAGGAGAAATAATTAAATACCAGATAAATGTTCTGCAGAAACTTGCTATTAGAAGACTGCTTAGTAACAGAATTGTGGGTGAGTGAAGCAAGTCACTCAGGAGTGAATAGTAACAGTGGGCACTAACTAACCAATTCAAAAGTCAATTAATACAGGTTTGTTTCTTTGTTGGGTACATAAACACCAGTGTCTTTTTTTCATCTTGCAGAACTATGTCATTACTCATATGTACTTGAAAAATATTTAAAAGCCGACTGAAATTCTCTTGAATTATACTAACATAATTAGAAATAAATACATAAATGTTATTTCTCTTTACCTGCATTGACTAAAACTGTTGCTTGCAGCAGCATTAGTTCTTCTTTATTTACACTGAAATGCAGCAACTGTTCAGACACAGCTGCAATTTGGTCTAAGATGTGTGTCATTCCTAGGATGTCCCAGTGAAGTCTTTAAAAAAAAAAAAAAAGGAAGGAAGGAGAAAATGTTTACATACTTACTGTATATTTATATAAATTGTTTATCAAAATTGACTTTATTATACCACCTTACTGTAAAATAGTTTGAAATGGTATTTATTCTTGTTGAACATAAGCAAAGCAAATAAAATGTCCAAATTAAACAGTAATTACTGTCAACCTGATGTAAATGTGAGGCATTTAACTGTTTTAAATGTTATTCATGCTGAATATCTTCAGTGCTAAGTGATATCATACAAACAAAATTCAGTTAGAATGCTAATTAACTTCCAAGAAGTGTCCTGTCACTGTCAGTTATACCAGTGAGGCATGATATGCCTTTTTACTTGCAAGCAGGCAGTTGAAGCATACTTAATTTTTTTTTTTTAAAAAAAACATCTGATGTTAAAAGAATCCAGATCTTCTGTAAAATATCAATGTGTTACAAATTAGCTTTAAAGCAAAGTTAAAATATAGCAGAGAAACTGAGCTATTGACATAATTACCAGTACAGAGGTCAAAATTTAAATTTTGAATCCTGAGACCACCTGGGTTTTATTTTTTTTCAATCAAAGGATTAAATAACTGTAGAACTTACACACCAATTTTTCTTTTCTTTTTCCCCTCTTTTAAATTTTAGAAAACATTATTAAGACATTTTCCTTTAATTTTTTGTGCTTATAAGCAGCTTTAAAATGATTTCAACGACTGGATCCAAAGACAAACCCAATAACTAATGTTCTGCTGTATTAAAATGCATCATTTGACAATGCAGACCTTATTGAAAGATTAGAGCAGAGTTATTATCAACTTACTACCTGCTTTGAAATTCTGCTACTGATATTAGCTTATAAGCCAAGCCTCTCCAGTATAAGTACTGCAGCAAAAACTAACTTGGCTGGCATTGGCTGCAAAATCATTGTTCACTGAAAATATTTTTATGACTCTTATTCTAAAATTATAATGTCAATAACTTAAGGAATTATGAACTAATAGCCATGAGAAACTAGGCTTCATAAACACAAAAAAATTACCATAAAATTACATGTCTACTTTTAGGATACAGCAAAGAGAATGCATTAACATAGTATATACCTTTCTAAAATAAAATTGGAAGCAAAGGCCAGCCTCTTCCCCTCATGTTCCATAGATCGGAATGCACAATTCAGCACAAGTAATTCCATCCAACAGCACTCAATAAGATGTACTTGGTCAATAAGGGACAAGTCTGTATAGCCTGAATGTAGAAATGGGCAAAACTAATTAAACTATATTAGCAGCTTATACACTGCTTTAGAGAATGTACTACTAAAACTAAAATAACTGACAGAACTGGACTGATCTACTAAAATAAAGAAACAAAAAGGACAATTACAAAAAAACAGCAACATTATACTACCTGGAACATGCTTTGCCCAGGTAATCAGATGCACAAGTTCCTGGTCAGCTATGCAGATAAGTGACTGGAGCAGGTGAAGTTTTGTTGGAGGAATGCTGTGGTTGTGATCACTTTTCAGAACAGGAAGGTCAGTCTTTATCAGTTCCTCCACTAGAATGCTTGACTTGGACATGCGAGGAGACTGAAATAAAAAACAATTCTGTTGTTATTTCATTTCTTTCTCTTAGGTATGAATAATGGTTAAGTGTAATGGTACCTGGTTGGGTTTCATTCCAGTACATATAAAATAATTAAAATAGGCATTTGTGATGTCTGATTCAATGGCAGTATTTTATTGCAATTATACTCTTCTATTCTACACCCCTACTACTATGAAATGACAACTGTAAATATATATATAAACCATAATAGCAATGAAGCTATAAACATGGTGCAGTATAAAAATTAACTGTATTAAGGAAACATAACAGAAACCTCATAAAGTGAATGACATTTTAAAAAACATATAATAAATACGAGGTGTGTCAGAAAAGTAACAGGACTTAGTGTGCTGTGTGAGCTATGAGTGGGGTAGGGATTAGCGGATTGTTTCACCATGTGACGTAATATTCGGGGAGTATATAACTGCGATCTCAGCTCTCTGCAGCCATTGTATGTTTTTTCATGTGCTTTTGTTAACAGCTCCTCGATTTTAGGCTGTTGAGCGATGGGCACAGAGCAACGAACCAACCTGAAGTTTCTGGTCCAGCTGGGGAAAACTCCGTCAGAAGCACTCGGACTACTGCAGCAAGTGTATGGAGATGAGACGATGTCACTTTCACGGGTTTTCGAGTGGCACAAGAGGTTCAAAGAGGGACATGAGGACGTGGAAGACAACCCAAGGAGCGGAAGGCCTTCAATGAGCAGAACCGAGGCCAATGTTGAGCACGTGAGGCAGGTGGTGCGCGGCAATCATTAGCTGACTGTTCGACTGATCACAAGTGAGCTGGGCATGAACTGCGACACTGTCTGGAAGATTATCACCGAAGATTTGGGCACGCAGAAGATCTGCGCGAAGATGGTGCCGAAGCTGCTGAACGATGACCAGAAGGAGCGGTGCATGCAGGTGTGTCAGGACATCCTTGAGCATCTTGAAACCAAACCAGACTTGCTGGGGAGAGTCATCACCGGTGATGAGTCATGGATCTTTGAGTACAACCCGGAGACCAAGCGCCAGAGCCTTCAGTGGAAGAGTCCAGAGTCACCGAGGTCGAAGAAAGCAAGACAGTCAAAATCCAAAGTCAAGCTCATGTTGATCGTGTTCTTTGATGTGAGGGGCTTCATACACATAGAGTTCTTGCCACAGGGCCAGACGATCAACCAGCATGTCTGCAAAGAGATCCTGTGGTGAGAGTTGTGGCAGGACAACTCGTGGCTGCTTCACCATGACAACGCGCCGGCTCACAACGCTCTGAGCATCTGGCAGTTCCTTGCCGAGAAGTACATCGCCATGCTGGAGCAACCTCCCTACTCACCCGACATGGCTTTGTGATTTTTTCCTTTTCCCCAAGCTCAAGGGGGTCATTAAGGGGACCCGTTTTCTGGATGTGGAAACCATCAAGAGGGCCATGACGATGGAGTTGCGGAGAATCCTTCCAGGAGTGCATGGAGGTGTGGCGGAGAAGGATGGGAAAGTGCATTAGACTCGAGGGGGATTATTTTGAAGGGTAAAACTTGTAGTTTGTAGTTTGGATTTGATATAAATTATTTGTGACCCCAGTCCTGTTTCTTTTCTGACACACCTCATATATTGTAACAAACAGAATCTTTAAAAATTGATTTTTCAAAGGGGGTGAATGTACAAACAAAAAAATTTATATATCCTAATTATATGATGAGTTCTTTTCTTTTTTAACCATATATATGTTTTAGAAATTTAACAAATATTTTGATATTAAGTCTGTATTTTTGAGATGAGGTATCACTGATGTTGATTGATCTGATCAAGGAACTGCCTATCCAGTCCTTTCAAATGATCAGCTTTGATGTTGTGAGCTTGTTCACCAAAGTTCCAACTATGAGGCCTTGTCTGTTCTGAGAAGCAGATTAAAAAGTGACCTCACTCTAACGGGAAGAACCAACATCTCAATTGATAATTTGATGGAGATGTTTACTTTCTGTATAAAACTGGATGAAGTGGTCTACCAACAACAGGAAGAAATGGCAATGGGTTTCCCTTTGATACCAGTGATTGCAAGAATATACATGGAGTTTTTCAGAGACATCGCTCTAAGTACTGCACCATTGCAGCCTACAATATGACTTAGGTAAGTAGATGATACCTTCATTCTCTGGCAATACTGGACCATATAAACAACATTAGACCATCAATACAGTTCACTATGGAAAGAAAATAATAACCAACTCTTATTCCTAGATGTCCTTGTACAATGCACAGAGTCAGGTTTCAAAACATCAGTGTACCATAAGCCAATGGCAACTGAATTCTAGAAAAGGATAGTTCAGTGCTTTCAACAATATCATGCAAAAGTGTTCAGAGCTGATGTGAAGACAACCAAGAAATGATCCATATTGAGGAAACATGTCTAATGAATAACTATCATAAAGGTTTCATAGAACCAAGATCCAGTCACAAAGAGGAACAGAAAAAAACCAACTGTCACTGCATCATTACCCTGTAATAAAGGCTTAGTCAAAAAAATCTGGAGGATCTGTGGACAATAAAACATAAGAACAGTCTTCAGAAGTAATACCACACTCCAAAGGAGTCCCACCAGAGTAAAAACCCAAACCGAGATGGATAAAACTAAGAACTGCATATACAATATCCCATGCAGTTGTGGCAGAGCGTATAAGAGAGAATGGGACGTCCTCTGAGAGTCAGACTGGAAGAACATAGGAAAGTCAAGATCCAAGGTGAAGCAAACAAATCGAGAATGGCCAAACATGTATGGGAAGAAAAAAAAGGAGACCACCAACCACTATTTAATGAAGTCTCCATAATTGACAGAGAGCCACATTGGAAAATACACAAGATCAAGCAGGCTGTACATATGGCACTAACTGTAAACTCAATAGATAAACAGAGAGCTGACCTGAGCTCAATATGGCTACCTATACTTAAATACCATAGAAATATCCAACCTAATGTCCCCAGGAACAATGTCTAATGGATAAGAGTACAGTACCCAATCGTCAATTAATAAAGGTTTAAAGGTTTAATCCCTAGTCAAGGCACTGGAAGTAAAATAACAGCACCTGAAGGCAAACGGAGAATACATCGTTCAAAACATAGTGTACAAAATAATCAAGATGAGAATAACAGTCCGAAAACATCAATCAACAGACATTTTGAGATTATTTCATTCTTGCTTTTCTCTTAATACATTTGTTTTGTTTTTTTAACGAACACAGATTTAGTTTATTTACCGCGTTTCTCTTTACAGCAGCAATTATTTTTCTTTTATATTTTAATTCAAATTATAGTCTGCACCAGTCATTCTGGCCCAGTCACTAATTTTCAATGTTTTGGTTTTATCAAGTATTTATTAAAAAAAAAAACTGATTTTTTTTAAAAATCACAAAAAAAAACAACAAACAAAACTGAAATTATGACAACAAAAATTATTTAAACTACAAAGTCTCGTTTTGTGTTAATATTTTGACCAGTGACTTGTTTTTAATGACTGCTTTCATTCTACCTGGCATTGTTTTAACTCATGTCTTGTATGATCAAATATTTTCCTAAGTCTCCTTGATGACTTTTGTCATTTATATTCCTCAGATTATTTTAATGCAATATATTTCCCTATCACTACTCATACATGCTCAATTGGATTTAAATCAGGAAAATTCCAAGAGTAGTCTTCAAACTGGGAATGTTATTTTGTAAAAACCAAAAGTTACCATCAGGATGATGTTTCTTAGCAGATTCTACAAAATCCATTTATAAAAGATTTAAACACCAATTTGTATTCACTGATATTCCTTTTGTTAAGATTACCAAATTTCCTTTACATTAGCAGAGAAATAGGTCAAAATGGGAACATTTTCTGAATGCTTCTGGGTTGGTAAAATGCAGTTTGATTAAACAAATTTTGTCTGATTTTCTTCTAACTCTTAAAACACAAATGATTACCAAAAAAATTAAGTGAACTTTATCTGCAAATATCACCTTGTTCTAATCATCTACTTGCTGATTTTGGTATTTCTTACAAAACAGATGTCTCTTTTGTCTTTATATAGCAAAAAGGCTTGTTTTGTTTTTTTTAGCTGGGATACATGATTTAAAGCCCATTCTTACCAAATATCCAACAGATCTATCTAATATCTTCTTGGCAACATTTTCTTCCACAACATCTTGCCAAAACCATTCTTCCCATGGTGACAGCTTTTATTTGTTGATCCACTTCATTTCTTAGGAGAAGAGAGTCCATTTTATTTTAATCGTTCCAATAATCCTATCAAGAATTCTTACTGGACAATTTCTGAATGTGAGAGGCCCATCTTGAGATGTGCAGCAATCTGCCAACTATCACGATCACTTTACACACTTTTCACAAATATTTTTCCCAATTTAGGATTAATATTTTTGGTTGGAAAATCATTTCAACAATAGAATTTTCTAGATTGAAAGAGAAGTTCTGATAGTTTTCAAACCATAACAGAAAAATCAGAAATCATTTAGAATATAATGGAAAATTCTGGTTGATATAAAATTTTTACTGTTGCAACTAAGTAACACCCATTTATATTCAAACTAACATTTCCCATGTATTTGATATTAATTTTACAAATTTTTTATCCTATATGAATAGGGAAAGCAACTTCATTGTTGGAAAATTGTTGTGCATTTAGATTGAAGGCATTATGTCTAACAAAAAAGCAAACATACTTGAAAATTACTGAATGGACCAAACTGACCAACCAAGATTGTAGATATTCAGAATCTGAAAGATTTTTCATATTGGCCAATAAATTGTGTATGCATCAGATACTACAAGGGAACAGAAACGTCTGGTGAATATTTTAAGAAAAAAAAAAAATTTTTTTAAAATCTTTTTTCAGTGATAAATTCAGTAATTCACATTCTAAACATTACCTATAGCAATCACTCATTATTCCATGTTTTTAATAATAATTTTAAAAGATAATATGTAGTACAGTTGAATCTACTTGATATCACCACCATGGTTAAGGAAGAAATTTTGATAATAAGCAGATGGTGATGTAATTGGTTGGGCCAACAGAGAGAATATGCAAACAAAGCACACTTAAGGCACAATTTAAAATTTGTAAAGATGAAAAATATGTAAAGGAATCAAAATAATGAAATCACATTTACTTAAAAAATAGGAAATTGATTTTGCTTCTCAAAGTTAATAATCTCCCTCTGCATGTGGCCTTAAATGCTCCTCAGGAAATCACAGACAAACTCTCCAAGCATCTGTTTCTATGTGAAACTGCAAGTAATACTTTGCAGCAGCCAGACATGTTCAAAGTGGTTGTTGGCCATCATCATTGCTGTCTTCTACCTAAACAGAATCCAAAAAGAATCAGCTGCAGCCAGGAACAAATCCTCAGTTTCTGCAGAATTTTTGGTGGCATCTTCATCAAGCTGCACAAACCCAGCTTTCTTAAAGCAATTGATGACTACTCTCATTTTCACAGCTAGGTAGACAGCATCCAGCAGTAATGGTCATGATGCAAGAGTTCACATTCAGTAGTGCCCTCACACACTGATCCATTGGCTGGCAATAGGAAGATGGTATTGGAGGATGAATGAAACACACAAATGATGTTGGTTATTTCAACATCATATGGATGAACTAAGTAGTTATCTACCAACAGACAGACATCACAACCTTGGGCAATCCTGCAGATGAAGCAAGACCACAAAGGTGCTGCTAGTCATTCAGGTATTGGCCACTTTGATTTTCTAATCATCAGCAGAGAGCATTTGTCATGTTATCCATTGGTACAGAGAAGAGTCACTTGTTCTTTTGGAACCTATCTGCTGACAGTTTCCTCAGCATAAGTATCCCTTTCTCACCTGTCAAGAGCTTCTCAAAAGAACTGCCAGAATATAAAGAAGCCCAGTAGCCTGCTATCAGTGAACTCCTTTCCCATGGCAGCTACAAGCTGACTGGCTTTCTCTCTGAATATGAGCCAGGAGACTCAGGCTTCCTAAAGCAGCTACTACTAAAATTGCAGGAAAAATACTTCTACCTCCAGCTCTTTTGCCATCACATGCTTTTTCTTTCTTTCAGCTGGAAGCTAATTTACTATCTCTGAACAAAGACAGAATGTCATTCTTGTTCTTCATAATTTTGCTTACAGTAGACTTAAAAATTCAAGAAACTTTCTTTCCAGATGTCAGCATGGAAAAACATAAGAAAAAAAAATCATAAACACAAGAGAATGGAAAACAAACATACCTGTTGGCTGCCTACACCTTCTCTTTAAATCACACCAGACTGCTTCATGAATGATCTTCACTTTTTAGCTCATAATAGATCATTTCATTTTAACTGAACAAGATGAATGATTAAAATCAGTTTGAAAGCAGTAAGAGAGATCACTGCTAAGCAGTGAGGCTGGACCAAACTAAGACTGAGCTTTTTAAAAACCCTGCATTTCATAGCCCTCCAAAATAAGCGGGATGCTCCTTGGTAACATAACAGTGGTGTGCTGGTGATAATAAGCAGCAGATTTTCTGGCCATGTTCCGATTAAGCAGCTAGAATTGTATAGAAAAAATCTGTTTTCTGGAATTTATTGATAATAAGTGGATGCTTCTGTTAACAGTAATGGCATTAGATAGCATCCTTATATATTTATACTTCACCAAGCCATTGGGTTGTTACAAAAGTTTTGTCGGTTTTTTTACCACAACAATGAGACTTCATATCGTTGCTGAACGTGAAGTTTATTAATCAAAGTCCCATTACCATCAATACACTTCTGCCAATGAGTTACATGCGCATTTATACCATTTTGAAAAGAATCTTGGTTTCTGGAATCGATAAACTGTTGGAAGGCAGTTTCAATTGCTGCTTGGTTGGAGGAGGATTTCATATGGAGGAAACTGTCGAGGTGTTTGAAAAGATGGTAGTCTGTGGGAGAAAGGTCTGGTGAATAGGCTGGGTGAGGGAGAACTTTGTACCCCGTGTTCAGTTTCTGAAGAGTCACTTTTGCAACATGACGACAAGCATTGTTGTGGAGCAGGATTGGGCCTCTTTGATTCACCAATGCTGGCTGTCATTCAGAGAGTTTCTGATCAACAACATTTAATTCATGACTACTTTTCAGCTGTGATGATTTCACCATGTTTATTGTTGTTCATTCAACTCGTGAGGTACCAACTTGTCAAGCCTGCCAATTGCATCAAGATGCCAGGAAACTGTTGCAGTGTTTACATCAAACACTCCAGCAATTTATTGCACTGTTTCTGTTGGACTGACTTCAACTGAGGCTTTCAGAGTCTTTATCACAGCTGGAAGGATGTCCACTATGTTCCTTATCTTTGAGGCTCATGTCTCCTGATCGAAACTTTTCAAACCATCGTTGTACTGTGCACTCATTTGCTGTGTCCTCGCCCCATGCTTGCTTAATGTTACAAGTTGCTTCACTCACTCTGTGGCCGTTTTAACTAGTGAAGCAAAATGGCACAAAAAACTTTTTTTTGAGTTTTAAAAAGGTAGGTTTTGCCTAATGTCTGCCAAAGCACACACTACAAAACGATATATAACCTATCCACATACACTTTCACAAGCATGCAAAAAAATGAAGCTCAAATTAACATAATATAAAAACTGACAAACTTTTGTAATGACCTAATATTATGCAAAATAATAATAATTTAAAAAATTAAAAACCTTAGCTGGCTGATTCCCACTTGTGGAATTCACAGTTGCATCTGAAAAATCAGCACTGTTTCGTTTTGGTTTTGATTGACTAGAGCTGCTTTTTCTCTCCTTTCGTTGACTTCCTGAAATAATTAACAAAATAAACTAAAACAATTTTTTTTTGACCAAAGCTTTAAACACGCATCACACATGTTTTATTCTTGATATTATTTTGTGATTAGGGAGGAGATAAGAAAAAGTCAGCTTTCAAAGACAGTAGCAACTGGTGCTGTAATGTAATTTTTTTTCTTTTTCCGAAATAAAATACCATATTTTTGGGTTATAAGTTGGTGGAGTATCAGCTGAATGAGTCAATTTTCCCGTTTTCCAAGTCTTCATTCACATATAAGTTGAAGTGGTATATAGGTTTACAGTATGATCGTACTTTCGTGCAATAATAATAGTATAAAATTTCTGTCAGGGTTATAAAACAGTGGTGGTGGTGGTGGATAATATCAAAGCAACAGATTTGGGGAAGGAAAGAGTTTTAGGTGAAATGAAGAGAATGAAGGCGAAATAAAGTTTCAATTTGTATGGAACACAGTTTGATATGATTTTTGCCTATCAAATAAAAAGTTGAATCATCCAGCTCTGCAACCACGGTTTGCTTTTTTCAATCTGTTGTAATGAATCCTTCGCTTTTCACCAATCGCAAACATATTTCTCACTAGCATCATACTGCCATTCTGTTGCCATTTTTCCACCATTGTTTTCAGCAAAATTCCACCACTTCCAGTTTAAAAGCTGCAGTATATGCTTTCCTTTTCTTTGTAGCAGGCATTTTCAAGTAAGAGTTGATTTTTTTTTTCAACTTTGGTGAATTTAAGCCCCAGTAGCACAATGATATCTGTGCCCCCTAAGCAATAAATAAAAGGGATGTAACTGAATTTGAGTCAGCCTGCACCCATACACGCATGTACAATCATACATAAATTTCCCCGTGTTACTTAAGGTCCCATGTTCTTGGTATGATGATTTCATTCATACATGTCGGAATGGAGTATAAGTCAATGGTCAGGCCTTGCAGAAAAAGGTATAGACTTATATGCCAAAAAACACTGTATAAAGATAGCTGGGAATAAATGTATAACTTGGTTCCAAAGGTGAGTCTGAGCTTCTCTCGGACAGTAGAGGCATATTATTAAGTTAAGTTTCTTTCTATCACTCTAACCCTAAACAGCCTGCATGTTGAATGTAATTTTATTTTTACCTTGCAGATCTTTTAACATCAAGCTGCAAGCTGCTGTAGTAAAGTGATTTTTCTAGTAACTATTTTTCAAAGTAATCACCACCCATTTATAAACTTTGACTAAGTTGGTATGGTCATGTGAGCAGAAGTACACAGGTAAACACTAATCTGGACAGCCACAGTGATTGATTACAGTTAATGCAACATATTACTGAGTTTGGAAGCTAAGATAAACACCATAAATAAATAAAGGAAGCAATCTAACTTACTGATGCACACAATTTTATAGAATTAACTTTAAAACTTGCAGAAGCGGAAAATGTATATACTTTAAAAAATAAAAAAAAAAAAGACTAAACAGTTCAGCACAATGGTTCAGTGGTAGACTACTGGAAAGCTATGGTTAAGCCCCTCCCCTATTTGAATCCCAGTTGGGACCAGCTTAGATTGGTGTGCCTCCCTAACATTTTTTCTTGCTCTTTTTCACTTGCTGGCAATGAGAGTTTCTTCTCACATCTGAAAAACGAAGATTTCCAGTAAAATGTTTATATTAGCTGAAGTTTGAGTACACGAGTCTGTATAATGCAAGCGATGGTTTCTAGTGTCAGCCTCTGTCTCCATCTCCATCCAGCTTAGACACCAATTTTTTTTTACCAAGATAACTTTATATGCTTCAACCCCCCCACAATTTTTAATATCCGCATCTAAATCTAAAAACTAAGCAATTTTATTTTATTTTAGCATTCTTTATGAGTTGTAAAGACTCCTCTAATTCAGGAACACAAATACAAACTAATGAAACTGTTATCACATCTGTAGCCTTTACTTTTGTTTAACCATAATAAAACAGACCTGATGTCTTGAAAGGACACATCTACATAAATGTGCTGTAAAAAAAAAAAAACCTGTTTACATACCATATCAAAATATAATAACAAACATACATACATATCTTCAAATAGGTAGAAAGGCTAGCCGGTCTCCCAACTCACCTTTGTTCATTCCCACATCATAACACTTCCTCAGTCTGCATGCCTGACAACTTTTTCGTCGGTGCTTGTCAATTGTGCAGTTATTGGTCGCAGGACACACATAGTCCACTGGTCCTGGATAATATGCAAACATGACATTTCTAACAATTATCCTTTTTTTTTAAAAAAAAAAAATCAGACATTAATATAACATATTTTAGTTTGCACTGAAGTTATCTACAGTGGCCCCATGTAATTCAACCAATGAATTAAAAGCATAAAATGTTTGTTCTGTTGATTTGTGTCCATGTTTTTTTGTTTTTTTTGCTATACTGAAGCACAGCAAAAATTTCTCAGGAGCTGAAATCCAAATTATCAGAACTAAAACTTTAAAAAGTTTGATTTCTAAGGAGTATAACAAAGAAATACTAATGCTGCATATGTCTTTTATTATGTTTAAAAAATGTTTCTTTCTTACATTTTACAAAATCATTTGTGTATGAAATCATGCATTGTCAGTTTACCTTATGGAATAATGGAAAGCAATCAACAGAGATGGTTAATAATAAAAACAGAAGGATTTCATGGAACAACAGGAAATTAAACTGGATTACTTTTGTAAGTGTTAATTGAAATTTTACTTTCACAGCATATTTTAATTTACATTGGCTCTATTCTACACTTTTTAAAATTATTTTTTGTCTCTCAATTTTTTTAAAAAAATTTAAAAGAGAAAAAAAAAAAAACCACACAAACAAATGAGTTTAAATCATTAATCAATGGAGATTTATGGTGATGTGACTGTAACAATAAAAAAAATTAATTATAATGAATGGTAAAAAGAGTACAGAAGTAGGACAATGAAGATGAAGGAATGCAAACAGATATGAATTTTTTCCAGGTTGACATTTTGTGCAATCCCATCACAAACATTTGTGGAAAACAACAAACAACTTTCCTAGTGAAGAAAACACAGGCAAAGAGAACAGGCATTACTAAATTCTACAGTTCTTTGTTGTACAGGTAGGTTTTCTGCATGTACATCAACAGTGTATTGGCTCAGGGAATCCTGGAGATCTTAACAAGGTGATACTTAAAACCAGAGATAGCACTGAACACATTTCCCTACTTTTGAAATCTGTCTTTGTAGCAAAAACATCCTAAATCACAGACAAGCATCAGAAGTTTTCCTTCTTTTTAAAAGATTAAAAGAAAGGGTATCTAGAAATTGTGATCATGATACGGATACATTAGTCAGATGTAAAAAAAAAATAATATTCTATGCATGGGTTTCTTCCATCCACTGTTTTCCTTCAACATTTAAAATGAAGAGACCTAGTAGGATTTTCTGAGTACATGTAGTGGAAGTTCTGTGGGTATCTCCTGCCTGTCCTGCACCTTGACCACTGCTCAATAGCCCTTAACTGTACCCAGATAACTTGCTTGGTCATTAAGGCTAATAACAGTAATAATAATGCAAAGTATGCATTAGAAGCACATTTGTTGAAAATTAAAAATAAGTGAAAATGTGGATGCTTTTCCACCTAGTAACTGTTCCATCAGTTTTGATAACTAGTAATGTTACCCCACACCTTCACTCTAGTAGCTTTCTGCTGTGAGATGTCCTTGAAAGTTAAGGACAGGATTCACCAAGATTACATTATTAGAATTATAATCTATGAATAAACAGTAATGACAAATGTTATGCTCTAAAATTCTGGTAAATTAAAGGTCTGCATTAAAAAGAGATTATGCTAACACTTATAATATATATATATATATAATCAGCTCTCAATTATCTGGGGTAGAAAAGATGGATAATGTAAAACATACATAAATTAGGCTAAGAAATTTGTTGTTTTTTAGTAGTCTGTTATTGTGTTATTTCATTGATTGGCTTTCCTCCTCTATATTTGTACACAGCCAATGTAGAACTGGTTTGTCAGTCATCAATGTGCCCTCTTGCTGCTCCAAGTAGTTAAGCAAATTTTAACACAGTCAAATGCAGTTCTATGATTGATGCATTGCGCAGGATTCAACTTGTTTCTGTAACTCACTTTTGCTCAACTCAGCTGTTTTTTCTTGACTTCACTTCACAATCTCATTATCAGATAGTATCTTTTAGCCTGGTAAACAGAAATCACTCTGTAGATATTCTTAAATATTTCCGGGTGTCAAGATTTTCACAACTTTCCAAATGCAGCAAAAATTCTGCTAAGGTGAAATTCTTTCCTCATCAAATCCTTCAAAGTCTTTATCATTGTCTGGAATAATTTTTCACAATGATCTCATAATTATAGCAAGCTTCACTAGACTCAACAAATCTAGTGACTTTGTAAAGCACATACAAAAACTATTAAGCCTTTTCCAAAATTATTTTAAATAATTTCCTCTGTCCACATATTTTTGTAATAATCCCACTCTGTAATGTCTCTTCCTATATACTATTATCCCCTGATCCACAGACTGGATCAGAGATATCACATTCAGAGGTAAATATTTGACCAAAATGTTGCCATCTTCACATTTTAAAACAATTTTGTTGTTGCAGTGGGAGGATACATTGTCTAATAGCAGAACAGCTTTTTTTGGAAAGTCTTTTGACCTTAAGTGCTCTCAGACTTGCAAAGAAACTTTTTGTCAAACCATTCTTTGAAAATAGAGCAATCCATGGTTAAAATAATTTACCTACATATTTGATGGTTTGGTTCCTTTAAACAAACATGATTTCTTAGCTTTACCAATCACAATGTTTAAGTTGGTGTGAATCAGAAAAAAACTGTCAGCCTTTCTCTACTGTATTTTTGGCCTGGAGCATAGACATTTGTTTTTTTTTTGAATACTAAACTCCACATCAGTAAATATTTCCAGTAAAGTCCTGTATCATCCAAGCACATATCTGCTCTACTTGCAAATTTTCACTTTATGTAAATTTCTGAAAATCTTCACAAAAATTATTAGCAGTTGACTGATTGATCACTGCTTAACTTTCCCCCTGAATGCTATGCTGTTGCTTTAAACATGTAAACCACCCAGACAATGCATTAAAATTGCCTTTTGTTCCTAATGCACTAAAGAAAAATTTTGCTTGGCTCTTTGTTGCATCACCTTGCCAAGTTCCAAGTATGTTCACTTCTTCACTGATAAAAGACAAACTACTTAATAAATCTGAGTTAATTGCATATTAAATTAATTGTTCCTTTTTCTTTTTTTAAAATCATGAAAAGCTATTTCACTGTACTACCTTTTCAAGTTTTCTATTATTGCAAGCTTTTCTTAAATCTTTAGTATAACATTACTGTCAATGAGAAAAAATAATTTAACCTTTTCCACTTGCAATGATAATAAACATGATTGCAATGGCACTGGTTGGTTGACTTTCCATCCTACATGTGGAGACAGTCTAAAAACAGGATCGGTGCACGAGCAGAAGTGTGAAGGAGAGTGGAATGTATAAAAGGAAGGGAAAGGTGAATGCCAATGTTGACAGAAGCCAGTTCACAAGTTTATCTATAATGGATCCTTAGTTGTTGTTTTCTTCTTTGCACAGCACTGTTGCTCCTGGTTTAAACAGACTGCATAAACAAACAAACAAAAAAGTGAACATTAATTACTTTTAAAGCAAGAAAACCATGGATTATTTTTTTTACTTTGACTGCAAACTTCCAGTATCAATAATATCCTTTCCAAGTGTTCCAAACTCCAACTCTATAGCTCATACATAAATAATATAACACATTAAAAGTGAATATTATAAAGCTAGTTTGTCCCCATATTTTGGATCATTGGAGAAAAATTTCAAACAGCTCAGTATAATACTGATATAGACCATATTTCATCTCTAAATTAAATTCAATGACAATCAGATAAAAATTTAATGCAAATGTAATTGTAGATATAAGTGCAGCTAGGAAAAATAAGGTGCTTTATGCAATTTATAAAGTAGCCATTGCTGCCCAAATGGAAAGTGGCATGTCAGTTAGGAAAAATAAAGTGCTTTATGCAATTTATAAAGTAGCCATTGCTGCCCAAATGGAAAGTAGCATGTCAATATAACAACTAAATCAGAAATGGGTTCAATAATTATCAGAAGCAAAATGGAGTAGCAGCTTGAAACAATCTAATATATGCAGTCACATGTCACTCATAGCTGTTTAATAGTGTGTCTTCTAGCCATGATTTATGATCATCACTAAAACACCCAGCAGCAGTCTAACTGCTACAATTAGAAATAAGTTGGAGAAGAAACCCTGCCACTGGAAGAACTGATCTCTTTCCACTTTAGTCTACATGGTGGCATTTCTTTATTTATTGAATGTTGGGCAATTTAACAGACTGTTGCACTGAGTGCTACAACTCCTGACCATTACCATTTCATTAAACATTGCATTACTTTATCATCACACCTTCCCATTCTTAGAACATAGTTGTAATAGAGTAAATCCCTGAACAGCTTCATCCATTACGATGCCATGGTGCTAGGGTGAAGAATTTTTATCCACACTTCTTTCATCAAGACACTGCCATTCAATCCATTACCTTTTTTAAAAAACAATCTGTGAGGTGAATGAGAGCATTAATACAAAAACTCCCCAAAGTGGCCACATTTAGACTTCATTTAAGCCTAGCTATGTAGACTCCCAAAGTAGTACTAAATCTCACAAACTTGGAAAAATCACAGATATTTAGGCTTTTGCTTGCTTGCTTGTTTGGTTTTGTTGTGTTTTGTTTTTAGGTTAATTGATGCAGGAAATAAGTTTGGACCACAAGGTTAGGTGGGGGGATAATTAAATTCTACAGTTTGAAACAAAATAAATTGTCTTATTAGGTCAGAACATATCCTGGAGACAGATTGTAAAACAGAAAATGTTTTTTTTTTTTTCCACTTGGAAAAATGCTACAGAATTACCACAAACATGAACGTCAATTTGTTTGCTAAAAACATTGCTTAACCTCTTTCTCCTATTCATACTCTATTGGAAATAATTATGGAAACACAAGATGTGTACAAATAATAAGTAAATACAAATGAAAGATGTGTATGTATATATATGTATATATAAATACAAGCACAATGCATTGTTACAGAAAACATGCAGAAACAAAATGAATAAGACAATGCATTAGTATTTGGTATGTGACCTGTTTGCTTATATAGAGTATGACCTTCTTTGTTTCTATGCTTCCATAAAGGTTATTAATCTATGACTTGAATGTTGTTCCAAATATCCTGTAGAGCTTTGCACAATTCATCCAAGGTGTTGGGTTGCTGTTTAACTTTCTAAGAATCCAAGTAACCCCATAAAGTCTATTTGATGCTCATACTAGGATTTTTAAGTATTCCATCAGCCTCTTTACATTCCAGATAGTTTTTCACCACATTGGCTATGTGCTTGAGGTCATTATCATGTTAGAAGGCAAATTTCCACCAAACAAGATAGCTGCTGGCAGTCAGTATACCTTTGACTTTATGAAAATTCTGATACTCTAGGTTGATATGCAGTCCCACACTTATATTGATTTACCTTCATGCTTCACTGTAGCTTTTATACTCTGATTGTTATACCACTTCCTGGTCTGCCTTCTAACAAACTGCTGCTGATTATTGTCAAATAGTTCAAACTTAGCTTCCTGTGAAAAGTGCACCTTCTTCCAGATTCGGTCATCTGAATTTCCTTTCTGCTGTCCATTTAAGCCCTTCTGCTTGATTGCCCCTCCTCAGAAAAAATTTTCAAGCAGTTACACATCCACTGAAATCACCTCATGCCAATGTGTAACTTATTGTTCTTGAAGAAATGTTAACAACTGGGCTTTCACTTTGGTCACCCACAAGATCTCTATTGGCCAATTATCTATCATGAAGAGAACACACCCTGAGGTATTTAATGTAATTTTTGAAGATTTTATTTTCTTCTTTGACTTTGTCAATTGTCAACAGTACCAGTTTTACATATCTTCCTCAAACTCTTGCATACAGCTCCTTCTGAAACATGGGTTAAAATCTGCCACATGAAGTAGCCTTCGTTGGCTAAGAAGGCATGGTTACGGGGCATTGTGTATTGTGTCCTTAGCCTTCCATTTGGGGTATCCACCAGGTGCCACACCCTTTTTGGTCACTCAGATTCAGCCCTGGAGGGTGGAGGACGAGTACTCTGTTCAGCCACACAGACAGAAAGCCCCCTGCTTGAAAAGAGTGGGGGCAAGGGATGCTTTTTGCCCTTGGCCTGCTTCTCTGGCTAGAAAGGTTAGGCATGTCGGGATCAATTTTAAGACCCGACGCACCGTGGTTTTTGGCTGGGGAAGCGATATTTCTCCATGGAGTTTGCTCCACCTGAAGCTTTTGATTCTTCTAACATGGGACGCCTCGGCATCCCTAACTCTGGTCGTTTTTTTGGCCAGCAGCACAAGGTGCTTTGGTGCCTCCACCCAGCCATTTTGGCCTTCACCAGGAGCTCACTCCACCAGAAGTTTCGGCCTCCCCCACTCCCTTCTCTTCAGAGAGGCACACAGATACACAAACTTTACACTTGCACATATATGCATTACAACACCAAAAAAAAAAAAAAGAAGATGAAAGCACACACTGGTTTCAACCAGGCTTGCTATCTTGCCCTGGTGGGGTTAAGGTTCCAATGAGTCAGCATTGCCAGTTAGAGGAGCCTGACTGCATGAGAGTTTGTAATGCAGGCTCCCTACCTGGGGGGAGCAATCATCAACATGGTCCCTGGACTTGAGGGCTTCAGCACCACCCAAAAACACACACATTTTGTTAATCCATTCCTCTCCAAAAGGAGAAAACATGCATCTACTTAAACACACTTCGCTCATACTCGTCATGTGATATTTCCTTTGCAGGAGCGCATATTAACCACATTACAATGATATCGCTGTCTATACTTGTATAGCCCTTCTGTAGAAGTGACACTTTCTAATTACTTCCATGACAACCAATTGCAGTGCATTATATCAATGCATGACTGTACTATTCACTTTACACAAAAAATATGATTTTGTGTGTTATTTGCATTTTATAGCCAATTTTTCCTGTTTCCATAACTATTTCCACACACACACACAAAAACACACACCTGTATATAGAGTGACAAAGTTACTTCTAGCTACCATTTGCTTATAACCCCCAAACCTGCTGATCCAGAAAAGCAGCTGAATTCTCAATGAGTAGTTAAACCAGTTCAGCAAAATGTTAATAAAATTCTGTTTCAACAAAATTATATTAGTAAAAGTTTTTATTTTTTATTTTACTGTTTTCTGTTACAGTTACACACTGATTTCAAGAGAAATTTATTTGTAAAATTGACATGGTCATTTTACCAGAACATTTCCCTCCAGTAGCAAAATCTAAACTCCTGTGTATGTGTACTTATATACAGTAGGGTGCATCAAACATGTTTTACTTGCCCCTAGATTAATTTTTTTTCCATTATGTAAAAAAATAATTCCTGCAAAATTCACATTTGTTTATGTGGGCCACCTGATGTTTGAAAATTTGAGCAGCAAAGCTGCTGAATTCGGCAGGTTCAGAGCCACAATTTTTAAATATTTAAATTTTTCAGAGCTACTTGCCAGATATAAGCTTTTTTTTAAAAATAACATGAAATCAATAAAAGGAAGTAAATAAACAACAAATGGCAATATTTTAGCCAAACTAACATGATTTTTGGCTACTTTACCAAAATTTTTATGCAATTTTCATCTATATTTCATTAACATAATTAGCATAACATCAACTTACATGTACGGTACACTGTACATAAAGATAACATCAATGTTGTCAAATCTGCAGATATGCATATATAATCCATGTGAAAAAGTTCTGTTCTGCTTATTTACAATGTTCAGATTGTTTATTTAGCTGTCAGTCTTTGCCTTGCGTTTTTGCAGATTTGGAAGAGACCATCTTCTTCTTCCACAACTTTAAGAACATTTTGGTAGTGATCCTCACTTCTTGATACAGAGAGAAAATCAGAACTTAACTTCACTCCCTGCTCAGCACAGTCATTGATGACATTAAGTGCATCAAAATGAGCTAGGGAGGCTTGATAGGTAGCAGACTCTGGCCATGCTTCAACAGGCTGTGCTAGAAACTCATGATTTATCTCAAGAATGTTCATTGTGAATCATGAGTCCCTTGATACTAAGTCAGCAAATGTTGTAGATTCTGAGATGTCTGAAGGAAATTTTGGCTTTCCAAAGCCAGTTCCATAACGGTCTTCTGGAGTGACAAAGTCGCCATCTGGCTTTGTGGCAAAGAGACTAAGAGTGACTGCATATTGCTGTTCTGTTGGTACTTTGTTACTGAACAGGGCAATGGGTACCATTTCAGAAGTCAGGTACCACAGATGACGAGTGAATGCTGAAAGTGCACTGTCTGAAACAGTTGGATTAACATCCTTGTACTTCAGTATCTGTCAATACAGAAGCAGGTTGTTATATGGAGCATCAATGGCTGAACCAGCTGCCAGCCACCAAGAACTATACACCAGAGTTACAAAGTTAACAAAGTTTCTCAACTTTGGCAATTGGTGCTTTGTAATGATGGTTCCTGCTGGGAGTTTTTGAATCTCAGACTCAAGCAAGCATATCTTAAAGGAGTACAACAGCTTAGCCATCCACCTAGCTTTGTGTAGTGCCCAAGGCTGATTGAATTTCATAGTCTGTTCAGCTCCAAGAAATACTAAGCACAATTCTACAAACTCGCAATAGTCATCGTGGTTGAAATTCAGCTCAGATCACAGGAGTTTTAAAAGATCAGTTACCCATTTTTTATCATTGCTTGGACTTCCTCATTGTATTGAGATAGATTCAATTGATAAAGTGATCATCACTATGTGCCAGCAAGTCAAAATTCTTGCAAAATTGCGAGAAAACTAATTTCTGGTGATGTCGACACTTCGATCTGCAAGTCTTTGAAGACGCGTTAGGATTACTTCACCAATGTGGTGTCTGCATCCAGACTATAAGAATGCTCTTTGAAGACTTTCCTGCATTTTAATACATACAGCTGAAACATGTCCTGTATTAGATGATGTAGTATCAAAAACCATGTTTACAATGCTTTTTTTGAAATTCCACGACTCAAGTAAATTAACAGTCAATTGAGAAATTATGTAACCAGATTTGCGATCTGTTCCTGGTTCATAAGATGGTATGCCTAACAATTTGATGTTCTGCTTAATTCCTACAGCAACTGTTAATCGCTCCTGATTCACATACTTAGTTTTAAGAGATGGAAGAAGTTTAGAGTCCCAATGTAGAGATGCTAGTTTAGGGGGAGTCCACTGTGCTTTGATGGAACTTGCTATACCTTTACCAACCTTGCTCCTTGATCTGTCGGCAGTAGAATATGACATTGCCACTTTTGACACATCATCTCCAGATTCTTTAATTAAAGCAGCTGTAAAAGAAGCTTGCTGTGTTGGGGTGATGTTCATTCATGTAGCTATGGATACAAGTTTTGTAGACTGAAGAATGTTGTGGGGAATGAATACTTCAGTTCCAGTGCGAACTGTGCGATTCTTGTGGCACTTGTGGATGCAAGCCTCACCAGATGCAGATGCTGAAGAACTGCTGGATAAAGATGCAGATGCAGTAGCACACACATCATTATCATTTGTCTGTATCTGTTTTAGTTTCACTAAAGCTCTAGAAAGTAGTAGATGCCCTTGATATCTCTTCATTTTTCTCACATCTCCTTAATTCTGCTTTAGCACGTTCTTCTTTCTGTTGAATTCTTTGAGCCAACACCTTATCACTGGGTCCAAATATAGCAGTACGGTCTGTCTTCATTGATTGCAGAAACTGCAAGTCTTCAGGATTTTTTATCAGTTTCTCTGCATTAGCTGGCCACAGCTGAAAAGTTTGATCAAGTTTAGTTTCAACTTGTTCTAATTTAGAGAGGGTAGCTGGTGAAGAACAAAGATTAACAGGTATGCTTCTGAGTTTGTTATTATCATCCACAAGCCTTATTATTTTTTCACATGCCTTGCTCTCCGTGATCATGGGAATATTGACTTTCCCATAGAATGGCACAACTTTGAGAAGCACAATTTTTGCACACTTCCACTGTTTGGTTCTTCGATGCACCCTTTTGAAGATGGTACATCATACAGCGTAGTACTTGTCTACATGTTGGGAGTCATGAGCCAGTTATTTGTGAATCATCATCAGTAATGCCTTTTCCAAGCCCAAATATGGTTTTTGCTTTACGTGTCCCAGGAGTTGATTGTGTTGTATTAGATGGTCTTGCTTTAGAGTCTGACTCTGGAGTTGATGAAGGTCCAGGTTCTGCTTTATCAACCATGGTTGAGATCACGAAAAAACACCAACGTGCAAAAGGATGTAAATATTATAAATTGAAACCTAAGTTAAAATATACCAAAAATATACCAGCTTTTTCAAATATATCAAATCAAAAAAATGCCAACCAAACACTTTGAAAACATACCAAATTTTTGATTTTTGATATATAAACATACCAGTTGGCAACCCTGCCTTGATCATGGACTAATTTTAGCAACATAATTATGCAATGGAAGTTCCCACTTCTTTAGATTGCATGTTTGTTGCACAATAGGCTCTAATTTTAGTAATGTTTGTATTGACCTTAAAGGCAATAGGAAATCCCAATTTCTAAATATTTCTCCTTAGTATTTATAAGACTGTGTGAAGATGTTTTGATGCACTGTTAATGGGAAACAAAACCAAAAAAGAGAATTCAATTGTAAGATTGTTTCATTTTAGTCTTATTATTGTAAACGGCAAATTGTATATTAAAATCATGTAGGAATGCAACAACAATGTCATATTATCAGACATCAGTTTGGCAGCAACACAGTATTCAATGATATACATCTGGAATTTTAGTAATTTTTCTGTAAAAATATTGTTTTGAATGATCATATTCATTTCAATTAGGACTATCAATATCAGATGTAGAAATCATAGTTTGACAATTCAGTAACTTTTAATTGACTTTTATGGTATGGATTTGCATATTAACTTTTAAGCCTGCCAAATTCGACAACCTTGCAGTCAAAATTTTCAAAAACATGGTGGCCCACCTAAACCAGCTTCAAATTGCCTAAGATTTTACTGTTAGTGTTTTTTTCACTAATGGAAAACCTTTAGAGTAGGGACAGAAAAAAATTTGACAGAAGGGGCGTTTGATGCACCCTAATATACACCACATTATACACTGATCAAAACAACACAGGTGTAAATTGTGTGAATTTATTGATGATAAAACACTTGCATTAAATTAAAAATTGACCACAGAGTTAGTTTTGTGCAATATCTGGACATTGTTTGATGGCTATAGTAACATCATGACAAAAAATAGCTGATACCTATACAACCTAAAGTCACATTTGATGCAATCTTGTGGCAATGCATTGCACTTATCAAGGCTTCATGTATTTCCAGAATAATCACAGAGAATGTGATCATAGTCAAACACCCCCTAAGCTCATCCCAGATATCAGTTCATGGGATTTAGGTTGGGGAAACAAGCAGGCCATGGAAGACTGAATATTTTCCACTTGAAGGTAGTTTACAATTATTCTTGCACAATGGGTCTTTGCATTATTGTCCATGCACCTACTATGACTTTGCACGAATGGCATAGCAACAGGTCTAATGACCTTATTAAGGAGTGCTGATCTGTAAAAGTTCCATAAAAAATAATCAGTTCATTTGTAGTCACATGACACAAAACCCCAAAACCAGAACATCACCCCAAAAATTCTCTCTTACTAACATGTTACAGTCAACATTATGTTAGTCTGGTTCTTGCCAAATCAGCAATGAAGGTAGAATTTACTCGCCTCAGAGTCCTAGCCCACTTCAGTCTTGCTTTACAATGTGCTAGTGTTAGATGTGTGAAATACTGGTTGGCAAACATGTAAATTAGCAGTGCATAGCCGATTATGTACAGTTTGGTTGAAGTTATGGCTCTCATGAACTGGTCATAATTCATTCTGGATGTAATATGTCAAAATGCAGTTAAATTAAGCTATATAGGTGATGTGGCATTTATTGTAATGGCCAGTACTAGTGTAGCACTCCCTGCAAAGACTTTTGTGAATTGGTTTCTATATACCTTTGGCAAATCAGCTAATAACACACTGAATTACACCAAGTTCAGCAGCCATTTCTGTCTATCCCATCCGTAATTCATTGCTCACCACTCATCATTGATGTACCATACTCTCAATGTTTGATAACCTCATTATGTGAGCATTTGTGACTTATTTTATATCCAATTTGACCACTTTTATAAAAATTTGAAATCATCTGACAGTGATGAGACTTCTGTCAGTACACCTCACACAAGACAAAGAGTCACACAAAAACAGTACTTGAAACAATAGAATTGTTACGTGATTCAAGCCTTGGGTTGATAGAGTTTAAGGATCATTCAACACTTATACTGACCAAGGTGACTAAATAGTTGTGCAAGGTTTCCCACAACATATACCTATATTTTTTTGTTCAGTAAATGTATGCATGTCGGCACACACACACATCAGATACTTGTATGTATGGATATTATTTTTGACAATTCTGTTTCCATATTTCTCCACATCTTATTGTTTAATTAGGATATGCTGGTCAAATAAAAAGTACAAGTACTGTGTTGCTATCACAACTAAAACTACTCAATAACTTTTTAAAAAAATGTATAAGAATTCTGCAGCTTTAACCATTAACTGATAGTATAGGGTTTAAAATCCCATCACTGTGTGCACAACACAAAAACATCATAAAACTATCTATCTTTTGGCCTGATGGAGAGTAAGACAGTAAAGGGTGGTGCTGACAAGTCTGGAGTGATCTTTCCTCATCTTGCAATAAAAGGGGTGGGCCTGGAAGTCTGGTTTGTTTGTTTACTCCTATCAAAAACAGCCAAAGGTAGTATGAAACCATCATTACATGACAATACAAAGGCTAAATGTGTGGGTGGAGAGGACATGGCAGCAGTGTTCCATGCTGACCATCACCCTCCTCATGGTCACTACTTGAGTCAGTCAAATCACCTCTCACTTGATATCCTTCACTTTCTTCACAAGATGATGCATCAGATGATGAGTATTCCATCTCAGAACAGATCATCCAACATCCTCAAAATTTTCCACAAGATCAACATACACTTCCAAACCATGTAAGGTATCACCCTGTGAGATCAAGGAATGTGTGTCATCCTTGACAATTAGCAGATTAGTGAGGACTGGGAAGTTTTTCCACCCCTGGCAGGCAATGATAGTGATCTTCATAGGACTCTGTTGTTACCATAAATTAGCTGGAAATTTAAACAATGGCAGGAAAAATTAAATTGTCATATCACAATGGCTGCTTTTACCAGTCAGATCATCAGATGCAATGGTTGCCATTTAAGAATCAGACATTGGATTTCTATAGCAGTAATGTAGCAGAGAAGAACCACCACTAAAGTGCTAAATTTCAGTTAGTTATTTTAGTAGCTACAGAAAAACAATGACTTAGCAAACAAGTAATTTAATTTGAAGTGGAAAGGTATTTTGTTTATAATTAATAAAATAAGAAAAATATTTTTGTAGTAGTTGGGAAAAAATGATAATATGTTTAAAAATTTTCTTAAATGTACTTTTTATGAGATAAAATTTCAAAATAGAATTTTTGGGGAAATTTTGTTGTTTCCTTTAATCATACCATTAGCTGGAATTCTTTGTATTACAAGTAATACAGTATTCAGTAAGCAATTTGGTCTCTCTAAATATCTATTGTAAATTCCTTAGACTGTAATGTGCACATTTATTGCAATGAGATGCCAATTGCTTTCTACCCGATTCTTTTTTCCTAGCCTGTGTGCACCACTGCTCATGACCACAATACATGAACCATGACTTGAAAAGTTGTCAAAATTACAAACCTTGTATACTGCGCTTAAAAAAGGCTTTGCATCCCTCACATGACCACACCCCATAATGGAAACCAGAAGCATTGTCATTGCAAACTTGGCACAGTCGGTTGCTGTTACTGCCTGTATTAGATAAAAATGTATATTTTTTTAATACCACAAGCAAAAAGTCTACCATGTAATTATATCTATCTAAAAACTACTCAAAATTAAGGCTTACATTAACAACCTAATACTGAGAGCAAGAAAGTGACTCTATATATGATTCCTATGATAGAAAATTGAAGAGTAAGTTTTGTGAAAAACTATCTACAAACTCAGGATACTTAGATGCAAATGGAAGGCAGTGTTGATGCTGACTGAAAAGTTAATTTTACAATGAACGTAAAGCAATTTTTCAAAATATATTTGGTAAGTTAAAATCCTTGTTTCACTCATGCATGTTATCCATATTTATGTATGCAAAATTTTTTATTTTCTAAGAATGCCATAAGCACAGATACCTGTGAACTTATGCAAATCTCCTGAAACAACTGAACTTGGAAAGGTGATGGATACAAATCTTGCTGCATATACTTATGATGAAGTATGAAAACTTTATGAGAGAAACTTATTTTTTAATTTTCAAAAGAAGCAAAAAAAATCTTCACCAAGATGAACAATGAAAAGGTGAACAATAAAATCATAAACAGAAATCTACAACTTGATGAACAATCTCACCTAGAACAGAATCCTGCTTCCGTTTGCTATCCACAGATCCCACTGTTTGCTCTGCCATTTCCACAGTGGTGGATGTTGGTGTCTGGAAGTTCCCTACCAGTACAGGTGAACACCCATCAGGTGATAGCATCTTCACATCATCTGATGCTGATTTATCTATCATCTCTCTGCAATATTTTAAAAAACAACAAAACATCAACAGGGACAAAACATAAAAACATAAATAATCATGACAGTTAAAACTATGGAAAAATAAATAAGCAAATTATTCAAATTTAGGAAAGTATTATACACACAATCATACAATGGAGAGTTTCATTTGTTGGTTATTTTAAAAGTTTCTAACATTCCAACTTTTTAATTCCAATATCCAAATGAATAAACAACAATGAACACATTGTCATTCAGAACTATTATTACACCAACATACTGAATACATTTAAAAAATGACAAGATGATATGTATCTTCAGATTGTTCACAAAATCTTTTTTTTTGGCAACCCCCTTCTACAGATCTGGGTTGACATATTACATTGCCACAAATCATAAACAAGCAACTTATCACCAACACATTCCTCCAAACTATGTTATGTACGTATGTATGTATGTATGTGTATGTGTGTTGTGTGAGAGAGAGAAAGTGTGCATGCATGCATATATTTGTTTTCCAGATAATATCAAAGATAATGCTGGCAATGAAACTCAGACACCTATAGCCCCCTTACTATGGCAACACCATTAGCAAACACAAATTGATGCAGCCTCAGATCATCTTACACATCATGGTATGCACAGAATGGGGTCAGCAGAAACCACTTGTCTGGGACCATCGACTGTGACTAGCTGCACGCTGTACTGTTCTAGCTGTTACTCGCCAATTTACAGAAAGTGCAAGAATGCCTCTCCACAAACTCTGAGGGAAAGACATGTAGCTGGTGCCAACAGTAATCTCTTTCTGACCTTGATTCAGATGAAACTTGCAACCAAATTTTATCAACAGAACTTTCTTAAGTAAAACTGCAATATAAACTGCAGAAACATTTACAAAAAACCACCAAAGGTTAATCTAATACAGTGCTGAGAATTCAGCATGTAAAACAAGACATAACATTTATAATTAAATATAAAACCTTATATACTTAGCATTTATTTTATCCATTATTATGACAGGTGCACGCGTGACTAATCATTCAAAACAGAGCCAATGCTAAAGAAAGAATAACCTCTGTTGACATGCACTAAGCAAAGCCATAAACAAACAAAAACATGCATTTATATTTTAGAAAATTGTATTAAATGAGAAGGTCAAGACTTAAATGCTGGGAGGGATGGGATATTAAGACTCAGAATTAAATAAGAATGGATAGTGAGACACTCGACAAGTTGTTTATTCAGACTTATGATTAACTAATATATTAAGATGTGATAAACTTAAATAACTCAGCCATAAGTAGACCTTCCTTACTTTACAGAAAAAAAGCAGATATTAAGAAAAACTATTTTAAAAACAATCACATTATTAAAAGCAATTTTATAAATGCTGAAACAGTGCCAATCTTTGTATTTTCATGACATCAAGCAAAAACCATACCACATCTCCAAATCATAGACATGCTAGTTTCTTCAGTATAAATTATATCAAAGCCCCCCAACAACAAATGACAAAGGTTTTACACAAACAAATCTATTGTGGGGAACCTTTATAAAATCATCAACGATTACAGGTGTATGCCTTGTTACAAATGAGCAGAATATAATGTCATGTTCAAGACAGTTCCTATTGACCCTGAAACTGGGGTCAAAGCTTCAACTTGCTATTGCTGAAAATAAAGTTGACACCTGTATATGATTCCCAAAGTCTAAATTTAACCCATTGGGATAAAAGTGCATAAAATGAAAAATTATTCAGTGGGTTTCTTCTTTAAAAAAATCCATATTATTTACTAAACATTGTATCTGATACACTCTTTTTGATGGTTTTATCAAAATTCATGCCAATAATACATTATGTGGACTCTCATTTTAAAATATAGAGGATCCTTAGATCAACTTTTATTGGAGTCTTTGGGTAATCCTCTGCACAAGAAAATAAGAAAAATAAAAGATGAACAGATTTTAGATAAGGATAAATTCTTAATTATTCTTAAACAATTCTCTTAATGGTGAATTCATATTTTATATCACTTAATCAGAATCTGACAAAAGCACAAATACTTCCTTTAATAATACAAAGAAAAATAAAAATAAATAAAAATTGCACTGTTAATTCTGAAAAGTAAAATTCCAGAAATTATCACAGTATATTTATATCAGCTTACTTTTGTGTGTTGCATTTACCATAATTTTTATTCTTCTGAGATGCAATCAATAAATATTATTTATAGTTACTATAGATATGTTATTGTTTTTTCATTGAACTCTTCAATTCAATAAAATAACTGATAGAAGGCTAATTCAGGCACTTTCCATCACATCGTTAGTAACAGAACTTATAAATCAACATTTCAGATATCTTTCCCCTCTTAGTACTTAGCTTTGAGAAGCCCTGCATTTTTAGTGCAATGTTGCTAATTTGCAAAAGATGCTTCCTTTTCTTTCTTTTTTTTTGCATTGTACAAGTGGCCTGAGCTAGTCTTGAACCCATGATCTGTTGGTTGGTAAATCTCTGATTCTTCTTTTTTGACTGACACTTTTGCATAATGAACTACAAAAAGTCTTTCTTAGGATTAAACCCTGATGGCAGCAATTATCCTTCTCCTTCCAACACCAAATCAACATAACTGCAGAAGTTAAAGAAAATTAATACTGCACATAAAAAATGATGAAATAAATACTTAAACATTCAAATGCTTTGTTAGTCAGGTAATACACAGCACTCAGTAAGAAAGCCGTAGTTTTAAACAATTTACTTTGAAAATTAAAATAGTAATAATCTGGGAAAAAAAAGTGAAATGTGATAGCAAACAAAGTACAACTTGTACATTTAATGCAAATTTCATATTACAGGTCGATAATCCCTTATCCGAAATTCTGAAAACCGAAAAGCTCCAAAATCCAAAATATTTTTGGAGCGCCTTTAGTAGAAAATTCCATGGTTCTAGGAAGATTCCTGGGCAATGCACAGGTCCTGACACGCTTGACACATGCGCATTACTCACCGTGCTTTTTCTGTGCTTTGTTGTTGGTGTGAATATACTTTGAAAATGTCGAAAAGGCCTGTGGTACCGGTAGGCCTACTGTAATGATGGCTTACCTTTCTGATGGTTAAATGTAGATCTTTTTCTTATGGTTTCATGCACAAAATAATTTTAAAATATTGAATAAAACTACCTGTAAGCTACATGTATCCATAAGCAATTATGTTGTAAATGAACTTGGGGCCCAGTGGGTTATCTACCAAATTATGCTGGTATATCTATATTCCAAAATCCGAAACACATTTGGTCCAGGATTTCATATAAGGGATTCTCAACCTGTACACAAGAGCTATTATTGTATCACCCAATTTTTAAGAGGGTTGTTCAAGATTAGCCTGCACTTTATTGTTTTAGAAAAGTTGAAAGAGCAGTTGAAGCAGCTTTCCATATATTTCAAGATGTTCCTGTTACACATATGCTTTTGTCCAGTCAGTGTGGCAATGCCTTAAAGCCAGAAATCTTTAGAACAGTTATTTAGCCATTTCAGAACATCTGCGTTCAATCCTTGTCACTTTGAAACCTGATGACAACCAGATGTTCCACTTCTTGATCATGATCAAAAATTATTCAGACATGTTTCCAAGGTTGAGAATTGCTCAAAAGTATGAATCTACTTACTTGAAATATATGCCTATTTTTGTAAACTTATAAGAAAATTAAATTGATCATGAATTTCAGTATTTCAAGGCTGACAGATATGGAATTAGTCCAAAAAAAGAGAAATTACATAACAACAAATCTGAGCACCTCCCATCCCATTGACACCAGAGTTGTAATTGTGGCATTGGACATAGTGAGCAAGCATTATTGTGCAACATGTTGTTGTCTGTGTATAGCTGCCAAATATCATTACATAACAGATCACTGTAGTACTATATATTAATGGTTTCTCTATGGGTAAGATCAACAAACAATCCTAAAATACTATTGTCATGATCTTTCCAGCAAACATTCAGTCTTGAAATTTTTACATTGGTGGAGACCTAGAATATCACCACTATAACTAACCACATGGAAATGAAGTGATGGATTTGTGTCATGTTGAACATCACAATCTTGTTGAAGAAGTCACTGCCTTACCTCTGTTAACAATGTGAGTGCTGCCACATTGACTACACAAGCTGCCTTATAATCAAACAGCAGCTATTTCAGAATCCACCTGGAGCTTACTTTGAATTTTAGGTGCAAATGAATGTTGTTTTTCACATTTCCAACACTGACAGTTCTACTACAATATCAACTGATCAACATGGGTAGTGTTTGCAGGAGACAGTGCTTGGATTTGAGCATGCTGTTTAACCATTACTAATTTAGAAATGTTTAACTTTTTTAATCACTCAAAACATTTTCTGAGAGAGACATCATCATCAAATTATACAGCTAATATCCTGTAATAAATTTCTACTGGGATTTATTTTTCTTTTACCAGAAATATTCCACAATACAACAGTTGCCAATATCACTCTATAAACATTCATCAATCTGTTGTCCTTTTACTATTATCTAGAACAGAAAGTACAGGTTAACCTTGAATGAACCTAATGTGTTCCAGAGCTGTACCTATTAGATCTCTTGATTAACAGGCTTATCCAATTTGACACTAGAGATTCATCAATCATGTATACTGCTCCTGTGGTTCAATGAATTACTCTTTGCTCTGTTTATTCATGTGGCACATTTAGTATCAGACTTTCCATTCTTTAATGTATCACCTGAACTGGCTAGAATAATTTTTAGTTTGGAAAATTATGGCTTTTGAGCAATATATTAAAAAGCCAAAGCCATTCTACAAAACACTTAGTACCAATTTTTTAAATAACTTAACACCACAAAATTACATCCACATCTTAATGTATTTGTCTAATTATTGTAAGATATGATATGTTTAGTTTGTGATCTATACTGAACAATCCTCAAGATAGTAATAATCTATTGATAAAAAATGACACAAAAGTATGAATAGTAAATTTGCACTGCATCATAAAATGCATATGGAACATCTATCATTATATTGAAATGTGTTTGTGTTTGTTGATGTTTAGTAAAATTGAACTATAACAGATATATACAAAAAGAAAATTTTAAATCTCAAATATTACTGGTGAGATTATTAAGCTCATGAGTGCAATGCTAGGTTTTTCCATCTGATTCAATCTTACATTATAACTATCAACCTGAAATTACTGCTTCCAGAAAAAAACTATAAAGCAGCACAAAGTAAATGCATTTGTACATTTTCCGGTCTTGCTTACATTTATAGACTTTAGCAGTACAGTTGTTGCAATGAATTAGCCAATAAGACAATGTCAGATAAAACTTTCATTAATAATCTCTTGAACTAAAATCTTTGTGAAACTATATCACTGACTACACAATAAACTGGCAGAAAGATTGTATGCAAAGTGCACAAAAAAAATTATTTTATATAAAATATTTATGCAGCAGTGAATTTTAAAGATGGCTGACATTATTTCCAAGTTCTATGTAATAAATAAATATAAAAGATTTATATCATGAGTCATAGTTCAATGTGAGGCAAGAGAAAAAAACTTAATTACCCAATAAAAATTAAATCTTCAAAGTTAGTTTTGAATATCACCTATTATTCATAGTTGAGTGATAGAAAGAATCTCTTTTTTTTGTTAACCCTTTGAGTATATATGTTTATTTATGGAGAGAGATCAATTCCTTAAATATACATTTCCAAGGTTTTGCAAGTGAGGTTAGTGTGGAAATGTCAAACATAAAAAAAAAACAGTTGTTTTATTTCATTAAAAATTTTATCATAACTTCTCTTCCTGGTTTACAATAGCCATCCTTGTGACTGTATCATTGATGAGCACATCTGATAGGAAACTTAAAGAATAAAAGCAGTAAAAAAAAGTTTACGATTTCCTCACATCATTATAAAAAAAATCAGTTTTTTTTTTTTTTCAAAAGAGTTTGGACTTATATTCCAAATATGGTAATTCTAACCATTAAGGTTTGATCATATTTGTCAGTGTGGAAAGTTCTTGAAGAGAAGAATTCAAAATGATACTTAACAAGATCTTTATAACACCATTAAGAACCCATCAAACAAAAACAATAAAGTATCCAAATGTAAACACATATTTAAATAATAATAATAATAATTTGCACTGATATATAGATTTTATAAATTAGATGCAAGCAGTATGGTGGTCCAGTAGTAGACTACTAAACTGCTCTGAGTGAGGGCTCAAGTTTGAATCCTGATCAGAAGTGGCTTGGTTTGGTGGACCTCCCTGACAGTTTCTCCTTTGCCAGCCAGCCATGTGAATTTCTTGGTCTACAATTTCTTCCCGTAGCTAAACAGAAGTTCCAGTAGGATTTTCCATGTACATATGGGGAAAGTTCTGTGGCTAACTCTTGACTGGCTTGCAGCATGTCACTGCTCAAGAGACCCCAACTGCATGTACCCAAATAACTTGTTTGATTACCAGAACAGATGCTCTATGCCTGAGATGTTCTCAGTCAAGATAAGAGTCCACAAAACAAGCAAAGCACACGTTTGGTGACAATATTACACTAATCAGCAACCTTGCAAAAATAGCTTATGCAGAAACATTTCAAATGTCTCACAAAATCTACTGTTTCATTTTCCGTCTATAAATTGTGTTAACACCAATAAAAACTCAAACAACCTTGAAGAAACATAACTGCTGATGTCCAAGTTTTTAATTGTTTTCTTTTTTTTTTAGATAAAAGCCAGAATAAAAATTAATCTAAGCAACAATGCTTTAGATTAGTTAGTTTAATACACAAAAATGTTCAAAACATTTTTTTTTTCACGAAGAGCACGCCCATAAGAAGCAAATTTCTCAAATTTCCTTTTAAGTTTTTGCAACAGCTGGTTCTACTTTGTTTTATTTCTAGTCATCCTAATAACAGTTATCAGATAGATGATACACATTTAAAATCTATACAACTTGGGTGAGAGGTTTAATTTTCTAAAGCTACAAATACTTCTGATGGAATTGCATACTTGTACTGCTCCACATGGCCAACATACTACTAGAAGTTTCTCTGAATTTACTGTGGAAAAACTGCTAGCAAAGTAGATTTTTTTTTTAATGGATTAAAAAACAAGCATTTTAAAGTTTTTACAAAATATCAGCAAAAATTTTTTTCAAATTTAACTTAATGAAAGAAATTTCATACAGAATACATCTGTTCAAGATATTTTCTTAACCTGTGTGTTACCCATACATTAGGTGTACCTAATCTAAATCCATATGTATTGCTGCTCTGAGTCACAATGCTCAAAATTCATGATGGAGTGTCCCATCTACTTGACTTAAATGCATGGCCATTCATGATCAGCTGTGCTCTTATTTTATTCTGACTGTTCACTTATGATAGATAAAGCCTGAACCTTTTAAAGCATACAGTGAATAGATACTCTAATTATTTTTTTTTAAAAATCTTATGATGCACATGAAGAATTGAGAGAATCTAATTTAAAAAAAAAAAACATTTATATTTGTGAGTTGTTGCTAATTCATGCAAAAAACAATTCTAGTCATAAATTATGCTAGCCTTGCACTATTATAAAGTCTAGTGGCCCAGAACCAAGCAAACATGAAATCATGTGCATATAACTGAGATAGGCTAAATATACCAAAATATGTCAGTTTATCATTTGTCTCATCTCACTGGCAATGTTTAATTCACATACTAGCCAGCAAAAAACAAGATGGAGCTTTTCATGTCTATATGCATCTGTCTGTCCCCAATGTCAGGAGTGTACAGTCAGGTGCATTTTTTAACTGCTTGATTATCTCTGTTTGCAATCAACAAGTCTCAGACAGATTACTGTGGATTCAAATCATGTTTTAAATTTCCAAGTGATGTGGTTTAGATAATTTTGATAGTTTAAGGGTTGATAATTGTAAAGTGAAATTGTGCCAACAATGCCATTAATAAGTAGTAATCATACCCACTAACAATTTAAGGTATCAAGTTATCTTTCTAGCTACCAAAACCACCATCTCTCCAAAGAACAATTAAAAACAATAGACAAAAAAACAACTGAGGTATCCTTTGTTTTTTTTTGACAGAGCAACCCAAAGTGTGATGTGTTCTATGCTAGTAGACATTGCCAAAGATAACATGTTGTAAGCTCATCCACATTTGTGAAGTCTAAAGGATGGAGCAGAATAACATGGTAATGTTCTGTTGACACAGAAACTGCATAAACACTGCAAAGGATAGGGAGGGGTTCTTCTTTTGCTGCAGGAATTGTATGGGCACTTTGACTATGTGACAATGAACAGTATTGAACAGTATACTGATGAGATAACTTCTAATGCTTTCCAAAGGGCACCATAACCTTGCTAAAAGGCTTCAGGCATGTTCATCCATTGACATGTCCTCTACAAATGTGGATTGGTAACTTATGATTCATTTTTGATCCACTCTAAACCATATTTTTCCAAGTTATGGCCATGCCTTGTTGAAGTGAAACCTGAATTCAAATTAATAGTATGCCAACATCATTCAAATCAATGACTGGTTATTAGCAACTGACTATTGCTTTTAGAGAAAAACTGGTTAGCCAATTAATGATATTTAAACAATGTCTCTGCACATTGGTATCTTCATTGTCATATCATGTGTGCAGTTGTAAGCTGTCAGCTAAAACCCTTTGTGTTGAATATATCACCCCTGTCTGGGCCTTGTTACTCTCTGGTGACTGGATACTGACTCATCTTAGTGTTGTGATGGCAGTTCAACTTTCTTGCAACTGCCCCTGCAGTCAGTCATGCCTGCCTTGACAATATTCTTGGACACCAAGTATAGCATCATATCTGTTTTCAGTGTGCGTGTGTTTCACTAAAATATAGAATAGATCATTCTTGTGCAGACAGTCACCACGATTTTAGAGTGAAAAAAAAGTTGTTTTGTTAAAAGAATTAAACAAAAGTAATATTTATAAGCAGTATCTTGTACAGAACAAACCTCAAAATGCAATATTTTCCCCACACCATAAAAAATAAAACTATCATAATTCCTGCTAACCATATTTTTTTTTGCTTATTTTAAAAGAAAAACTCTCTGAAAATTTAAAATATCTAGCAACAATGTTTCAATAATGTTATTATTGCTCTATAGTTACAAAATCTATAAATTGACAAAAACCAAAAAACAAGCAAAAATAATACTAAGATATAATTTTATCCTAAATTAATGCATAAGAAACAAAAAAGTATTGGTTATCCAGTCCATTGAACTGTCAACAGTAAAATTACTGAAAACTATTTTAAAAGCTCAACAACAAATTTGTTTAACATATCAAATTTCAAAGTTTCGGCATTGTTAATCATAATACAATAACTTTAATGAAGATTATTTTTTTGCTATTTTTGCATGTTACAACTATTAATGTTGAAGAACCTGAAGAAAATGGCTATGACTACTAAAAACCTAATGTAGCTACAGGGTAAGGCGCCATTTTGCTAGCTGTTATTTTTGAATGTATAAACTGACCAACGGTTTATTGCTTGGTTGGCAGTTATTGTATCTGCTATAGTAACATGAAGACCCTATTATGAAGCGATAAATAAAAGTTCATTAAAAAGAATTACGTGTGAACATTACTTTATAAAGCACATTTACATGAGCGTGAGTAATGCCTCATAAACAATGGTAGTGTTAGTAAATGCTACCAAAAATCTGCTAAGCTTGAAACAATGCTTTTACACCTGTATGCGCAATACATTCTCTTGCAATACACGCATCTTCCCTTCCCCTCTCTCTTTCAACAATTATATAACCTTTTGTTTCTTTAAGTTGCCTATTTATACACTCTTTTTGCTTACCAGTCTGTGGTACAGGAACACCCACTAGAACTGATGCCAAGGTTGTACTCTAAAGACTTTAAAATAATTAAAAATGGCAGACATGCAACTTTAAACAAATTTAACTGCAAAATGCTGCACTAGACATGCTTAACCTCATTGCCATTAATGATCTCGCATAACAGCTGAAATAGAACAGTTTTAAAGTATACTCTAGTTAGTTTATAAAAGCAAAAAGATTTAAGCGATAGTTCTAGAAAACTAAGAATGCCAGACCTGATGCCCAAGTATATTTCAAACAGCAAATAAAATCCATTATGTATGAAGCCACCAACCTTTCATTACAAATCTAGATAGATAGTCCTCTCAGATGGTTCGGCAGAGTCTGTTCAGCGCATGCGAAAAATGATTGTAGTGAGAGTCTAAAATTTTAACAGCTATCATCATAGTGCCTAAATAAATCAGTTGTACAGAACACAGTACACATCTCCTGGCCAGACAGATATTAAATAACTAAATGTTAGCCAATGTTGTGGTCTTATAAACTTAAACACATTTAAAATAAAATTCAAGCCATCTTCACACACAACCTCGTCAATAAATGAAATTTAAATAAGTATCTACTTACCACCCTGGAAGCACCTGTCCATGACAATATTATGGCAAATTCATTCACTAATCTATACACAAATGGCTTATTTAAAATGGATACGTGCCGCACACACACACACACACACACGCACGCACACGCGCACACACACACACAATGCACTCTCAATGTGTTGTCTGACAGTAAAGATAAATAACTGCACCAGTAAAATAACCCCATTTAAGATCTGACTGGTAGAATATTAAAAATAGGTCAAGCACCTGGGAGGGAGAGAGGGTAGGAGAGACAGAGAAACAGACAGACAGAGAAAGAGAGAGGGAAGAAAGAGGAAAAGAGAAAAAATATCTGGTGCTAAAAAGAAATCTAATTTACATGTTAAAATTAAAGCTAATCTATAAATAGCAAAAGTATGCACAAGAAAACAGCTTTCAGTGCATCTCTGTAGCTAACAGAAAAATGATACAATAGTTGTCTGGACTGTTAGAGCTGTGGTCACTGGATCTTTACCAGTGTGCACCAATATGCGTGCGCATGCATATACAACCAACTACACTCCTCACAACTTACTACCATAAGGCACATTCACTTTCCTTCAAAACACCATCATTAACAAATAAATTAACATGTTTTAAAATTTTAATTGAATTCATTTCAACATCATGCAAGCCTATAATTGTATCTCTGCCAGCAAATTTTAAAGCATTGATTTTTTTTTTAAATTTTAAATAAGCATTACTAAGTTAAATTCACTTAGTCAGATACTCTGTATACAAAACAGATTTTCATGTATTTAAGAAAACTGAAAAAGGAAAAGAAAAGAAGCCATCAAAATATGTGCCTATAAATTAAATTCAAAATTCAAACCAATAACTATTATTTAGCTAATCAGCTTATAATCATGTAGTCAATCTTTCAGTCATTAATTCAAACTTATATAAATATATATAGCCAGCCAAATTTGAGGTGAATTTTTTTTTATCAACAACAAGTATCTGGGTAAAAAAATTTTTTAGAAAGTCATCCTTGTGGTGGAAGGTTGAGAGAACTGGACAGATTTTAAAGGTATACCTGTAAGTGATTTCAAGAGATACCATCAGACCTCTGCACCAGTCCTTGAAATGTCTAGTGATGCGACTTATCTATGTTCCATTACATATCTCCATTTTTATACTGGGCTTTCTTCAGCTAAGCAGCTATTTACAAATTTTAATTCTTTACATTAAATTCATAGATAATAGTAATCTTAAAATTATTAATGAGACAAAAACTGCAAAAAAAAAAAAAACCTTTATAAAGAATGTTAACTGATTTCAAATCTTAATTAATTTCAAAAAGTCTTTTAAAATTGCTATTGTATATATATATACTTGTGTGGTGCTTGGACAGACACAAAGTAAAAGGCATTCTTACTATATATTAACCCATTATTTCATTAACCATAATTAAATTCCAATTTTTGGTGAAAATCTGATCATGGTACTGATGTCTTCTTGCAGAAATACTCATCAATGCTAACAATTGGTGCTTTAACACCTTTGCTATGATTATGTCTAAAAGCAGTCACATGAAAAGTAATCTAGTTCTTACATTCTAAACTTTTAAAATTTAAAATAGAATCTGGAACCAGAATAATTCCTAACTCTATTAGTGTGCAGTTGTTGTGAATATGGCTGCCCAACAGGTCTCCCACAAATTATTGTATTTTTCCTGCAAAACGTGGTCAAGGGCATCCTAAAGTTCTTGATTGAAAGAATGTCTGCAAGTTCTCACAAGGATACCCATCTAAATGAACATTAGAACAAAGTAAAATTGGCCAGAAGTAAATTATAATGGCAATTACTTAATTTTCAGATAGATAGTGTGTACATTAAAATGGAAAACTAAATATAAAAAAAAGAAAGAAAGAAAGAAGTGGATTTAGAGGATATGATATTAACTACCAGGATCTTTAAAGCAGCTCTAAGTTTTGATGTAATAATTCAGGTTAGTTACACAGTAATGTTAAAAGACTATTTACTATACAAAACTAAAGTCCTGTAGATCTGGTTGTGATTTTGATTACTGTGGTATGACCAGTTTTTTTTAAATAGTAGCATAAAAAAAGAAAAATTAAATGTAACTTTGATTTTTCCCTTGGTTCTTTTTTTTCATCTAGTCTAGTATGTTGATGTTTTTGTTTTTTCTAAAAATACTCATATGGTACAGGAGTACAAATAGACTGTTAAGATCTACAGAAGATTAAAAATTGTGCTTCAACAAGCTATACTAAAAATACTAACTAAGATGTGCCTTACTATAAACAAGTGAATAGCAGCAATTATTATCTACTTAATCTTTTATTTTGATTTAGTCATATCTGGTGATTACCATCCCACAAAGGATACTTTTCAGAGAATGATGTTACAAAGGGCTTCATTCTTTAAAGAGAACCAGAAATCTGGCAATCCTATAAAAATTAGAATTACATTGAATAATTAAACTATTTTCGTTCTCATGTATCTATTGTGTATTAAATAACTCAATCTCTCACACAACCTTTGATGTGGTAATGTGCACATTATATACACTTCCTATTACACAGACAGGGAAAACACAAAGTACCCCAAATAAAAAAATTTTAAAAATCCAAATTCAGACATGTGGATTATGAAGTTTAAATTTGTAAACAAATAAAAGGAATATGGGTTTAAACACTTCAGTCTCTTTTTCTAACCACTCAAGTATTTATCTATCAACAAAAGATGTAGTGTTTGAACTTAGGAGGAGTACTGAATTTAGTTGCCATTTCAATTTGTATATCACTTAAACTAATTTAATTTCACCATTAAAAGCATGTTTATTGTCTGGTCACTTCCCACCAAAGGTAGTGGACATTTCCTCACCATTCTGACCAAAACAATAGTTTCTTATTAAAGATGTTTAAAATAAATATCATACTGTTTAGCTATCAAAATTTACTTCTTGGTATTACAGAATATATATTAATGAAACTGTAGCAGCAAGAAGTATATTTAAAATATTATTTAGGACTGCAAGCAGAAAAAGGCTAAATCTGTTACTATTTAAAAAAAAAAATTTTTTTTTATATAATTTCAGCATCATGTCTCTACCACCCAATAACAAATGCTAGTCCTACTAAATAATCTATCTTTAAAATAAAGGGAACCAAAAAACTTTTACATGGCATTTATTCAGTCAGGGGTAACACATACAAACCTGGTATCTCTCATTTTATTTTACATTTGTTTATATTAAACAATACTTTAAATTCTATCAAACAAAAATGCGAAAATATTTTGCATGTTATATTTTATCTACCAGAATATTTACTTATTTAAAAAAATTTGCTAAGTTAAAAAAAGTTATATATATATATGTGTGTGTGTTACTCCTAGCTGACCTTGGCACAGCTAAGCTGAAAATTGGTAATCTTTCTTTCTAACAAGCTTAATAAACCAACCAGACTTTACATTATACATAAACTAGCCTATTTTAATGATTCCATTATTAGGTCAGTTACGCCACACCTTCTATTTAATGTGATACCATTAAATTGTAGTTTGTGTTTTTTTTTTTTTTAAATATGCACATGGCATTTTTTTGTTCTGCTTTGTATCCTAAAAACATTTTTGCCTTCTGCTTTCAGGCTAACCCACACCCACACACAGCTAGCTTCCTTTTTACATCTGATTTACCAGCAGGAAACAAAACAAAGAGTAAGTAAATCTACATGTGTACTTGTGTACCAATAAATGCTATTCTCCATTATTCTTGATGCCAACCCAGAACTAAATAATTGGTGTAAGATGACAGTAATGACATCCCATAGCTCTACTAAACCACTCCAGCTTATTAAGAGAAGTGGAGTAAAGGTGATGACAAGTCTAGCTTCTGTCTCTTTTTGTCATGGGAACAGAGAAAAATGTGCCATGTATTTTTCATACTGAAAGGCAGATGAATGCTCTCTTACTATTGTAAAGTTTGCATTTTTAAAATAAAAAACATATACATAATCATATGTATGAGCTGAGGACTCTGATATGCAGGTGAACTGCATTTCTAGCAGTAAAGTGCGCAACATTACATATCTCAGGTGCACTTATCTGAGTAGGCAATCTGTTTTTCTAAAACTCTCCCGCAGGTAACCCCCTCAAATGCTGACCAAAAAAATAAATTCAGAGTACACATAGTTTTGAAAAAAAGTTCCTTAAAATACTAATGTAGAGATATCCCATTCAACCAAATAGAATTTAAGCTTATATTTACAATCCACATCTAATTGGTGTCTGGATGAAATTCAGTACAGATAGATAATCTAATAAATAAAATAGAAATTTCTTGTTTTCAGAGAATTTGTCAATAAAAAAGCAATGATAGATATTTAAATAAGTACGCCAGGGACTCTATCTCCATGAGAAAATCTTTAACCGAATTAAATTATGTATGATTCACACAACATAAGTGATGGAAAAGTTTGTCTTTTGTTGTCAATACTAAGGCATACACTTGGCACACACATTTAACCCACAAGTTAATCATGTAGCAAAATAAATTGGTTATTATTTTGATTTCCTTCAAAAGTTTAGAAGCCACCTGTCCATAGTAAAAAAGACAAAGCAATAGTGTGAATTCATAGTTAACTTACCCTATCTCTCAACACCCACACATGTATACAGGATATTTTCTTAAGAAAAAAAAAACGCATAGCTACAAAAAAAAAAAATAGAGAAACAGGTGAAAATACAAAGATGCTGTTAATTAGTTGCCGTACAAATCTTCATAGCTTTAATTACTTTAAGGCCACTACTCCTATAATATACTGGAAATAATTATTAACAAAGTACAGTAAACAGATCTCAAACGTTTTGTGAGCTGTTCTCTATAATATCGTTTCAATTGTTTCTGAAGTTTGAACTTATTTAATATTATCTTAATGTCAACCTTTGACTTTGTAAGATTTTATAAAACCAACAAGTTTTCTAATTCCTATGGATTAACAAAACGACTTTTTTAAAAAAAAAACAAAAAAAAAACAGGTGTCAGGCAGGGTTATCAGTAAAGCTAGAAAAAATTAAAGCCCACTGAGCACGTGGGTGTGCTGCGCCACATCTTCTATTTATAGCGGTTTTTAAAGCTCAGCAGCAAACTAAGGGCAGCCAGCGGTAGGAGCAGAGCAGTCTGAGTGGTGTTTGTGCGGAAATCAAAGACTGCAAGTTTCTTAACATCGTGTATATGAAGAAAAAATGTACATTTTAAAGGAAGTAAAAACAACAACAACAACAGCTCCGGTTTGTCCACTGAAAACAACCCGTAAATAAGCAGCATCCACTAAAAACTGCTAGATCTAGAAGTCAATCAATTAATTCGGGTACAGCAGGTCTGCCTAATCCAACACAATTACCGATCTGTATTGTAAGTAGAATGTAGACACCACGAGAATTCTCCTTCGTGCTGATTAGACACACAGAGAGAGAGAGAGAGGAGAGGAGGACGACAAAGCTAAACATATATTTTCAAAATTACAAATCTGCTTTCTTCCAGAGGGACAGAGAGACTCGTCTCTGAAATGGAAGATGTACTGTAAAATCGTTTCCTTTTTTCTTCAGTCTTATAAGCGAATTCCATTTGAAAGAAGAAGAGAAGAAAGAACTACCTTCACACGCTTAAATACCGCATTAGGAGGAACGTCTAGGATCATAGAGGCGATTTAATAAGCAAAACACTAACAGCCGACTAATTCATCTGAATATAAGCTTCCCTCGTGAACAACTACGACGAGAGACAGTAGTAATAATAATAATAATAATAGAAACATTTAGGCATTTTCCACGCGATGTCGGACAGACATTAATCTGAATTCCAAAATCCCAGTTTCCTCCTCCTTTCTTCAGAACACGGAAACAAGGCCGGGGACAGCAGTAAGGGCGATTCACAGCACCCCCCCCCCCCCGATGGTACATACGGCATCGTAAAATATCTTAAAACGACGAAGCTGTTTTTGTTGTCAAGATTTAAAGGGTTTTCGCCGACTCAGCCCTCGAAGGGGGCGGGGCTGGGTGGGGCGGGGATCCAAACAACAACGCAAATGGATCTCGCAGAAGATAACGAATCCGTCCGTTTCCGGCAGAACTTCGACGCGCACCCGTCGTCTCCCCCCCCTTTTTCGTTCGAATCAAACCCGTTTCTGTTCTTCACGACTGCAAAAAGGCGAACTTGTGTGAACCCGGGTAGCTCTCCCTCAGACAACAGCAGACGGCGGTCGGGTGCTTTGTCTGGCCACCCACCCACCTACCAACCTACCTACCCCGTGCACTGCTCTCCGTTCCGCTTCAACAGAGCCGACAAGGCGCTCTCGAGGGACAGGCCGCCGCTCGCCCCGGCCATACTGCACCGGAGCCCTCGCCGCCCCTCCCCTCCCCCCTCCGAACAGCACCTGCTATAAATAGCGTCGAACCTGTACCAAACCTCCTGGCCAGCAGCTGACCAGTCAGTCAGCGAGTGACCGGCCGACCGTGACTCAGACAGACACCCCCCCATCTCTCCCTTTTTTTTAAAAGCTCTATATCTAATCAGGTAAATATATGATGATGATGATGATGATGCGCCGCACTCCAAAGACTCCGTGAGCTTCTTTTCTTCCACAATCTTTTTAAAAAGGAGAAGAAAGTGCGCGTCTGGTCTGGCGGCGAAGTGCAGGCCGCCGGGTTCATGGCTGAATTCTTCTCGGCGAGGAAAGCACTTTCTAAGATTATGGGGAGAAATACATTAAATAATTACTGGCAGCGGAAAGCGTGCGCGTCTGCTCTTTGGAAGCGCCGCCGGCAGACGATCTGGCCTTATTTCTCCCGCCAGTGGGCTGCGACCTTGACCTAGGCAGGCGCGGTGACATAACAGCTGTTACACCAGACCACGGAAGTGGGTCAGTTCGGCTCGTACCGAGAACGAGCGATTCCCGGGACCAGCCGCCCTAGCGGAGAAAGGCTCAAACAGGCGTCTGACACCGGCGGATTCGCCGAACGCCGCCCCCCCCAACCACCCGGAGGGGTTTCGAAACCACCAGCCCCCCCAGTGGTTACGTAACAGCCGTCGGGGGGGGGGGAAGGGAGGAGATGTCGCCGCTCCCCTCCCTTTCTACAGCGCTTCTGAAAGGCCACGTCTGGTGTAGTAACTACTGAGAGCGGATAAAAACCGACCGGGGGCAGAAGACACGAAACGAAGGGGACGACAGACAGACCGGCGATTATAATCGAAGGGGGTCCGTCCGTCATCAGTCAGGTGTCGTCTTGTTTCGAGGATAACTCGGAGAAGCAGAATCGCTCAACGACACCGGGGGGTAAATAAGAGTATCGAAAAGCAAACGAAGACCACCATGAAGAGTATCAAAGAGCAAGAATAGATTCAAACAAACATTTCGAGAATTCTATAATGGGCCAAATCAGACAATAAACGTGGCGCTGATAAAGATAATTTTAAATCGAATAATTTGTACACTCAAAAATAGCGACTTAGTTTCTTTTCTTTAAGATGGAGCTGTGCGACTTTCTGAACACCCGGACCGACCGACTCTGGTATATGGAAAATAATAAAACTCCTAATTACCTACTTGCACATACCATCGATCATGTCTTTTAACTCCTTATGAATGAAAACAAAGATCCAAGTGGAAATTATTTCCCAGTTTTACTTTTCATATCCACTGGTTAACAAAAGCTAAGAGATGAAGAAACAAAGAAATTTCCAAAATGGCGAAAGTTCTATTCACTAAATGTACAACACAGACAGACTTTTCAAACTCAACTTTCATCAAAGAAATATGCAATGTAATTTTGGAATAAAAACTTTTTTTTTTTTTGACTTTTCATTCATATCAATTTTGGCTCTGTTAGGATTTTTGTCCTGGACGGTAATGTTACTAACCATACTTATTTGGCAGATTCTCTAAGATGGAGAGCTATTGGTAGGGTTGAGATCGGACAGTCACAGACCCAGAGTAGAATGGCTAAATGTGAACAGAAGTGTGCCTTTCTCGGCTAAGGTGACAATTTAAAGTGCATAGTGATATTATTGTCTGAGGAATGGTTGAACTGGGGTCATAAACATGTTAGTTGGATACCACATGACAGGATCCATGTTCTCTTCACTGATGAGTCAAGATTTAGCATGTGTTTAAAAAATGTAACCTGACTACAATGAAGTACAGGGATGAGGTTCTGGATCCCTGTGTCATAACATACACAAGTGCAATTAAAGATAACTTCATTTTAGTGGAGAATAGCATTGATCTACATAATGCACACGTAGTCAATCAATATCTTCAAGACAAAACAATTACCTGCATGATATGGCCAACATGTTCTCCTGAGTTAAATCCTATTGGAAATGTTTGAAATGTTCCAGGAAGACATGTTGCCTCCCTCCAACCACCCCATCTAAGAACTGAACTCTGATAAGATAATGAACTTTTGCTCGTGCTGATAGGGTCATAAGCAATGTGCAAAGTGGCTATGAGTTAAGTATTGACATTGGTGGTAAGCACATCCAATAATGACTACCTTTAGTTCATTTTTGTTTAAATTCTTTCAGTTAGTATTCACTCTACTTTCCTGATTTGGTCTGGTTTGTCAGGGACAGCATGAAGTATTGGGCTGTATCAGGAAAGTTATTTCAAACACAATTTTTTATTATTTTTTAGTGATTGCTAGTAAAATTTGTAAAGAAATATTCTTCATTCAGTAAACTGAGAGAGATCACTGACAAAGCTCAAAATGCACCTGTCGCCAGAATCTTTGATCTATGGTAAGATTATCCTGACTAAAACCAGACACACTCACTGTCAAAACCTTTGATTTGTGGTGATTAAGCAACTCACAGACATCACCTGCTAACTGTTTCTGTGCACAGTGACATTTTCATCCCTGAGTTAGATGATAATACACGATTTCAAAGAATTGATTTATAGCCAATTTTTAGAAAAAATATAATAAAGATTCTTCAACATTTTGCAATCAATCATCATTTACAATTAACTAGTTGCACAAACTCTTCTGCTTATTTCCCTTTACATCTCTAATATTTATTTGTAACTTACAATTTTATTTGATAAAAGTTGTGATACACGAAGTAGTTAGTGTTAAACAATTAGTGAATGAAACTTTATCAATTTAGAAATATTTTTGTTTGTTGCTTGACTTATGGAAACCAATATAGCATATTTAATTAAAAACACTGGTGCTATTTAAAATATACACAAAGGGAAAAAAAAGATTTATTTTTTCTTTCTCTTTAATGATAGTTCTTTAATTTCTCAGCTAACATGCTGGAATCGTGCTCAATTCTATTTTAAAATATGCAGTTTTTTAATAGGATATTGTTATTCATTTATTCTTGCTTCAGAATTTTTAAGCAAGCACTAAGTGTAAAATAATGTAAAAGAAAAATAAACTTTCAAAGAATATCTGCAATGCATTAAAAATTGAACATTTCCAAAAACTCCCGATACCACAAGGTTATTTATTTTCAAAAGGAAATTTATTCTTAAGCTACCATATTATGAAGAAAATCTGATATAATGTTAGAAGTGATTAACATTATATTCAAAATAATGTTTTTCAGCTGTTCGCAGTACTAGTTATATTTTTAAAATGCTATTACAAAATTTACAACTACAGTAAAAGGTGTACATCTTTCTGTAGTCATTCTCTTAACCTGGTCTTTCTAGTTTCAATCAATCTTACTAAAGGTAAACTTTTCTTCATTTTAAACCAAAGGTTTTATCTTGTTAAGATGCATGTAAAAAAAATTAGTGAGAGATTGATTTTCATAAACAGTTATAAAACACATGTGCAATTATCTAGAAACTACATCGAGGTGGTCTATTACATTGGCTCTGACCTAAGCCTCTACAAGTCTGGCTTCAATAAAGACTTCACCTACCAACAAAAATATTTTAGCAGATAGAAAATAATATTTTGTTGTTAGTGTTAAAAAACAAAATATAAAACCCAGTAAATCACATTAAACAAATGTTAGTTTTTCTTTCTCCTTCTCTAGATAGTAAAAACAATAGATTGAAAAGGCTATTCTGGAGCTATTCTTTGGTTTGTCTGCTGCTCAAAAGAATTGGCAAATCTCTACCATGAACTGTTTTTGTAACAAAATAAAACAAATCACAAGATATAAATATTTAAAATTTTCATTATGTGACTAAACGCTTATCTCACACACACACACATGCACACAGTATATTTCACAAATCTGAAGGCTCATCTGCAATTTCTTTGCATAACAAAAAAAAGGAAAGATAAAGTATCATTGCTAATTATAATGCTAAAACACTAACTTTGAAAGAATCAGAAGGTAAAAGTAACGTTTTTAGTACACTGCTTTTACTAAGTAGCATCATTGGTCTTATTCTTTGACAGCTGAGATGGCCAACCATGAAAACCATCCAATTCTACATCACATTTCTGCAAAAATCTGACAGCCAGGACTTTCCTAATAAATGAGTTTTAACACCACATCATTATTTAAAACCTACATAATTGCTTTTTTTTTTCAGTTGAAAAATGATGCATGTAGCAGCAGCAGCAAGTGTCTGGAGTTCAGCAGTGCACAAGGACTCCGACATACAAATGGTATTGATTGATTCTCAAGGCTCAGATCTGTAACCTCTTCTTTTATTGTTTGCTATTTTAATATAATGTACCGGCCTGTGCACAACTCTCAGGTTAATTGAGTTCTCTTTCAGCCTTAATCAAAATCACAGGTTATCAACACAATCATTTGGTTTTAACAAAACTACTGCACAAACAATTTACAGCTTGGCTGCCATGTGCCAGCTATTCAGAAGATTTTCTGGATTGTCAACCTCTCAAAAACAAAAAAGTCTAGGTTCTGCATTGTACTTTACCCATCTGAAATAAGATTTTTGGTGATCGCTACCAAGCTTCTTTAATTTCTGTTACCTGAAACTGCAAATCCAAAAGACAGTGTGAAAGTAATAGGAGTAATAAAGCCCACATTAAAATAATATAATGTATGCTGACAGGAAATACAAAATAAAACACATTTACCAAAATCTATTTGCAATAGAAATTAACAAGTAGTAATTTGCATATGTGAAATTACAACAGAATCTGTTTATGCATCTCTCTACAAAAATCTTCTCTTATGACAAGTGTTTATTTAGGAAGATGTGACTGTACATTGTTAAGGGGATCATTTAATTTCTTTGTATGCATTTTAATTACAACTTGTATTTCTTTCCTTTTTATTGTAGAGGATATTGGAAAGAAAATTTCTTATATGTCCATCTTTTTTTGATTACTTTAAAACTGACATGATGCAAATTTCTGCTCTTTACCTCTACTTGCAAAAAGAAGAGGGGTTACTTTCCCAAAGCAAGCATAGGTTTTACAAGTGGCTAGTGCTGCATGTGGGTGTCATGTTAAAGCTGACATGTCCAGAAAGCCTGTTATTATTACAATTACTAATATTTCAAATTCTGTGGTATAAAAAAACAAAGAAGAAAACATATATCTCTTATTATTCTACTATCCCCATATTGTTATCTCTGGTTTAAAACAACACTAAAAGGAAAAGAATATGAGAGACCAGACAGAACTCTCCAACTGATCCACTCAACATATAAAATTAATATTAATGAGAAAGATTCATAAATAAATGCATATTTAAAAAGTCAAAATAGATTTTGGGAGACAGATGGGCAAGTCACTTGCACTTTTAATTCATCTTGGTAAATTATCAAAAAAACTGGTTTTGTATTTCAAAGTTTCTTTTGTTAACAACTTATAAAGCATCAGTGGGGAATGTCTTAATACATCTAGCAAAAATGATTAATCATACCAAAATTTTATAAGCATTAACAAAATTATATAAGTACAAAAATGTCCTACTTCATATCCTTTTATTAATTTCCACATACAAAACAAATGAGAACAAAAAATTCTATTCAATTTTCTAAGGCAGAAAACTGACAATAAAGTGCTTTTCTCTACAAAAAAAAATAAAAAACTATTCAAAGATCAGCTAAGACACAGTGAAAAAAAAGACTTCTATTAAAATAAACCAAACACAAAAAGAAGTCAAAAAAGTAAAAAGATCAATGAGAAGGTGAAACAATAACGCCAGAACAGAAAAAAAACACAATGGAATAGAAAACTGACTATTCCTTTTCTAATTCAGAAAAACTGTCTTTCTTTTTTCTACAAAATATTAAAAAGAATTCTTACAATGAGGAACTATAACTCCCAAGTCTATTTAGCCTGACATGTTTGCTAAGTGCCTTAGGAAATTCTTTTAGCTTGTTTGCTACTATGAAACAAACAAGAGAGACTAGGAATCAGATCTCTACAGTAACTCCATATAAATCTCATTGTGTGTCCAAAAATAATTCTAAATCAGGATATAAAATAGGATAAAATTCACACTATTCTGTCTCCAATACATGTTGATTGTATAACACCAGTAAACATTAGAACAAGTGACTATTAAGGTGATCAGTGTAGATTCAATTATAATAAATAACATCAGTATGTAAAAACAGGATCATAAATGGTTTATAAGCTTTAATTATAATAGGAACATGTTTTTTTTTTGCTTTTCTTTTCATTATATCAATTTTTAACTATCAGATGTGTTAAAACTACTTCCAAAATGTCTCTACTGTTTCAAATAAGCTAGAACGGACAAGCAATAATGAAGAAGATCACACATTTTTATGTAGTTTTTTTTTTTTTTGCTTATGTAAAACTACATTTCTAATAATAAAATTCCAACTTGATACATACTGCTATGTCTATATAAAAGCAGACTAACCAAAAAATAATTTTAAGTTAGGTCCATTTAGCACTGATTTTTATACTTACACACCTACATACTATCCTATACATTAAACAATAATGTACCCACATAGATGTGAAGAATTATCTTTACAACTTTACAAACAAAAACATTTGTAAAATATAAAATATCATTTATGCAGATTTTGTGTGTAGTTAAACAAAATATTTATTAATTTTTTTTTCACATGATGAGAATTTACTTAGTCTTGTGCAGGTGAGAATCAGAACAAAACAGACGAAATGATTTTAAAAAAATACATTGTTTTTTAATTATTAAAAATTGCTAAGGCTAACTGATCTTAAGGAGTCTTCTAAGGGTTGAGAAAAACTCTTTAAGGTGATATTTCTTAGTTTTTAAATGTAAACTTGATTGACAAGTAATATTCTGTTGCTATAGTGGAATATAAGTGGAGGAAGTATGGATTTAGTGGTACCAAATCTATCTATTTTCTAAATGCATATCAAATTTTGTGATTTTCAAAATGTATTTTTAAAAAGCCCATAAAACAGACAAAAATATGCACAATCCGACATGACATTATGTTTAAACAAGAGATATCATAAAAATAATTTAATTATAATAAACAGTTAAGGAGAAAACTATGCCAGCATTTTCATATATTTAATGAGCTTGCAAGGTTATCATGAAAACTCTACAAATAAAAAGCTGTGAAATGACATGTCTTGGATTTATTATCAAGTACATCATTGGACTCTTCTTCTAAGCTGGTCTGAAATGACACATGGCACTCCAGAAGATTCCTTACATATCTAAGCTTTAATCCACTATAAAATGCATGTTGAGGGATAGATATTGCTTTCTCTGTTTTTATACAATTATATAGAACACATCTTTTCTGTTGCTGTTGTCTTCTTTTAATAACATGAAACATTTCCAAAAGATTGAGCATTCTATCTGTATATAAAGTGGTAGTAGTAATAATCTATATTCATCAATTAATGACTAATTCAAGAAGAATCCTAATTCATGTAATGTACAGCAAATAGAATGGACATTAAATTTATAAGTGGCTGAGAGTTAACATTAGTCCATAGCCTTTAAAAGCAGTTTTTACATATTCAGAGTCCTTATGCAGCTTGTCATAGCCTAAACTTCTTTAAAAATAAATACCTGTTGAGTTGATGACCTATGTCCACATATTTTAAAAGTAAGGAGAGAGTCTAGTTTTGCTTAAAATTTGTATATAACAATTGAAAGTCAATGCTTTTAGCATCCCTAAAAAAAAAAGAGAAAATAGAATTTATCAGCATACAAGGTTGAAAAGCCTTATCAAAAATAAAGCAAACCACAAACTCAAATTCATAAGAAAATTCAGCTGCACAATGGTGCAAAATATGCTTTAACTCCTGTGGTAGAATCTCACGTGCCATCCAAATTCATTCCTGAACATGTACAAGAAAAGATCTTCATAATTAGTCAGTCTTGAATAAATGTTATGCCTGGATCTTAATTTCAGGTCAGTGAAATCCAGATGAGCTAGACAAGAATAAAATAAGTAAATTAAAAAAATTTACTTGCACAACAACAGAACAAAACAAAGTGAATGAGTGAAACCAAGGTTGAGGTGGATAATGTACAGATGCAAAGCAACTTTAACTAAACCAAACATTTCAGACCAATAGCATGATCCAACGGCTCAAAGGCATAACATTAGGCCAGATGCTAATTTCAGGTTATTATATTTTATTTAGTGCAAATATATTAGCATCAGTTTCTTTTCACCTTACTTTGATGAAGAAAATTTAAAATTATACTGAAGCACTTGTAATTACGGTCTGCTCTTTAAAATGTTATCAAAGCTGCTTCATGCACTTCTTTTGCTTTCTCAGTTAACTTTTAGCAATTTTTTCATATACATGTTTTTCTATATCCTGATTTTATCTTTTCCCACTCCTTGATTTATTTTCTTTTGACTCTCCATACTGCTATTGTAAACTATTCCACCTAAAGTTGTGAGACAAGAAGATATTTTACACACAATTTTTGTGCTGCAGACACAACTTCAGATGCCTCAAAGGCAATACTACTAAACTATTTCTGTTTAATGTAAAAATAGACGACATCAAAACCTAGAGGAAAACATGACAGTATACTCTTCAATACTGTATAGCCATGGCCAAAAGTTTTGCATTGCCCTAAAAATTTAACAAAATCTATCTTCAAATTAGGTTCATATAACTTAATACTGCATCCATGACCACTTATAAATGTCTAGCTTTGAATACTTCTAATTGAGTCATAGTTGTCATGATTCATAAAGTTTTTTTCAGAAATTGTGTATTTACATGTTAATTTTCAAATGGTCAATTTTTTCTACTTGTGAAAAACTACAAAGCTTATGTTAATGTAACGTTATTATACAAATTCAACAGGTTTAGTTTGACTTTATCAAGCAAAATTAGGAAACTCTATAATAATGTAAAAATGTTGGCCATAGTTGCATATTAAATCATAAAAAGAATTATGGCAGACTTTGGGAATAAGTTTAGAGCTGAAATTAACTGAGGTAAAATTCATAAACAATTGAGAAAATTCTTCAAACTGGATTCCAAGAGCCTTATGACTTAATGGCCAATCACAGATAACTGTGCAAAGCAGTACTGACCTGACCAGAGAGATTTTAAAATATGAGGTTGTAACTGAAACACCACCCAAAAGAGATCTAAATATTTGGGATTACATTAATTTTAACATTTTGTTGGAAATGCCATGTAAACTTAGATGGAACCTTCCACAGGATAGGTGTATTGAATGAATCTTTAGTTTTTTTTTTTACTTCACAATATTGTTTTATTATTCTGTTATTCTTGATTACATTGTTGCATGCTTCAATCAAAAACAAGTGTGTTGTACTTTCTATTTTCAAGTAAACAAATTTCATATAAAAATGTAATAGTCTTGTTTTAATGGTTATTCAAGCAAAACAATGTGATGCATTTTCATGAAGTAGTCTACCAATCTGAAGACTTAAGTAAACTTTAACTGAAAAGATCATGTTGTGTTTCATATCAAAATGCTGCATTTTTGCATAAAGTAAAACTAATTAAATATTCATTTTTGATCTTATTTTTCCATTGTATAACGGATAATATTCTTAAGTGTATATTTGAGTTAAGAAAAGTTTATTTTATTTGATTCAGTATTTGTCTTAAGAAAACTAGTATCTTCCTGTATGTCAATCGATATTATGCTAATCATCTTCATTTATTTTTTTAAAATATATAAGTAAGTATCAAATGTAATTAAAATTTGACTATTTTACATGCCAAAGCAGTTGTTATATATGGGATCTTTTTTTTTTTTTTTGAATAAATTCTTTTATTACTCAAAAGCTATACTTTGAATATTAGCCAAAAGTGAAAATTATGCATGCATGTGTCTGCAATATTGACATGTATGGCAATGGGTGAAAAGAATCTTTCACAAGGAATTCAAAGATTTCATAAAATAAAATTAAAAACTAGAAATTTATCTGGTAAACATTACTGTCTTACAGCTGTAGGCATACTTGAAGAGGCTGCAAAATGCCATGGTTACCAGCCATTCCTGTAAAGCCTGGCAATTCTGCTTTCAGCAGAACTGTGAAGTCCCTACTAGAACAACTCTGTTTACGTGCCAAAGGAAATCCATACTAATAGACTGGTACAAGAAAAAGGAAGGAAGCCATGCTATAGGAGCTCTATCAAACAAATTCACTTCAAAGGGGATCAAATCTGGACCCTGGTATACTACACACTTGGCCATCTGCCACCAAAAGCTAATCAGTTTCCATTTTCCTCTGTATTTTCAGTTACAGGGAAAATATATAGATCTGTTATACTGAAGCCACCCTAACTTTAATACATGACCAGACATAAATAACACAAGTTGGATTGATGCATGTACAATACCAAAATAGTAATCTTGAGAGAATAGTTAATAAGACTCTATTCACAAACCTCTTAGAGATTTCCTCTGTTTAGCAAAAAATCCTAAAAATAATAATACAAAAAATCAAATTTGAAATTAATCATTCTAAAAACCCATTTAGTAAAAACAAAGTAGATTAAGAATACACTTTAAAAAAAGAATTTACTGTGAAAAGTACAAAGTGGAAGCAGCAGCAGGTTGATAAAATTGAGCGAAGTTGGAGCCTTTCCACACAAGAATTTTTCTTCCCTTTTTCAGCCCTAAAATAAAAAAAAATCACTCACAAGTAGAGACTATTTTACAAGTGTCCTGGTGTTTAAGGTGCAACTTCACTACAGAAAGGGAATTACTTTACCAGAAAGGAAAGAAATGGCATAACGCGATCAGGAGGCGAATACTTTCGTTTAAAATTTGTTCTGAAGTTCGTTTGCTCACCAAATCGCATTGGTGAACTATGTTCAAGAGAAATAGATAATAATTTTAAAATAAAAAAAAAACAACAGCAAACGAACGAGCTGCTTAACACATCTTATCATCTCCTTGTACGACGAACGAGTATCGAAACTGGAAATTTTGTCACACAAAACCTCAACATTTTCAGACTTGAAATCTAGAAGCAAACTGATCGTAGTAAACGGTCGGCTCCACCCCGCTACAGTAAGCTGTTTTAATAGGTTGGCGGGTTCGATTTTGATCCTTATAAAGGTTTTCTTAGGTTTCCGTGTAATCCAGCCCCTTCTCTTTGGTTGGTAACTGCACGGACATCAAGAAAGTTTCGCTTGGGAAGGCGACTGGAGAACGGATTTCCCTCTCCCTTTAAAGACGCACGCTTGCCCGATACGCCCAGGCGAGCCACTCGGGGAACCGATGTCCCAGGGATAGCTCCAAGTGAAGGGAGGCAGGCAAAGTACAAACGACAAGAGAGAATAGACAGGTGAACAGAAAGCGGGCCTAAACTCCACTCCACCCGGAGATGGTCCTAATTTAGGGACCCTCTCCCCCCACCACCACCACACTCCAAAAAGCTGCAATTACAACAAACACAAGAAATTGTGGTAGAAGTTACAGACTGAAGGTCTGGATTATTTCAAGTAACACGGCTGAGATTTTCAGCGCAAAAAGCCAAAAAGTTTTGTATTATTGAATAACAATGGAACTGGGGAAGGGATTTTGCTTTGTGTGTGTGTGTGTGATTATAGGCCCAACCACAACCGCCTTTTAGCTGAAATCAAATGGCAACGGACTAATTCGGTTAAATAAATGTATTTAAACAAGCATAAAAGTAGAATAATTGCGAAAAACGAAGGTGACAGTCGCCGGAAGTTTTGGTGTCTAAACAAAAGGTACCTCCGACCAACACCTGGGGGGGGGGGAGGCGAGACGCAAATCCGAACATCTCCCGTACAAAGGACCCATGTAGTAGTAACCTTTTGGAGATCGAAGTCTGGACACTTACGGGAATAAACGTTTGTGTTATTTTCTTTTCCTTTCTCCCATTTGCTTTGCTTACACTAGAGAGAGAGAGAGGCAGAAGAGAGACGGGTCCGTCCGACATTAAAGTATCGAGTCTGTTTTCGTTGGCCTGTTGTTGTTGTTGTTGTTGTTGTTATTGTTGTTATTGTTATTGTTTGTTGTTGTTGCTGCTGCGTTGCCAGCTTAGGACCGAAAAGAGCAAACTGCGCGCACAAATAAAACATTCAGCGGCAAACAATAGATAAAAGTGGATGGTAGGTACCGGGTTGCGACTTGTGCACCAAGAAAACCATGGCGGATCGGCATACACGCAGGAACAGTGAAGTCGGGTGGCGCAACTTACGTAATCCGAACCCCCCCCTCCCAGGGCGAGAAGGAACCGCGGAGGGGTCAAGGACGCTCCAAGGTCGCGAAGTGGACGGAAAACTGAAGTCCACGGCGCGGTTTTCTTTTTATTCTTTCTCTTTATTATTTAAAAACTACAGGGCATCGGATTCTATCGGTCAGAAGAGGGCGGGGGGAAAAAAAAAGAAAGGTTCCCATGGGGGGTCTCGCCAACCGCTTCTATTCGGTTCATCGGATACTTTTTCTTTTTTTTTTTAAATATTTTAGAAACAGTTTATGAATTTCGATGGGTAATTTATTCGTTTGTGTAATTTTTTTTCCCTTGTTTTCCGGAATGTGATTCTTTGTTTTTAGAATTTTCTCCATCAGTTTTCGATGCGCAGAAACTGATTACGTAATTCAGCGGGAGGAGAAAAGATGTCTGCGCGTCCGCTGCTGCCGGCTCCCCAGGTAAAGTGTAGTAGCTGAAAATGCGTAAGATCCGACGCGGCGTGAGTGGGGACCCCTAAATCGTCGAGCCAGGTTATTTGGGGGGGCTATATTAAATACGGCCGTTGGGTGTTCCGAGTTCAGTTTAATTTTATTTTAATACCTGAAAAGTTAATTAAAAACAACAACACAACAACAACATGGAGGAAAGAGGGGTCGGGAGTTTGTCTGCTGGGGTTACAGACCGGTCTGCGCTACATGGATGAAGCGCATCGTCGGTCCATCATCTCCCTAACAACGTCCACACACTGCGCCAAGTCGGTATGAGGTGGCCAGTTCCTGCAGCTGGAGCTGGCATGGAAGCTTCCCCATCATCCACGAGAGTCGGGGTAAAACAGACTGTACAGCGATGCCAACCAAGTAAATTAGAAAAAAAGATACTTGGGTTACGTCTGTATTATTATTATTATTATTATTATTATTATTATTATTATTATTAGTATTATTAATTTGTTTGGTTTATCTAAAGCCAGTTTTTCTGAGGAGGGGGCGGGTTCTTATTTAAAGGATTAGTTAGACTCCATATGGAATATACTCTAGACATGAGGTTCCCTCACAGGCAGCGAAATGCTACACGGACAAAGGCCCGAGGGGTTTTCTGCCCATTTATTAAGAAACTTGGTGAGTTTGTACACTGAATGCCTGAAGAAAATGATGTGATCGTGTTTTTAGGTGTTTAGAATAGTTAAGGAGTTTAATAATGTAAACTTTGGAGTTTTTTAAAATGCTTCTGTTAATTCTAGCTGGAGAGGGATTCCATGATGATGTTTAAATCAAGATATGGATACAAATGCAGATTAACAATATGACTGATGCATGAAAAAATCTGTCTTATCAAATTCAATAAATATGTATTAGAAATCGATTTTCAACTTTTGTTCATGGAGAGAATTCAATATGATTTCATTTAGTTCTGTAACTTCACCTTAAAAAAACTTAGGAAACCATAGGGTCAGTGGCATTGATCAGTGTTTACTGCATCCACAGTTAACTGTGGACACTTGTAGGGAAAGAATTTTCTTTTTGTTACTAAATGAGAACAACAAATTTGATTAAGCAAGAATGTTTCAGAGCTGCTTTCCACTAGTAATTTTACATTTTTTTCAGATCTGCCTTAGTTTTGGCTGTTCTGGGTCATAGTATTATTATACCCGTGTACTTTGGTCAGTTTTATATGTAAACTCAACAACAATTATTGCTTAGAACGAGACTTAAAAAAAAAACACCAGGACAATACTCAAATTTTCTTAATGAGAGGGGAATAACTCAGTCAAAACCGTTTACTTTTGGGTTACATCCCTTGCATAATTTAACGAAAAATTTTAGATCAACATATATTTAACAAATAGATACTGTGATTGGAATTGTAAATAAACTATTTCTTAGCAATTTTGTTATCGATACAGAAGATAATCTTGCCTATTGAAACCTTTTAATTTCACTTTCAATCTTTAATAGTGGCTTATTCTTTTTTTAAATTTTTTTTACAACTACACAGCCATTTACTACTGAAGATCTCTGGCAGCTTTTTAGTGTAGAAACACATCTGGTCATGCTGTGATTTCCAAGCTACAAGCCCTCTGCTTCACTGCCGTATTACTTAAATGCTCCTGATTTCATTTTGTCACAGTTTATTCAAGTGTAACACAATGTGCAACAGAATCTTTTGTTGGATATGCCAAGTTTAGCAGCAGTATTCTGTCATCTTCTATACTCTGTCCTAACCATTACCATCTTATCCAACCAAAACATCTTAATGGAATATGAATGAGTGCATTTGGTTCAATTTACATATTTATTCTTTGTCAAAATCTATTGGGAATTTACTTGTAGACAAAAATTATTCTAGAATCAGGTAAAGATTTATTTTACAGCTATTCATCTGATTCATTTCATTTAAAAAAAAAATTAATGCAGCAAATTCTTTTTAACTGATTTAATTGGTGTGCATGCCTTTCAATCAGTGGGTGTTTTCAATTAATAGAAACTAAAATTTTATTAGGTTAGGTACATTTTCTTAAAGTTTGGAATTTTAGGAAAGGGCTCACTGTATGGATAAATAATAAATAAATTGGGTAATTTAAAATTTGGGATTATCAAAGACAAGACATTAGAAATATTGAACATGATATAGTGCCTAAATGAATTTAAAAATTCATCCCACTGCTACATGAAATCTCAGTATAACCTATATATTGTTTGTTTGTTAGAAAAAAGTTTTTTAATTTTATATTTTAATTTTAATATAAAATATTAAATTATAATATGACAATCTGCACCTACTTGTCACATGACCTACACCAGCCAATGACATTATGGCATTTCTCTAACCTTTGTTGCATCACTTTTGCCCCACAAGATGTGTAAACAAACTAAGTCACAAAAACTATTAGGTGAAGTTTTTCAGGAATCAGATTAACCAATCTAAATTTTTGGTAAACTAATTATGTTACCTGAAAATTACTAGCTTTTTTAAAAAAAAAAATATCTTGGTCTGCTGACTGTAATTCATTTTTAATTTTGGCCTGTGGAATATTTCACCAGAATTTTGGTTAAGACAGGGTTCACTGTATTAAAAATATAAAGTTTTGTTGTCTTCCAATGTTACTGAGATTTTTCTGTTATGTAGATAAATTGTTGTAAGTGAGCCTTTTAATTTGTTTTGATAATTTGACTGCTATTTATCATAAAATCAGATATTTCTTTGATGACATGCTCATTTTCTCAACAAATTAGTACTCTTTTCAAATAAAGAACTACTCATCTTTTTTATCTTTAGTTAATTTAGTCAAATGTTAATTCCAATTTTGTGTGTGCATTATTAATAGAAAAGCCGTTGGAAGATTCCATTACAATTTTAATGCCATTTCATTTTCTTTTGTTTTTCGTCTTTAAACTTTGTATTCATAATTTTTCTTTAACTTTGTTACTTTGTTTTACAAATGTTGTTAGGACTACAACAATCAATAGATCAAAAATCATTTCAATTTTGACCAGGTTGACTGAGCTAAATCAGGGAATCGCTGTAAACTCATTCAAACCATTTTTTTTTACCTTCTCTAAACTGGAATGGAAAAAAAAATCTGGAGCCAAACTGATTAAAAACATGACTGGTTCATGGTTCAGCTGCTTCTGCATCAAAGATCTTTCAGCTTAATGGAAAACTCTGAATTGAGAAAGATAACTAATCCATTTCTTGAAGGCTTATGTTTTAATGTTTGTTAAGGCTGATAATATTAGGAAGAAAGTGTCAAGTGTCACCAGTGACATTTTCCAGACCATCAATAGGTAATTTTTCTTTTAAGACTTTTAAGATTCACTGTTCAACACATTTGCATTGCTATGTTTTGGTTAACATCCAGCTTGTGGATGGCTGAGACTGCAGTACATGCTATAGAATGAAAGAAATTAGAGAAAGAGACAATTTTCAGCATCTCAAGAACATGTTTTTAAGCTAATTACACTTTATGATATCAATATGCAGCAAATGTGCTGCATGACAACAGATAACTATGCAAACATATGAATGAAGAGGAACAGGGAAGTGAGAAAAACTTAGATAATAGAGAAGAAATACTTGATGGTGACACAAGAAGGGGTTGGTCACAAAGAAATAAAGGTGAGATACATGGACTGGAACAAGAAACACTAACTGAACTTGATACTGGTGTTGCAGTAACAAGTGTCCACTGCTTAGCCTACTCTCTCTTCAGCTAGCAGTTGATCATGCACTTAAAGATTTGAGTATTGGTTGGTGATAGTTGCTAAAGCTTGTTTCATTTGCAAAAAAACAACAAACTCAAATGTGCATGGTTATTTATAAGAAACTGAAACTTAAGAGACCTATCTTAGAACTGCCCCAAAAGATGGCATTCAACTTTTGAAATGCTTAAGCCAGGATATAGTAGAACTAAATTCTTGCTTAATATCACAGATGAACACCATTAAATAAATAGCTACTTTCCTCAAACCAGCAATAACAACAACAGAACAGCTAGCTATGGGGGACTTTTATAGCATACAGTTGAAATGTCATTCTGAAACCTTAAAAGTTCAACATTTTCCTCAGAGAGCCTGCTGAACTTCATGAAAATAAGGTAAAATTTCTGCTTGAAAATAATTTTTCTTGCTGTGATCTTGATTCAAGGTACCAACTGCTGCTGTTTGAGAAAGGAAAAAGCAAGGCTAAACTATGGACCAGCAGCAAAGGAGAGTGTGGAACGCTGAAGAGAAGGAGATTCCAGTAAATTAAGATAGTCATCTTGTCATGAATTTGTTGAAAAATAACATTGGTAAAATTCTAGATTTTTTTTTTACTCAAGCTTCAGCTAAGCAAAGATGAAAACATTTTTAAATACTGGTATCAGCAAAGAAGCGCTCAACCTGAACTGTACAAACTGGCTAAAGTGACACTGGCTATTTCCATCAACACAAGTTACAGCTGAATGAATTTTTTCTCATCTCAAGTTTGTGTTATCACCCCAAAGAACAAACACAACAGAAGGATCCTGGAGGATGTTATGGTGATCTGCTGCAACAGTATTTTCAAAGGATGAATGTGTTTGTTTCTGTAGACAGTTATGTTTAATAAAAAGATAGTAGTTTACACTAGAATAAAAAATTTGCTTTGTTTGGCACAATATCAATTGGATTATTTTGTTTGTTGACATATTGCTTAACAATGGTAAAATCATCATAGCTACAGACTATTATGTATGTGAACCAGTTCGAATCAGTTTAGAATCCACCCCACCAAAAAAAATTCTTCACCTTTTCAATAAAAACGAGTGCTTTAAAGATCTGTCTGGAAACCTGTAATAATACAAAACTGACTACCACTTTCAATGTTAACCACCAAAACACATGGTTATGTAAAATTAGGGAAAAAAACACCACAACTGAGTAACAGTTTTGTTATTTTTCTTTTTTAAATAAATTTTACTTACCTTGCATTTTTTGCTGTAGACATGTCACAAACCAGTAGATGTGTATCCACTGGAATAACTGGCCTACTTCCTGGTTCAGTTAGTATGGACACAACTTGTCTACTATTTCCATCTCCTGAGTTCTCTGTTTTTATTAGTATCTTTCCAATTTGTCCCTGCCTGTCTTTCCCTCCCTCCTTATGTTCCAGTGTCAGTGCTGAGTGTGCTTGCTGCTGCTGTTGTTGCTGTCTGAGGTAGATTTTCGAGGTTGACGGTAGATGAGATAAACTGGAGCCAAGAGAATTGGAAATAATGTTTGCAGTGCTTATAATGGCACCGTTAAATATGTTGGTTTTACACTTGAGAGTAAGATCAAATGGCTGGTCCTGCTGGAAGGGGACAGCTAGCTGACATGGGGGAGGCTCCTGAATACGACCCTGAGTGGTACCAGACAGTGGAGAGTGCACAATATTGGAGGACGAGTATATACTGGACTTGATGGAGGATTCTGGTGCTGTGGGAGTGCTGAGGTCTGGGATTTTAATTCCTGGATTTGTAGCCGGAGTCCCTGAAGAATCTACACTGGTGGAGCTTGTGCGTTGTAGTGATGACTCTTTGTCAACACTGCCGTTGTCAGAAATCTGTACACTCCCTGAATGTGGTACTGAGGTAGGTCTTGTGTGGGTATGTGTAAAGAGCCGTCGCAAGATTTGGTAACCAGATGTAGTTGGGGGTTGCTGCCTGGTTCTGGTCTGATCGGAGCTGCTGTTGAAACTGTCATCATCAGAGCCATTGTGAGATTTTGGCTGAGTTGCAATTTCCTCAGTATTGCCATCCTTACTTTCTGAAGCTGATTTACGACGCTGAACCTCTTCCTGTTCCAGCCTCTCTAGTTCCTCCTCACTAAGGAACTGTTCTGCTGTTGTAGGTCCTGTTTTTGGCTTTTTTGGTGGTGGCATGGTTAGCCATTTACTTAAAAAGCAACTACATCCTTGCTCAATTCCAAATTTCTGAAAAAAGAAGCAGTGGAATGATATAGTCAGGCAATTTTTTGAGTAACAAATTGTCCAAAAGCTGATTTAACTAACTGACAGGTTTGCAACCTGAACTTTGATGTTAACACGAATAGTTAAAAGCATCTGACAAATTAAAGTGTAAGCATAATAACTGGGTAAAGGCATTCTAGAAATAAGTGGTAACTCCTTCAATCTCACATGGCCACATAAAAGCATTGTCAGTTCAAATATATCTACTCTTAATACCAGGTAACAAGACTGCATTAAAAGGCATAAAGTATTTCTATTTTTGTAGATACATTATTCTGATAAACATTGTTAGTAGAAATCATAATTCTCAACATAACATTCAAAATCTCAATGCCACAACTATTCACTAAACTATGTCCCAAGATAGCCTAGGCTAACTTTACCATTCTAATGAGTAGCATTTTGTCTATTGTCTCATTGTTTGAATTTCTTAAGTATCTCCTTGCAAGTATTTTTGATGTTATAAGTCTAGAAAGTGGAATGGACCAACAACCTCCAAATTCAGAGACCTGTAAAACAAATACGATGTTGACAAGATCAATGCCATCAAATGAGGGCCAACTGAATTGGTCAGGAAATGTCTCATGGAGGAATTTCACACGCAAACTGAGCTTTCAAATGATAGTATATGTGTGTAGAACTTAGCATCATAGTACTTTTCTGTGGATATCTGAATTTGATTTTTCTGAGGGGCAGCATCTACTGCCTGTACTTGACCAGTGAAAATGGCATTCATTCCAAACGTCAGAAACTAAATACATTGTACATAGTGTGATAGACACTAAAGATTTTGACATTGGATTTTCTGAGTTCATGTCGCACTTACTGGACTGTTCCATCCTTTGTCCAATACTTTCCTTAGGCACATTAACAACTTTGATTCTCTGTACTCTCTCTGTGACAACCTTAAAGTCAGCCACACTTTGTACACTCCTCTCTGCAAATAATGTCACCCAAGCAATTCTTTTGACTTTAATAACCCCACCAACTGCTTCCTTTCCAAGTGAGGAGGCAACAGGTCCATATGATGCTTTCCTGCTCCAGCAGTGAGTGATTTAAAAAGCTGAACTGGCTTGCAGTACCATCAGAGAAGAAACTTACTTTGTCACATTACACTTTCTTTGAGAGTCTCCAATCACACCAAAACGTACAGACATGATCCAGTAGTGATAAACTCTCCATTAGTCAAATTTACTTGTTTCTGATGTTTTCCACAAATAAAATTATCTATGACCTTGTGAATAAAAGTCAAACCAAGTTCAAGGTATGCCTACCCAATAAAAAAATTAGTAAAAAAAAAAAATAGTCAAGACTAGAATAAATACCTCCTAAATCCTCATGTACTTGTACCTTTTACATGAGAATCAGCATACACCTTGAAATACTAAGGCAGTTTGTATCCTGCCCTAATTCCTAGTGAGATTTAGCTGTCTGTTACCATATTATTTCTAGTTTATTTTAAAAGACATCAGAAATGTTCTTGGTATATATTGTGAAATCTTATATGAAGCCTACAAAATAGTTTTCTAAAGATTTGGTAACAGACTGACATACACTTCGTGTAACCATTTTGGCTTAAAAGGTTTCAGAAAGAGCTATTTTTTAAAGAAAGTATTTTGTCATGCACACCAATTTCTATAACTTCAAAGGATTCTAAAAATTATTTGAAAAATCTTTATTTACATTAGTTGAGATTCTCAGCTCTTGGTTACATTTCAAAATTTTAACCTCAAAATAATTCATTTTTTTATCAGAAACTTAAGCTTTAAAATGACACCAAATATAATCAATTTCAATACATTCTCAGATCTCCCTGAAATTCCCCAATATTAGTGTTATGTCAGTTGTAAAAATGAGTATGGTGATTCAAAATTACAATAAAATAAAATGTTATGCTAAAAATACTTGTCAGAAGAAAAAATACCTTTCATATGTTAGTGAGAGCAGCCTTAGAGCCCTTCAGTTAAATATATGTGCAAGTAGCTGGTGGCTTAGTAGTTAGACAGCTGTGCTAGAGAGCTGAAGTTCAATTCCTGCTTGGAACAATCCTGTACCTCCAGTGGGTGATTACTGTGTATTTCACATTATGGGTTTGCTCATCTGTTACTGAGGTATGTCTCTATGAAGGCATTGTTAATTGTATGTATAGTATTATGGAACTACAAAATAAACAGTACTATAAATAATAATAACAGGAAAAACTATAAATGACAAATGTGATAGGATCACATTTTGTGAAAAAATGAAATGCTCCAGAGTACATTGTGAGCAGTTGTTATGCTAGCAGTAAGAAAGTGTCACACCCAGAACTATAAAAGTATAGACACTAATATCATTGTAACATGATGAATACTATGGTTCCTGAGAAAAAAAAATTGTTTGACAAGTCTATAGAAATCAAAGTCTTAGCTAGTGAAGACTCTATATGGCAGATTGTAGCCTGACTACACATTTCAGAAGCTATATGTAAGACTTTGAAGAAAAGGATACACAAAACTGGTACTGTTCACAATAGACATGGTGGAGAAAGAAAGCCCAAAAAGTACCTCATGGTAAGTTCTCTACGTGATGAACAAAAGGCCAGTAGAGATGTTGCAGATGACCTAGCTACAAGTACAGGCGTTAATGTTTCTTCAAGAACAGTAAGATATACATTAACACAAAGTGATCTTCATGGATGTGTAGTTCTCTGAAAACTGGCTGAGACAACCAAACAATGAAGCAGTGGACTGGCCAAACTGGAAGAAAGTAATTTTTACAGATGTGTCCCAAGTTTTAACTGTTTGGCAATAATCGCAGGCAATTTGCTCGAGCAGTATAGCAGTCAGTGTACAACAGATACAGTGAAGCATGGATGGGGGGTATCAATACAGCATGTCAGCTGAAGGTATTGGAGATTTGCAATAATATAGAAGATATACTGGCTACTGACAAGAGGACATCTAATTGGGCAGAAATTCATCTTCCAACATGAAAATGGGGCCCAAGCGTACAGACAATTTGGTGGAAAACTTTGGAATGTAAAGAGGACGAAGGAGCATTCCCAGAGATGCTTTGGCCCGTACAAAGACCTGATGTGAAAAAAAAACAAGGTTATAAGGCAATTGGGAAAGTCAAATGCTTTGCAATTTGGCAACTCAAAAAAAAAAAAAAGGAAACTTTTGAAGTGTGCAGTTTGATAAGTTTCAGTGAGTGGACCTTTAAGTAAAAGTACATTGTTCTTACAAAGAAAAGCATTAATATTGACATGTTCTTTCCCTCTCAAGATTTTGTAAACTTTAAAGTCATTCCAAAAATAATACATCAGAGGTATTAAAGTGCTTTTCATAAATATTTAATAGCATTTATCATTTGAGTGAACTACTATTGTATCCTATCCAAACCATCTATGTTTTTAAAAAGTAAGTATTTATTACACAGCAAAGTTTGATTGTGCCCTCTATCTTGTTTATGCCATTACACTAGTACTGTTTGTTTTTTCTTTTCAATAGTGGCACAAGATCCTTTCATCTATGTGTTATTCCACTATTACCTAATTTACAGCTATAATTAGTGTTGTTGTGATAAAGACTAATAACGCTATGCAACAGTGAATTTCTTTTATTTAGCCTGTAAGTTTACCAGTTTCCTTACTATATAACTTAGTAATGCGTACAAGTTAGGGTATTATAGAATTTAATGTAAGTATAACTTATGTATGCATCAAGAAAAGCACATGGCCAAGAATAGAGCCTTGAGGTACCAACTAGTAATACTTTGTTAAACTCAGGTGAACTTCTTTCAGTGATCTCTCTCTCTCTCATACTGATTTTTATCATGCAAGCAGCAATACTATCAATTTATATATTTCTAAGAGAGCTTTATGTGGATTGATATCAAGCCTTTAATGAATTTCAAATGAATGATAACCATTTTATCACTATCTATGCTTTTTGCACCATCCTGGAAAGACAAAAAGGCTAAGAGATGAGCAACTAGACTGAAAAACATGCACTGTTATTTTTAAAGAATTGGACAATTTCTCCATTAACTAAACTTTTGAAGTTTCCTTATCATTGATACCACTTCATTTACCATTCTTAAATGAAAGGCATTGGCTTTGTATCTAAAGATTAATTAAAATGTTTATTTAGTAAACAGAAAATTTGCACTAGTTTATTGTGTTTTTAATTCAATTAAATCTGTTCTAGATCTACTGACAGTATAACATGAAAGACAGTCAACTAAAGAAAGGATTCTAGATCGTGTGTAAAAACATTAGCAAGATAGTTATTTAGTTAGTCTGCCTGGTATCTATTATATTACTAGTAGGATCTTTTAAAAAAAGGTTAATGTGCTCTCTCTATATATATATATTTATAAACTCTAAGACCTTAGATTTAATGCTAACAGTTAATGAATGAGCATTTATAATTTGTTTTCATCACTAAAAACGTGGTTTCTAGCAAACCTCATACTTTCTCTATTATGCACAACATGCCTTATGGTATGTTTGCTACAGAAATGTAGTTATAAACAAAGATGAGAAAGGGAAAGCTGCTAGCACTTTTTTAAAAAATTTTTTGCTTATTTTATTTCTGATTTGCCTGTTTTTGTCACATTCTCTCAAACTTGATTTTGTTATACCAAGATTTATTTCACTTGCACCAAGTGCATCCTCAGCTTTACACTTCACACATCAACCTTTTTCTCATCAAAATTTACTGCTTTGAAAAAGTGGTCAACATTCAATTACAGAAAACACTACATTAAACCTAAAGTAACCTTAGTGAATAATTTTGAGTATCCATATGGAAAAAATGAAAATCTGAATTCGTTCACCTGTAGATTCTCCAGTGTACTCTTCCTTTTCTGTTTGCTAATAGATTACAGGGCTCTAAAATAACGCACAGGTATTGTTTCTCAAGACTTGTATAACTTGACTAAAGGGACATAACTTGACACTGCTCCCAACTTAATGTAGAACGATCCCTGGTTTCACAGTATTAAGTGGCACACAATACTTCTTTTGAGATAGTCTTTGTAACAAACAGAAAAACAACTCTGCTTTTAAAATGGTATGAAACTTGAAAGTGGAAAATGTTACATCATTATTTTGTCCATTGACAGGTTCATAGCCCAAAAAACACACACTATATATATGTGTGTGTGTATATATATACAGAATAATACAAATAACAGAACAATATAGTTTTTAAATAGTTGGGTTATTCACTAGGCAAGTATTTAAAGAGCATAAGTTTCCTTCTGAAAGAATTCCAGGGTCCTATGATAGCCAGCTGGGATGCTAATCATTAACAAAATGACAAACGTTTTTGTTGTTTTTTCTCTAGCATCACACCAGGCATACTTGGCCTGGCCTGGTTTTAAAAGTACATGTATCCTTGTGAACAAACAGGTAGCCAGCTAGGTCACCTAGATTTCAAGTACATACCAGCCAGTAGACACTGGGGTCATTCACACAGTGCATATCTTGCAGCTATTTTTATCAGTTAATTCCTGATTAAATTTTCAAGAAAAATTTAGGCCAGTTATCTCACTGATGGCCAGTGTGGATCTGACTACTTCACTGCTACCTGCAGGGTAGCAGAATAACACGGTCAAGCAACAGAAAGGTCGTCTTTACTATGACTGTATATTTTATGAATTAGGCAGTTTTTTTAAAGGTTCTGTTCATTTTTTTTAAAAAACAGAAGAGTGTCAGCACAGATTACCATCATCTAGGGGTCTGAATAATTTCTACGGCTAAGATGTACAAGGCAAAAGAGAAAATTACAATGAGTCTGCTAACAAAGTTGTGGTTCTGTGGGGCCAGACAGTTGACTGGCTTCCAGACAACTCTTCATAGTCAACAAATTTTCAGACATAACAAAGCTAAATATAACTACGGTAAAGCAAAGATAAAACATCATGCTTCCACCGGGCTATTAAAAATACAAGGAGAGATTGTTAAAATGCTAGTTTAAGCTGTAAACAAAATTTTAAAAAAGATTTTAGTATAGTGCCATAGTTTATTCTAACTATGAGAATAATCTGATTATCTTTTCCAGAGTGGTATCATTCCCAGTATGTTCTGAGAGTACACTGGCAATGCTTGTACATTTGCATTTCCAGGAAATTATTAGCATAACACAGATGTAATAATGAGCTAAATGGAAATAAAGGGAGAGGGCAATGACATTTTTCTATATTTTTTTTCTTTTTTTACATAAAATTATAAGCTAGGTGTTTGTTTTTGTTTAATAAAAAAACTGAAAGTACACTCAGCCAAGTGCAAAAAAGTATTTGTTTATAAGATGGCTAAAAAGTTACACAAATTTGTAGACCAGGTAAAGTATACATGTTATAGAAAATTTCAAACAGATAGTTTGGGAATGATTTAAAAACAAAATTTTATAGAGTTAAAATGACAAATTTTTAATAAAGGGCCCATTTTGGTCAAAGATAACATTGTGCTTAGATGCTGTTTCAGTAACAACCTGCTCAGGTGCACATTCCCTGACTTGGTGTCTTCTCACTCTCCATCAGCCAGTCATGTGGTTTTCCTCCCACATCTAAAAAGGAAGAGATCTAGTAGGGATTTCCCTGTTGTTGGTGGTGCAGGATAACATGCTCTAGCGAGTAAGCAGAGCACTAGGCGCCCTGCCAGGGTAATCTCCCTTGTAGAGAACTATACTACCTGAAATACTTCTCATTAGTTAGTTTTTCATCGTAAGCATGCCTGACATTCTTGTTTCTGGTTTAATGAACTTTGTGTCCAAGGATACCAATAAGTTATCTGAGAAAACATGCCAGAACCCATTTTCTGATTATACATATGAAAAAAACAAACAAACAAAAAATCCATGTGAATGGGTTGGTGGAGACCAGTGGGCGAGAACCCATGGACTAGCACTGGCCGGATGCCAGACCAGTGACTGCCACCACAACAAGTGCACATGCTACAATGCTATGCTAACTTTTCACCCCAAATAGTTAATTTTCAAATAAAACATTTTGTTCATTGATCAATTTAATTGTTAATGGTGGTGATTGGTTTCTTTCTTTCTTTCTTTTTTGCAAGGTTGCACCCATTTCCAATAAATATAAGAGTGTACTCTTTGAAATAAGGATGGAGTCATGAATTGAAGATCATTTGAAGAGAAATCATTCACTCAGTTACCTACTTCCTACAAACATTTTGCCTTTTTAATGTCCAAAAAATCTGTATGTCTATGTTGAATAAAATCCCTAAATTCATTTACATTTGTTTTACAAAATGGCAAATACAATCCTTGTAAAAAGTTATTTTCTAACTAGTTTCAAGTCACAAAAGTTTTAAAATGTCTTAAATAATCTTTGGCCACATGTTTTCATAGTAATGTGCTGTAAAGACAGTTTGTCCGTCTCGTTTCTAAACATGAAAAGAAAAATGAAGTTAATGTAATAATATGAAAAGCAAATTTAGCAAGAATCCTCATAGCCAATGCTTCATACAAAACAATAAGACAGATGCAGTTGAAAAAATAAACCAAAAGTTTTCAATCAATTGCCTTTGTAATCAAATTAATGTCTGTAATGAAATTTATCTAAAAATAAAGAAAAAGTCGTCAACTTTTCCCAAAGAATTTTTCAGTGTTCTTTCCTTAGTCCAGCCAACGATTGGCAACATTATCTCCTCTTGAATATCTGCCCGGTGTAGAACTCTGTAACTGTGTCACATGGATAATTATTCAAATAGATGTGATATGAATTCCTTGTAACAATTTGATTTAAAATAAGCAGCAAAGTTATTCCCAATATCAGAGCTCATCCCATAGTTTCAACATGACAGTTAAAATCAATCATACATTCACCAATGAAATACTATTTCATACATAAATCGGTTTATAATTAGCACAATCTAGTAAATGTATGCAACCATATGACTGTTAGAAAATCCACATATAACAAAAAAACCATTAATTTCTAACTCTAGAAGACTTTTTCCTCAAAATATCCATTATACCAAATGAATTAAGTCAACCATTGTGGCTACCTGTATAATAGCAGTTTCTGTGAAGCTAAGCATATTAGGCAGCGTGCCACTGATCTGTCTAGTGCACAGGGTTAATTAAGCCAGCCTCTCTAAACTATCAGAGTAACAACAACAGAAAAATGGCTTCCATTTAATTTCTTCAGTTTACCTATAGATCTTGGGACATTCCCACTTTTTCTGAAAGAATGGCAGATTTTTCTTTAAAAATTATACTCAATGACCCTAAGTATGTGCAGGCATCAGATTGATCTAAAGCAGGGGGCATCTATCTACTGACTGTGGCCTGTTGTGTTACTTCCATTTCACTTACAGACATATTGTAAATGTTTTTTGGAAAATTTGCTGACTTGATTTTGGTTGACTGACAAGCATCTGGAATCTGAGCTAAGATCCCCTCTTACTTCCCTTGTGGCAGATTTCAATACCATAGCAGCTCGGAATGTTAATGGCCAGCACTGAGCCACACTGCATAGATACTGTAAGGAATCTAGTTTAACTCATCATGTCCTTTAACTACTCACAGAGTAATCATTCTCATAAACAACAATTATTAATAAAGTATTAATATTTAATAGTTAACTGGCTTTGTATTATTATGCAGTGAGTGTGTATATGATAGCAGTAGAGTATTAATGCTTTGTGTTTAGTTTTTTTGCATATTTTAGTTCTTGATGGGCATTGTGCAGTAAGGAGTAACAGTAATTCTAAGGGGAAATGCCTGCATACACATAAACACAAGCATACATACATATATATATATACATACATGTGCACCTACATGCATGTATACATTACAGTGAAGGGGTAAAGTCACATTATCTTTAGTATCATACAGCATGCTATAAACATTAGGTTCATTAACATCTGATTACTTTTCTAGATATGCAGCCCATGCTAGAATTCTGGTTGTCGACCAATGTTCTAGAAGATTCATGGAATGTAAAAAAAATGTTTCTTTATTTTCCTTAAGCTAACAGTCTGTTTAGTGTTTAACATTAGCTTGTTACTGACTAATCCATTAATTGAAAAAAAAAAAACAACTGGTATATATACATTGAATTGTTTGCCAAAAGATTATTTTTTTGTAATTGGGAAAATAGTAGGAACTGGATTATTTGGCCCTAAAATAGCACGCCAGCAGTTTAATTAGAGTAATAAGGAAACATCATTCGGTTTTATCGGTTACTCGTTGTAGACCTGGTGTCTGTAAACTTGGTGGTGCCAGAGTGGGCTCCAATACCAGTGGCTGAAATGTATTGATCTACTTCCTTGATCATTTAGGTGCTAAGTCCAGCATAACATTTATACCCTTGATATTTAAAATGAATAAATAGATGTAACTGCAAAATATAGTGAAAACAGTTTGGAAGTTTGTCAAGCAAAATTTGACTTATTAAATTAGATACACATTACAAATAACATATAGACTTTCCCTATAGTAAACCAACTTGGGCACTTTGTGAGTGTTGTTGGACACTCAACAGCTACAGCAGGAACCATTTTTTTGGTATTAACCTCCTCTCTTCCCACACTCTAAAGAAAAAGATGATTAAAATTTGTTATTCCAGATCTGGTCTGCTATTCTTAGCATGACAGATATTACTGTCTCACCATCTATTCACCAAACCACCATTCAGAGACCATGATGCTGAGCTGATTAATCATTTGCATGTCTGGGAGAAATTAAATAAAATTAAGAACTTCCCCCCGCTCTTTCAAAACAATCCACTCAATTAATTACATTAGTAATTTCTAAAAAATAAATCTCTCCTCGCTAAAAATTCCATGACTAAACTTAATTTTTTATCACAATCCTAACTTTGGTCAAAATGTCCACTATTACGTATGCACTGATTCGGGTGTACATTTAACATACACTGAAAATTAAAATTGAATAGAAAGGTATTATTATTATTATTATTATCATCATCATCATCATCATCATCATCATCATCTAATGCTGGTATTCATTTTTCTTTATTTTTTTGTTCAGATATCACAATAGAATATTATCATGTTTTAACCTTCTCTATAACTTAGCTTTGCATTTTGCTAAACAGTTTTCAATTGCTAAAGTTGTTGGATTTGTTGAAAGATGAATAACTAAATAAACTTCACTGTAAAAAGCAAATGGTGAACTTCTAGCTCAAACCAGTCATTAGATATGGCAGTATCAGCAAGTAAACATTTTTAGCTAGTCATCTATAGATTTGGCTAACTAGCAATCCTAATCAATCATACAGCTAAATGGTTTTTGAAGCCAGCTCCAGGCCTGCCTTAACATACCAGTTATTTTAATGATACAAATGTCAATTCAGGCAAGAATATTTTTTAAAGCTACAGACATCAGAATCTCAGAGTTTGGTAGTCATGTTGAGCATCTTATAGAAAAATAGAAATTTTGCTATCAGAAACTGACGTTATTATCTTCAAAAACATTTTCTTTGCAATAGGATTTTATGGAATAGCTAGCAATTTCATCGGTTTATTGGTGCACAATTAAAGTGATCAAAAACAGAGCTGTACTTTTCAACTATAAGTATTTTATACACTTCTGATATGAATGGGTTTTCATGCCCTCTTCCAGTTATAAATCAGAGTAAAGGGAATAGGGTTCTGTGCTTTCATTGTGATTTATATCAAGATTTAAAAATGTAATCTGATTTGAAAGGTTCCACTGATCTTTCTTATAAAAAATTTTGACTTACATACTTTCTGCAAGTGAGAGTTCTAATTTATTGTTTATGTTCAGTCTAGTGTTGACACAAATTCACAGCAATTAAAAAACTCATGTTTCAGTGTAAATGTATAACAATGAGTTTATAAACTTTGCAAGACCCCTTGAGTCTCCGAGTTTTGTTGTTAACTTTCCAGGACTGGGAGAAGTCTCACCTCCTCAGTCTAGATTAGATCTCGTAAAACCAAACAACAGTAATGAGACCATATTGATCTGTGCCCTTATACTGGTGACATAACTTTCCCAGATGTTGATTGTATGTAACTAGACAAACAGAATAAGTATTTAGGATACATACAATGCCAGAGGATTTGGAATTGACTGTTAATATAACATAGAACAAGAGTCAGCAACCTCCACCTCAACCCCCCCCCAAATTATGGAGTTCAGACTACAATGACTACATTTTGCAGGCAAATAATAGATACTCTACTCACTGAATGTGTTGTTTAAAGTATGCTCTTGTTTTGATAACGTTTCCAGTGTTGGGTTTGCAGTTGAATACTTTTAGTTGCACACAGGCTTCTGAGTGATCAGTTGTTGGTTTGCTGCATGAAGGGCAGGCAGACAGATTTCACATATGAAAATATCTGCTCATTAAAGTGCATGGCCCCTAAGACTAAAAGCACAGCTAGGGCAACTTTATTAAAACGGCTTAATCTCCCCCAGGAAGCGAAGCCCAGCAAATCAAATAGAGACTCTCCCAGAATCTTTTTTATTAGTTTCTCACAATCAGTCCACAGATTTGTAAACTTTGATGACCACAAGTCTGAGAATTTTAAACCTATGAGCTGCATTCTGAATTATTCAGTATTCACTCACTGAAACAAAGGCACACCCAGGTTGTTCGTTGTTGAGATTGTCAGGCTTAATGACGGATGAAAAAAGGTTAATCTTAAATGTTGGAAATCTTGAAACCTTTCAGAAAATCAAGGTTCCAGCTTTAGCGTGAACAAGCCTATCCTGCTGGCATTAGCAGCACAAAGTGCTGATGGCTCTGTGAGATGAGAAGTAGCAGAAGTTTGATGTGTTGCAACAAATGCCTTCAAGCTTTTGTACAGATGCAAAACTGTTTGTGCTGGCCTCTGTAAGGTGAAGGTCAAATTTGTTGAAGTGAAATGTAATTTCAGTCAGGAACAAGCTTTCCCAGCCAAATGTCATAATCCACTGGGTAGTTTTGCCCTTTTTTGTCGTTGACAAGCATTGAGGCATTTTACAAAGTGATTCAACACTTGATTGCAGCCAAGCCAGCGGACATCATTGTGAAGCAGAATGTCTGTACGAAAACAGTCTGTTTCTTCCAGCAGAGCTTTGAACTCTGTGAATTAGAGTTGAGTTTATTTTTACACAGTCTCTCTTGGTGAATGATGCAGGTAAATTTTACAGCTGGATGGCTAATATTCTGTTCCAGGAGCAGCAGCAATCCCCTATCATTCCCCACTATAGCAGGCACACTATCAGCATTTTAATTTTGTCAGTGCCTCTACAAAATGTTTCATAAAACCTTCATTGTATTTTCTTTTTCTGTTCTCTAATCTCTATGAGGGAAAACTACCCTGACGAGGGAGCACAGTGCATTATTGTGCACCGCGAAGGCCCAACATTGCTGACTCAAGCAGGGAAATCCTTAATGGATCTCTCCATTTTTAGATGTGAGAGGAAACTCTCCCGACTAAGGAAAAGCAAGAAGAAACCATAACAGAAAGTATGCAAAATTGGGCCAGTCCTGACCTAGGATTAAACCCAGCTGCCATAGTGTCTTCAGTTGCTCATTGCAGTAGTTCCAAGCAGCAAATTTTCTCTCTTATTCCATTTGATTCTGAAGAACAGTATCTTGCAATAATGGCAAGATGAAAAATGTGAGTACTTTTGCTTTTATCCAGTGCCACACTGAAAACCTCAGCACTTTTTTAATGCTGCAGTTAACTGATCAATGAAATCTTCTGCCATTTCAATCACATGCTGCTCAACAGTTCTTGCAGAGACTGGCATTTCTTTTATTTAAGACAACATCAAGTCTTCATTTGCCAAATCATTGGACAAACACTCAGAGCTTTTGAGAAATGCTCATTTTAAATTCTCCATCTGTAAAAGGTTTGCCATGCTGCTGGAACCCTCTGGGTTCCTTTAACTTGATTTTATCAGTCATACATCTGAAAACACTGCTTACTCTGTCTTTTCGGTTTCATCAGAAAATTACTTTTCATGTTTGTTGTTTTTGTACATTTGATGTATGACAAACACTTTCACACCAGAAAGCACATACTGCAGGATCCTTGTCGGGCACAAATCCAATTTGGGTTGTCCATACAGCTTAAAATGAATAAACATCTAATCTAGCTTTCCTGTGATATAACATTTTGATGCTTGTGCAAAATGGCTTTGTCAAAGAGCAGAATTAATACAGAGGAGAGTTTATTATAGGGCAAAAAAAAAATGAAGAACACAAGATTCAGGTAGAGTATATTTGAGTAGACACTATTGACTGGTTGTATGGCTTTTAAAAATGGTCCTGACTGACCAGGTAATGTGTGTATAAAACCTGACTGCTCGTATATCATAGGTTGCCTACCCTTGACAAAGAATGACATAAAATGCTTATCAGGCACACCTAATCAAATTAGTGACAGGTAAATAACTGAGCAGAAAAAAAAAATTGCTCACTCTTATTTACTCTTTTTGTTGCAAAACCAATGTGGTAAGACCTTGTAATGGGGAACATGATACACAATTTTCAATGGCAGCGTGTAATGTACCCCCAAACTTTTATGTGGTGTAAATTGTTATTAGCAGTTAAAATGAAATTCTCAATACAATTGTCATTTGTTGATGTAGTAAATCATGACTGTTTATCATGCAAGCAATCATAGAGTGTCACATTTCCAGGACTATAAAAATATAAACACTAACATCATTGTAACGTGGTGAATACTATGGTTTCTGAGAAGAAAATATCATGTGACAAATCTATAGAAATCAAAGTCTTAGCTAATGAAGGTTAGTTCATATGTAAAATTGCAGCCTGACTTCCTGTTTCAAGAGCTGTATGCAAGATTTTGAGGAAGATACACAAAACCGGTATTGTTTACAATAGATGTGGAGGAGAAAGAAAAGCCCAAACTCGCCAAAAGTGATGCTAACTATCCAGGGTACGTTTTCTATGCGATAGATGACGGGCCAGTAGAGATCTTGTAAATGATCCAGCTGTAACTATGGGTGTCGATGTTTCTTCAAGAACAGTAAAATGCAAAGTGGACACATTAGATATGCAGCTGCCCAAAAATCTTTGCTTAGAAGAGGCAACCAAATGGCAAAACTGAAATGCACAGCAGAAATGAAACAGTGAGAATACCAAACCTGGAAGGTGCTCTTTACAGGTGAGTCCAAGTTTAAACTGTTTGGCAATAATCAGCAACAGTTTGTTTAAAGGCATGCCAAGAAGCAGTTCCATTTGAACCACTACAGTGAACCAAGAGTGGGGGATTAATACAAGTGTGGGTCTGCATATTAGTGAAGGGTTTGGAGATTTGCATAAAATTGAAGAATTGCAGATATACTGAGTGCTGACAGGTAGAGAGGCTGGTTATCATCCATTATGTCATTTTCTCAGGAAAACATCTCATTGGATGAGGATTCATCTTTTAACATGACAGTGACCCCAAGCATGCAGCGAATTGAAAAACTTTCTGGAAAGTAAGGAGATAGATGGAACATTCCCAAAGATGCCTTGGCCTGCTCAAAGTCCTGATATGAACTTCAATGAGGCTATATGGAGTTATATGGCAACTGAGAAAGTCAAAAGGCAACACATGAAAACAAGATGCTATGATTATTGCCAAACTGTTCTAAATTGGACTCATCTGTAAAAATTACTTTCTTCCAGTTTGGTCAGCTCACTGCTTCATTTCTGCTGCCCATATCAGCCTTGCTGTTTGGCTGCGTCTCCTCAGCCAGTTTTCAGAGAGCTACACATCCATGAAGATCACTTTGTGCTAACATATATTTTACTGTTCCTGAAGAAACGTTAACACCTGTACTTGCAGCTAGGTCATCTGCAACATCTCCACTGGCCCACTGTCTATCACATAGAGAACTTACCCTGAGGTACTTCTTGGGCTTTCTTTCTCTCCCAAGTCTACTGTGAACAAACAGTACCAGTTTCATTTGCACCCAGCTCCTCCTGAAATATGAAGTCAGGCTGCAATCTGCCATATCGAGTAGCCTTCGCTTGTTATGTGATACTTCCAGCTCATTAGCCATAGTATTCACCACACTACAATGATATCACTGCCTATACTCTGCATATGTGGCACTTTATAATTGCTTACATGGCTACCAACCAGTGTACTACATCAACACATGACTGTACTAAGGAGCATTTATTTCTACAAAAGAGATACGAATCTATCACATTATTTGCATTTTATACCCAGTTTTTCCTAAGTCAGATGCAAGAAAAAGATCTAACAGAAAAATTAGTAAATATTATATACTTTTAATGTGTAGATAGTAGTTATAAAAATACTAAGGAGCATGATGACTATAAATTAGTTAAACTGTCTGTCTGCAAGCCAGTCATTAGAAAACAGCATCTTTACTAACAAAGCTGTGGGTGAGTCGAATAACTTACCAGCACTTTTTCTACAAAATAATAGGTGTCAATCATTTCAAAAGCATTATCAAAACCTCTCTTTACTGTGGGAACCGTGTATGATTTGCTTAATAACTAACGTTGAACCAGTATAACTACCCCTCTTTCAAATAAAGGTTAAAATTTCTAAAAATATGGGAAATTTTGCACTCTTAATCTATTAGACATTAAATTCTGGTCACACCATCTTTTTTTAATTACATGAGAATGTTGTTCAGACCTGCAACTAACTTCAAATTACAAATTATAGAATCTTTATGCATATTTCAAATCACCTATCAATGACTTAATTTTTTCTTTCTTTCTAATTGTGTTCTAATTATTTTATTTCTCCCTAAAACTTCCATACTTTATTATTTAAATTGGTATATATTAATTTTGAGACCATCAGAGCACAATGTGATAAGTTTAACTTTGTCAACAACGAACAAAGATGATGTTCCAAAAATCCAGACTGGAATCAGCCCCCACCGGCACAGTTTCTTCTAGCCAGACATGTGGATTTCCTCCAGACTTTCCAGAAAAAGTTCTAGTAGAGACTTTCTGTATGTTCTCCAATCAGTTTAGGAAACTGAAACTAGGGGTTTTCCTCTGATGAATGTCTTTGTCCTGACATCAATGCACAGGTTTAGAGAAAAAGAATGTTTGAAACACCCTAGGTATCCACGTTCTTCTTATTGTATCTATGGAGAATTCTTTTTTATATGTTAACCACCCCCCTTTTTTTTTTTTACTTAAATTTATGAAACAAACAGCTGCATTCTATTTATCTAATTTTTCCAACTTTCTTTTGTTCATTTGTTATTACGCACATTTTTTCTATAAATAAAATATATTTAACAAATTATTTTGTCATTGATAAATATTCAACATCAAAATCTCAGGATTTTTAAACTAATATTTTTTTTTAAAAGATGAATGAAATAAGAGTTCAGTGAAACCATAGCACAATAAACAGAAAGAGATGAAACAAGTTAAATAAAACTGAAGTCATTCAAAACCAACGTGTTAACACGAGGAAAGAATAAAAGAAAACTTCTGTTCTACTGCATGCACCAATTTTAAAGAAATCAAAATATTCATTACTCCATGTTTAAAGAGTAGATGTGCAAATGGAACTCAAAATTGTTGATAGCTGATACTTTTATTTTGAGAATATGATTAGAACCAACTGCAAAAACAGTCTGTCTACTTTTTCTTTTTAAAGTTATCAATAATGGGCAAAATTTAGATTTCCAAAAAGGTAAATCAGGTTCAGGGAAAGAGATGTATTTACTAATGTACCTATCATAAACAGGGTACGTGCACTTTAATCCCAACATTGAGCAGTAGAGGCACTGCTGTATTGTAGGCCAGCAGAAACAGCTGGAGTTTGTTAACCAGATTTAGAGTAACTGGAGTGGAGCTCCACCAGAGACAGTCAGGGAGTTTACTCACTAACTAAAGCATGCTAACAAAATACAGGTGTGTTTAGGGGTGCTGTGTGCCGAAACTATCAGATGCCCTTTACAACTGAAACAGCTGAGCTAAGCATTTAGAAGATGGATGAGCAATTTAACTGAATGATAAGAAAGATGTACTTAATTTATATTTTTAAATAAATAATAAGAACACCTATATAAATCATGTAAACTTAAGAGCAGATTCAACACAAAAGCATTTTCTTCCTCCCCTGGAGTAAGGAGACATTTGTAAGACACTAGTAATGCTGGGGCAGTCCAAAAGGGAGGGCAGGAACCCCGACTTTCATTCTCGTTCTATCATTTTGTTCTCTTCTAACCTGAGAAGAGACAATCATCACAGATACCTGATTTCCTTTGTAAAATCGGCCTCAAATAAAACTGAAGCAGTTCTTTTTTTTTTTTAAATAAAATTTGCAGTAGAATTCGTTTTTAAGTCAAAATTTATGGAAAAATTAGTCATAATATTATGCTAATAAGGGGGAAACCGAACAATGGGGATCATTTATGTGGAGACCTTAAAGAGTAAACAACGCCGCACGAGATCAGCAGGTAAAGCCCTAGGTCGGGAGGGAGTCCAGGTACACGGCAGCCCCACCGTCTTAGCTCCATCATTGCGGCAGGTAGGACTTCGCATCGCAGCCTGGGAACAACAGCGGTTTGAAGTTCGAGTGGGCGGCCGGGAGGGGAGGGGAGGGGGGAGGGGAGGGGGGGAAATCGCTTCCTGGTCACTGGATCTCCCCTCCCCGCCGCATCGCTCTCGGAGTTGAATAACCTTGGCTGACCTTCTGACCTCTAACCGCATTATCCGAAATGCGATAAAGCCGCGGGTTCTGGCCGGCCGGGTAAACACGGTCGGCGAGCGGTCCCCCCCCCCCACCACCGGAAGAGCGCGAGGCCGCTTGACCAACATTCGGCCAATCAGATTCACCTGTTTGCGGCGGGATTCGAACTCCGCTTCTCGGTGCAGTCCCCCCCCTCCCCACTCTCGCGGCCGGCTTGCATCATCCCAGATTAGTGAACGCGGATAACAGATGAAGCCGAGGGACCCCACCCCACCGGTGGCGGGCGGGGTGCGTGCAAACACGAATAAAGATACCAGGAGACTTGGCAGGGACGACGGTAGATAACTGGGAAAAACAACAACAACAACAACTCCCTGCCTGTGTGTTACTCTTAGCCATTTTGCCCCCACCCCCCGACTGACTCCGTAACGTGCAGTACACACACACACACACACAAAGAGCCACACCGAACAATACACCTCGGCACCAACAAAAGAAGACGCTAACGTGTAACGCGGGACTTACCTGCCCGAAGTCGGTCAATACGTGTGTGTGTGTGTGTGTGACTATTGATCCATTCCGAGTTAATGACAGGTTCGAGGGGTCGAAGGAAGATTCGTGCCGTCCAGCGCCGACGGGAGGGAGAGAGAGGAAGTAATCAACAGATAAATGGAAGCAGACATCGGTGGGCGACGGGAAGCAGACGGCTCTTACTTACTACATAAACATAAGGTGAGCGCGCGCTGTGTACGGTGTGTGCATAAATCATCCTCCTCCGAAAGATACCTATTCGCCGAGGTGGGGGTGGGGGGGGGGACGAAGGGGTCCCGAAAAGTGCCGCTAGCAGGTAAAAGAACCGACTTACCGCTTCGTAAACTCGATGATTCCGCGTCAGTCGACTGAGGCATTTGTCAATGCTTCGGTACTAATGTCCTCCATGACCCCAGATGACCTGACGTCAAATTGTTTCTGGGAAAGAAGAAGAAGAAGAAGAACAAGAAAACAACAACAACAGCAACAACAGCAGGCCCCCGGTGGTGGGTGGGTGTGTGTTGTGTGTGTGTGGTGTTGCGGGGGGGGGGAGGGAGGGAGGGAGAAAGAGCGGCGGACCTCCTGACCTCACCGCGTCCACCCTCGGCGGTCAGCCGGACCGGTTACGTAAAGACAGACCGGAGAGCCCCGCCCGTCCGTCCTCGGCCGGCCACCACCACTCGCTGCTACACCACCACCACCACCACCACCCACCACCACCACCCGCGGATCGTGTCATACTGACCTCGTACTCATCTAAATATCTCAGAAAGTGGAATAGTTCCTCGCCCGACTGCGAACTTCCCCTCCCGGCGTCCTCGGCAGCTCAGCAGGTCAGTCGGGGCCGACCCAGGCGACTCGGCGACAGAACCCCAACGCCAGCACGCCCGACCGCACGGAAAATGACACAGTTGGTGGAGGTTTCGCGCTGACTAAAACTAGGGTAGTATATCTGGGTCACATCCATTCCCACTAGTCGGGTTAGTAGGCCATCCAATGTCATGGGTTGAATATACGGTCATGGGCCAGAAACGCCCAGTTTCCCGGACCTCTGGCCCGCACCCGACCTATCGGGCTGGGGGCGTCGCCGAACCCGCCCCGGCGCCGGGTTTTCGCGGCGTTCCGACGAAAAGCGGGCGAGTTTTCTACCGAACTACATTTCAGCTCTCCTCGATAACGCTGTCGGTGAGTCGGTTCTCACCGCTATTTTCGTGCCCGCGTAGTTCCGTATTCCGACGCAGGTCACTCGGGTCGTTCTTGGTGAACGACAATCTAAAATAAATACACAGTACGTACAACATGTACGTGTTCGTATCGATATTTCTCGGCGCTTATCGACCCCCTGTAAGGTTGATCGCTCCGCTTTTTTTCCCCTTTCTTACTTCAAAGCGATCGGCCAGGCCAGACCGACTGGTGCGCGCGTTTCGAGTAAATCACCCGACTAATTTCGGTGCGTAGTGCAGCAGGACGGTCGGCGCTGGTTTGTTTACGTGCGGGGCCCCGTAACAGGTGAGGGCCGGTGCCTTCGATATCTTCAGCTGACGCGAAATATCTGGGGAGGTGAGAAAACGACCTGCGGGAAGCAGTTTGCCCGCCCCCACCCTGGTAATAAGTGCCCGTCAATATCAACACACACACACACACACACCACACACTCTCTCCTCTCTCCTCAAGAGACTGACACTGCTGCATCATTTCTGTTGTTTTCTAATGTTCCCTCGGTATTGTTTCAGGTATTCACGAAATCTATCTATTCCCGATACATCATCAAAGTTCTCTCTTCCCACCACTCTCAGGTTTGTAACCGCCGATTTTAGTTAATTAAAACTATCTATTTTAGGTATCTATTTTTCTTATTAATGCTTTTTTTTTTTAAATATGCCGAACATTTTTTTTTTTTTTTGTATCAAAAGAAATTTTGCCGGGTTTTTATACTGCCTATGAAAACTCGATATAAAAGGAAGTCAATAAGCATTCTGGTGATTGATTAGTGATGTAGCACACGTAGATAAGTGCGGGTTATAAAGAGATACAGTGCAGGAAGTTCTGATATATTGTTGATGAAAGCCTTTTAAAAATGGCGATTGTGTTGAGATATTAAAAGAATATTTTTAACATTTATTTTTGAAAGGTCACTCTGATCTGTTTTTTAAAATGTGGGATATACAGATTTAATGTGTGTTTCGTATCTTAGTGCGGTGAGAGAGAGAGAGAGAGATGACGTCAGTACGAGGGGATATATGACGTCACTACAGAGAAATATGACGTCACCACGAGCGGAAATATGACGTCGGTAGAGAGATGACATCAGTACGAGGGGATATATGACGTCAATACAGAGAAATATGACGTCACCACGAGCGGAAATATGACGTCGGTAGAGAGATGACATCAGTACGAGGGGATATATGACGTCACTACAAGCGGAAATATGACGTCAGTAGAGAGATGACATCAGTACGAGGGGAGATATGACGTCAGTATATAGAGAGAGATGACGTCAGTACGAGGGGATATATGACGTAAATACAGAGAAATATGACGTCACTATGAGCGTAAATATGACGTCAATAGAGAGATGACATCAGTACGAGGGGAGATATGACGTCAGTACAGAGAGAGAGAGAGTTTGGATATATAGATGCAGAATGTACGGAGACGCACGTTGCTGGACAGATCGGGACTCGAAGTCACCGAATAACGATAACGGCTGCGTTGTAGCGGCGAAAACTGTACACAGGACTAATATGGAAAATTATTTTCGAAATAAAAAATTTATAGTGAAAAATAATGATGTTGTGTGTGTTTATCGGTGACCTTATCGATGAAATTTGAACCCCTTTATAAACTGGGAGGGGAGTAAAAGGAAAATGACCTTTTTAGAATGTCAGCAGCACGAGAAACGACGATGTTCCCAGCAATAAAATTCTTACTCCAAATAGAAATAAGAATTTTTTAAAAATCAAAAAGACCGAAAAAAATGAAATAATATAAAGCTGGAAGATGGTCTGAACTGGTTTATTGTTCAGCTTTAAGAAGAGTTCGTTGCTTATTTATGTTTTTTTAAATGTTTATATTTTATTTTTTAAAAATTAAAAACACCTAAAAAGGCATAAGTCGGGACATCAAAAGCACACGATTCTCAATCAGTCAGAATTAATATCGATTATTTTTCTTGGTGACAAGAAAAGACAGATAGGGACATCTGAAGCAGCTGTCGGCACGTTTACTTAACTCGACGAATCGATGAACACACGGCACAGTGTTCGCGAACACAGGACTTCCATACACCGGACGGAGACACCGTGTGAACGGATTCGTCTTCCAGGGATTTGTTTTCGTACGTTTTACAGGTTGTGCGGAATTCCGTTCTCTTTCTCGATCTTCGTTTAAAGATAAAGAAGACGACCGAACGTCTGCCAATGCTGAACGAAAAAGAAAAAAAAAACAAAAAACATACGAAACAAGGGAACCCAAGCTGGCGCACGAGCTAGCGGTCGCCAACTCTGCTGGTTGCCAGAAGAAGCGTAGGAAACCGACGACCGAAGTTACCAGAGACGATGCCTTTTAAAGTTATCGATATGCTTTATACAATGTGGGGCTCCACTCCTGAACAGCGAACTACAGAGGGGCTCTCGCTGATGTATAATTAACCCTGAGTCTTTTTTGTTTCTAACTGCTGCCGTTGCATCACCGATTAGTATATACAGGTGACACTGACAAAACAAAAGGAAAACCAAAATGTCAAGTATTCCTTTTTTCCGAAGAGGCCTTTTAGAAACCACCCAACAGCCGCGTGTTGCATTATTCATCTCTCGGGAGAAAAAGAGAGGAAGCATTGTGAAACGTTTTGGTGACAGTTATTATCCTTTTCCTAGTCAAAATCTGCTCCACAGGTTTCCCCCAAATCACCACTAATATATCGATTAAGGGTCTGTAAAAGAAGCATTAAATGAATCCAAGCTGTGTGTGGGCTTCATGGTTTTATCAGATGTAAAGAAGAGAGAGCTTTTCTTCATCTCTCTCGCGGCGAACCAATTAATTGGATGGACTGAAATAAAAGTTTTTTACATTGCGTGGTTGGCGACCGCGCCATAGCAGTATCCGAACTGGAATTTCGAGTTACCGAAACTGTGAAAACAATTTAAAAAAAAAACAACAACACAACAGCAAAACAAATGAGTAAATTTCGATATTATTGAGGACAAGTCAGGTGTGGCTGGATACTCACTCTTGCTGCGCTGGATATTTTATACTGTTCTTGCCAAACATATCAGATCCGGTTAGAATTGTGTATTTTATACAATGAGATCAGTGCTTTCTGTTGAGACGATTGTAAAATAACAACAAATGTTCATGCCAAGATTTCCAATCAGCCCGGTAAGACGAACTGCTCAGATTGAGGGTCCGAGTTTGAATCCCAGTATGGATGAGCTTCGGTTTGGCGAACCTCCAAAGTATGGTGTCGTCTCGCTTTCTTCGCCAGCTGGCCGCTTGGATTTCCTCCCACATCTGAAAAATGAAGATCGCTATTATGGATTTTCCGGGTACGTGGTGAAAGTCCCGCAGATATCTCTTGACTGGCTCGCTTCTTGACGTTTTACTGCGCCCCCGGCGGTCACCGAGGCTTATGCCCCACGTCTTCCCATCTAGCTCTCTCTTCTGTGAGAAACCATCGATCTGAAATCAGAACAGGGATCCACAAAGCAAAGATGCTTCCTCACTCACCTGAATAAACCATCTGCACAGCTCGTTAAAGATGGATGAAATAAATACCAAGGTACAGATACCGGGTGATAGCGCCAGTGGTAAAACCATTCACATCTCGGCTTCTAACTTGTTTATTCTTAATTATGCAGGTTGCATTCTAAAGAATCTTTAATATATATTCAGTTTTGAACTCATTCTACCCAGAGGGGGAAAAAATGTTTTGCAATCAAAATTAAATGCCACAGCCAAGTAAAACATCTTCCAATCAAATAAAAACAGAATTAATTAGTAAACTTAGGCGCTGGGATTAAATACTTGAACCAAATTCCTTTTCCCGTGATAAAGGTAAAATATAAACGGTAAAAAATAATTAAAGTATTCTCGTATTTTATCAGATTTTTATTTTCATTTGAGAAATAACACAACAACAAAAAATAGTTGTCTTCACAATATGATATATATGGAGATGAGAAGAAAATAACTATATAAGAATTTCTCTGCATGACTGCATGGAAATTTCTGAATTCCATAACGTGATTACGTACTTGGGAAACCTGCAGCGTCCTCTAGCGGGAACAAATGCGAAGTAAGATAAAGGCCGATCTCTCCATTTGTGTTAACAAGACGTCATTAGGACCCCACGTGTACCTCGGATATAAAGACAACAACAATAATACTAACAAACTTGCCGTGACCATATCAACCGAAACCACGTCAAAAAATTACGAAGCGTCTAGAATAAATTAATTATGCGCCTGCTCAGCTGATAATCCGCTCAACCTTTGCCACAGGGGAAAAAAAAAGCGACCATATTTTGTTTTTGTTTTATGTATATGGGCGAGCGGGAAGGTCTCGAGACGATGTCCGACGACAAACGCAATCATTGGAAAGTTTCGTTTCCATCGCGAAGTGGTACCGTAATCCCGTTGTCATGGAAACTGGTGGCCGCTGTAATTGAATAAGCAACGATGGGTGGGTGGGCGTGGAGCGGGAGAAAGCTATCAGAAAAGCGGTAATTAGCTTCAAAGTAACCGAGTGGCTTCAGGAGAAGGAAAAAAAAAATAATAATCGGGCATGAAATTAATTTTTAAAAAACTGGCGACTAATGCGAGACATTACAATAATATCAAAAGCGCGATTAAAATGCAATAAAAAAAAAAAAAACGGCGCGCCGCATTAAAACAAAGCAAACAAAAAAAAAAAACGCGCACGCGCGCCCCTCTAGCCGTAATTACCAGCCAAAAAAGCTATTCCACCAATTATGGGATCCTCAAATTATTCTGGCCTATAGATGTGTGTTTGTGTTACCAAAATGGCAGCAACAAAAAGCCATACGTAAAAAACTACGATTTTAGGACACGATAACATAAATTATTTCTTTCTTCTACAGTATAACCAATCGTTGAGTAATATAAGATCGTAATTTTAATCCCTGTCAGTTTACCCGCAAGTGCACAAAGGAAACACTAATTTTTGCCAGCCGGGGGGGGGGGGGGGAGACAAGTAAACGCTAGTGGTGCCCCTGTGCCGCCTGGGGGCGCAGCGGTCTCTCAGAAATGCGCCCGTCTACACCTCAGTTTCGAGACGGAGATCAGATGTCGGGAAGATCTGGGAATCGCGAACAGATCGCGTGACACCGTTAAGCGAAATGGCTGAAATTAGCACTAGGTGTAGTTTTTTTTTTTTTTAAAAAAAGAAAAAGATCGATCGAAACCCTGTTGTTGTGTACCAGAGACAGCCTACCTTGGCTTACCTCACCTGGCCAGACGGGCGCGCTCTGCTTCCGAGCGCCACCTGCCGCCACCCGAAGAGCGGACAACTCTACGCTTTGTTCAGCCGGATATCCCTCCTTTGTTTTTGTTTCCCGATCAGATGGTCAACTCGCCGCTTCCCTTTCCTGGCCTCGTGATGCTCTATTAACCTCTAATTTTGTACACCGGATTGTATATTTCCCTGTCATTTAAAAACACCAACTGTCTTAGAAGGCAGGCGATCGATCCCCTGATGGTGACCGTGTGACATTAAAGACGTGCGGTTCACGCGCCGCGGAAGGGGAGGTCCCGAACCGCTGACGAGGTCGTGACGAACACGTGCCGGCGAATAAGGTAAACAAACAAAACAACTTGAATGTTGGCCAGGTATCGCGCCGGTGATCGCTTCCAAAGGTGAAACGCAGTAATGCGATTAAGAGCGGCCAGGTGTGGCTGATTAAGAAGAAGACGAAGAAGATGCGCCTGGCGGAATGTTAAAGATGCGGGATTAAAGCCGTTTTTTTTTTTTTTTATTTATTTAAAGCGAATTCCTAGAAAAACTTCTTTGTAATTCGCGCATTGTTATTCTATCAGTAACCGCGCGCGTGGGTAACAACGAGCGGCCGGCCGGCTTCTGATTGCTCGGGGTACAAACCAACGACGATATGTCAGCGACCTACTTAGTTACACGAAGGATGAGAGAGAGAGAGGGGGGGGGGCTCACTCTCGCTACACGACTAACAGACAGACAGACGCAGCACTAACCGAGTTCCAGTTCTTGCGCTCTTTTTCGGTCAACGACCGGCAGGCGCGGCGTAATATGGACCAGTTGGTATACCGAACACGGTACGTTCACGATCCGCTGGCTGGTGGCACCCCCCTCCCCTCCTCCTCCTCCTTCTCTTTTGGCAGGTTCGCAATACGCTGATGCATAAAAACGGGTTAAAAAAAGAAAAAAAAAGAACGAGTATCGTACTACATCACATGATCTGTTAATAAATTGAGATAAACCCGCGGTGCGTTGCCAAGACCCCTACACGAGGAATACATACTTTTAGCGTTATCAGCCTCGCTTTGGTTTCCTGTCCTCATCAAAGGTTTTCAGATGTGCTGATCCGTGTCTTACTGCTCTCGAATAAACGTTGGCGTCTGTACCTGCAAAACCTCTACTGGGGCGTTGTCTATCACGTGGAGCACACCCCCTCCCCCTGAAGTACTTTACATCACCCTTTGGGAGTTTGGGCTATCTTTCCAAACTGTGTCTATTGTGAACAGAACGAGTTTCGTGTATCCTCCTCAAAATCTCGTACACATCTCCTTCTGAGACTAATCTTTACTCGTCAACACTTTGATTTCTATATGCTTGTCATGGGATATTTCTTTCCCAGGAGCCATAACATTCACCACACTTTCACCTCACTACAATGGTATCAATGCCAAATTTTTTTTAGTCTTTCTGCAGGGGTGTGGCACTTCCTGAATGTTTGCACGACAACTAATCACTGTGGATTATATCAACACGTGACTGTACTGTTTCATTTTTACAAACAAGATGCAATTCCATCAGCTGTTATTTTCATTCTATGCCCAGTTTTTCCTGTTTTTTTTTAATTATTATTATTTCCGATACTAACTAACTACATACATACAGGTGCATCTCAAAAAATTAGAATATAATGGAAGAGTTTATTTTTTTCCGTAATTTAATTCAAACAGTGAAACTTTCATATATTCTAGATTCATTGCACATAAACTGAAATATTTCAAGCAAGCCTTTTTGTTTGTTTTAATTTTGATGATTACGGCCTACAGCTCATGAAAATCAAAAATCCACTATCTCAAGATATTAGAATATTTCATAAGATCAATAAAAAAAAAAGGATTTATAATATAGAAATGTCGAACTTCTGAAAAGTGTCCATTTATGCACTCAATAGTTGGTCGGGGCTTCTTTTACACGAATCACTGCATCAATGCGGCGTGGCATGGAGGCGATCAGCCTGTGGCACTGCTGAGGTGTTATGGAAGCCCAGGTTGCTTTGATAGCAGCCTTCAGCTCGTCTGTATCGTTGGGTCTGGTGTCTCTCATCTCCCTCTTGACAATATCCCATGGATTCTCTATGGGGTTCAGGTCAGACAAGTTGGCTGGCCAATCAAGCACAGTAATACCATGGTCAGCAAACCAGTTATTAGAAGTTTTGGCACTGGGGGCAGGTGCAAAGTCCTGCTGGAAAAGGAAATCAGCATCTTCATAAAGCTTGTCAGCAGACGGAAGCATGAAGTGCTCTAAAATCTCCTGGTAGATGGCTGAGTTGACTTTGGACTTGATAAAACACAGTGGACCAACACCAGCAGATGACATGGCACCCCAAATCATCACTGACTGTGGAAACTTCAGAGTGGACTTCAAGCAACTTGGATTCTGAGCCTCCACTCTTCCTCCAGACTGTGGGACCTTGATTTCCAAATGAAATGCAAAATTCACTTTCATCTGAAAAGAGGACTTTGGACCACTGAGCAATGGCCCAGTTCTTTTTTTCCTTAGCCCAGGTAAGACACTTCTGACATTGTCTCTGGTTCAGAAGTGGCTTGACACTAGGAATGCAACACTTGTAGCCCATTTCCTGGACACGTCTGTGCATGGTGGCTCTTGATGCACTGACTCCAGCCTCAGTCCGCTCCCTGTGAAGCTCCACCAAGTTCTTGAATCGGCTTTGCTTAACAATCCTCTCAAGGCTGCGGTCATCCCTCTTGCTTGTGCACCTTTTCCTATCACACTTTTCCCTTCCAGTCAACTTTCCATGAATATGCTTTGATACAGCAATCTGCGAACAGCCAGCCCTTTCAGCAATGACCTTCTGTGGCTTACCAGGTGTCAGTGAGTGTCTTCTGGACAACTGTCAAGTGAGCAGTCTTCCCCATGATTGTGGTTGTGTGTACTGAACCAGACTGAGAGATTCATGGTATTTATATACTGCATAATAGTGATTTACTTAACTCAACTCAAAATGGAATATTCTAATATTTTGAGATACGTTTTTTTTTATATTTTTTAGCTGTAGACCGTAATTACAAAATTAAAATTAAAAAAATGTTTGAAACATTTTAGTTTACATGTAATGAGTCTAGATATATACAATTTTCACTTTCTGAAATAACTGACAAAAAACATTGAACTCTTCCACGATATTTTAATTTTTTGAGATGCACCTGTATATAATATATATATATATTATATAATATTTTCATAATATAGTGATGTTGTAAATATTAACATAACCCTTTTTTTTACCCATCTGCAGTGTAATATACTCAGTGTAAATGATCATAAAATATATGAATAAACATTTGACAAAAATAGATCTGAATTCCGCAAGTGTTTTCAACGCCAGGTGGCACCAGTCAGTTTTGTGACGTGACAAAGGTCGGAGGTCGATAAGATGTCGGATGTGCAAATGTGAATCCTAGATATCGAATACTAAACTACGTCTTATGGACCGCAGCCGTTATTCTACCCAGCCCAGAGTGAGCGGATTAGACGGAGTAAACGATTGAAGAAGAAGAAAAAAATTGCCGAGAAAAACTTTCCATCCGGCCAACATCAAATGGGCGGCACCCATGAAAATAAAGGAAGACTTCACGTTACCCACAAGGCCGCGCGCTCAGGCTCTGTATACCACGTGTCGTGCGACAGTGATGCTGAGAGGATGTTAAAGATGTCTCGTACACTTGGCGCTCGAGATCTCTCGCCATTTGAACGAAATCGGGGGATTGGACGGTCAGGCCGGTCAAAGCGAAGCGTCAGACAGACAGACGAAAGAGCGGATAAGCGCATATGAACCACTAGTGTATTTGTTGTAGGCGGCACAAGACGAGAATAATCGCGTTCAGATTTTTTTACGTCACACGAGAGCTCCTCGCTGTAGGGCTCGCTATCCTTAAAAACGTTCATTTCCGGCCACTTCATTTTCTTAAAATAAAAAAAAAAAAAATCTGTGGCCTAGTCAAATTTGAGGGTCTTCGGTTAGCGCGCCGCCCCCAGACCGGGGCGCAGTGGCACCGGCTGTATCACTTTCTACCTGATCACCGTCTGTCAGCGCTTTACGATGACGGGCACAGACAGAAGAAATGTGACATCGAAAAACCCAGAGATACTGAAGAGAAGGAAGCTGCGATCAGGATGGTAATGGGGATGGAGAAAAGCCTGCAACTGTATTTCTAAAAGCTGCGATACAGCATAAAGTTTTCTACACTGCGTCGCCATGCGAAAAAACCCCCCTCGGCAGCCGCATGGGGAGGTGAAAGAACTCCAGGAGGTCAGTCACGAGCCAGGGCCCGACCCTGGCCCAGCGTTTACTGCAGAGGAAGAGAACCAGCAGACCGGACGCAAAAGAAGCCGGGAAGCTTTCTTATCGGCTGGCGAGGGGTGACAAAACTCTTGTGAGAACTAGGTTTTCAGGCTTCGCGAAGCACTTTCCAAATTTTCCTCTGCGTCGGCCAAAAGGCTTCAGCAGGGACATCAGCGAATTCTTTGACAACATGGAAATTATGGTGAAAAAAGAGAACTTTCCAGTAGATGTCTACGATGCATGAAACTGGCTGTACATTGCGTTGTGCGGTGAATGCAGCTGACAACTCCCTTCCACCGTTAATGGTGTCTCCCGGTGCATATGTAATGTACCATATCTTAAGTGGAACTCACTCTTTTGCTTGATAATTATAAAAGCCATATTTCATTTGAAATTCTAGATCTTGCAACAACAACAAAAAAAAATTTGGCCAAGCAATGCTGACTTACTCTCTCCACATTGTAGCTAATAGTGCAGCCGGTAGATCGATTAGTGTTCGGGCTATTCAAGTCTTACTATAACGGTGCCGCAAGTGTCCTTATGATCCATCATCTAGAGAAACCAATTACAATGTATGGTATTGCTCAAGTAATTGGCGATGCGGAGCCACTTGCTTCCACGCCAAAAAAAATATCGTATCTAATTTTAAGGTTTCTGGAATTTGCCTGTTTCATAGAAATGTGTTTGGTGATAAGGAATTCCTCACGTCGTTTGTAACAAATCCGTTTTATCCTTCCAGCAGGTCCATTTGATTGTAGGGAGCCAGGACCTTCTTGCTTCAGTGGTGTTAGTTACTACATTCACGCTATCAAACACTGCGGATGCAGCTATGCCAGAACCTTTCCGAGTCAGGGAATTTATATCACATATTAGTCTATTTTTAGTCATCAACATTATAGGTCCACAGGGAATATCTCATTTTCCGAAGGGAGCCGAAAGGGGAAAGAACGTTGGTAGTAATATAGGTAGAACCCCAACACTATCAGACACCTGGGAAACGTCGAACCAAACTTGCCATTAAGCAAAGAATCAAAGAGAAAAGTTTTCGCTTGAAGGAAGTTGTTCTTGACCGAATCAGCTAATGATAGAAATAAGCAATAGGAACTGGATGCAGCGGTTCGGATGAGGACGATTCAAAGCTATGATGAGACTGCAACCAGCCGTTAGACCAACTCGACATCGCCTGATTTAGAGAATCTAGATGATGGTGACTTTGGTCTGACAAAATTTGCCACTAAGAAAAAAGTGATAACGTTCATCGACTAGATTCAGGAAGGGTCAGCGACCAAATATGAGTCTCGAAACGCCCAAGTCAATTCCGTTAATTCCTCTTCGGCGTCACTTCCAGACATATCCGCCATTCTTCCACCATACTCAGATATTCCGCCTTACGTTAGAGGTTACACGGATAAAAACGACTGTGTACGGAGGACGACCATCATCATATTTCTTTCAGTGGAAGCCTGGAGTTCAGTTAAACTATACTACCATGTCTGTTCACCCGCTGTTGTCGACAGCTATGTATTCGCTACCAATGCCATGCTTGTAATGTGCTACGTAATTCTGAGACTGGGAGTTTCAATTGTGTGCCAGGTATACGATGTGTGGACCGGATTTTAGTACCCTTCACACACGAACAAATTAAATTCCGTAACTTTGGACAAATCAAAACAGATTTTGCTGGATTATTAGTCGCAATAATGACTCAGTAAAAGAAATAGCACCAACAGCTGTCCCGATTCAAGTAGTTTACTTTGTGTAGCTTCTGCTCGCTTGGTTAGTTTCCTCCCGACGACGTTTTGGAGTATTACACGGTCCTCCGGAGAGACGGTGATTCAACCTCAGGAACTGTATAGCGCTGTTTGAACGGTCGGATGAACTTTGGACATTCTCCGAGGTAACGCTCGGCAGTTTTGGCCATTTCGAAGACATGGCCATCCCTATCCTATGAGCATGGGCGCCACCTGGAACCTGCTAAATGCTCTGACCAATCAACCTGGATTTCGATTATGCCCGCAAGGCGATACCTCTACACATCTAAAAGCGAAAACAACGACTTTAGAAAGATTGTTCTTGAAACGTTTTGAAATTCTCCTATGGTAGCGAACACGCACAGTCCACTTTAGCTTCCCTATGGAATTCTTCACAACACCACGCGTCGTCACGGTCATTCGGAGTCGTTATTTCTCGACTATCACTTTAAAACACACTACAGTACACAGCAAAAATTTGCAGAACATTTTCCTTAAATCATATATCTAATCTATTCTAAATTTTATTTTATAATTACATTTAAACAATTATTTAATAATATAAAAGATGAGGTGGCATCAATTTTGACAATAAACACACTTAATTTCTTCTATTATAAACAAAAAAAAATTTTTTTTTGCATAGCTTGCCTTCATCGTTAATTTCAGTATGGGAGACCGGGATCAGTTGTTAAGGGGGTCAACTGTTGCTGAATTCTAGACGAGGCTATAATCGGCATCATATGACAACGTAGAGATGAAGCTATATTTAATAGGGAATTACTGGTGTAGTAACAACTTACCCTTTAACATCTAGGACGGGTCTTTCCCAAAGTAAACTTCTGATATTTTTCAAACAGGCATGCTCAACGCCATAATTCTTCTATCAAGAAGATCGCAAGAAAAAAAACAACCTTGTATACGTCATAGTTGTGCAATCTACCATATCATGTGACGTACGTTCGCGTTCTCAGGTCACTGGCTTTTCTACTTGTACACTTTTACTTTAAGAGCCCCCAAAACGCAATATAGCGGCCTTCGAAGTATTGACAGAAGAATGTTAAGTGAATTCTTTCGTATACGCACTCGATAATTTGTAACTGGTAACTTTAGCTGCTGTAGAACCGAGCCACTGATGGGATAATTAGAACTACACGGAGTTTACCGTTCCGTAGCCCTGGCCCACATTTAGGACACAGCGGCTGAAATGTCGCTGGTGTCATCGTACAGCGCAGAAGAGGTGATTCGCTCGTTTTTAACTGATGTTTTACAAACGACCTTTGATTAGGTCACCACGCATGGCTGGTTTTTATTCCGGATTATTCTCTCTCTCGATGTCACGCCCCACTGGCTAAGCGACGATTCAAAGACCCGATGTACAACCCCCCTCCCCCTCAGCCACCCGAGCACGTGACGAGCAGCCGCCGACTCGCGCATGGGCAGAGCGCCGGGTGCCGATATTTCCGGTCCCGAGCACGCGAGTTCCCATCGTCACAGCGGATGCCCGACCTGCGGAGATGAGCGCTGCAATGCGAAGTTGAACGTGTTCACCCCGCCACAAGCGGCATTCCGCACCAGGAATGGTCACCAAGTACTTTAGTGCACCGCAGGATCGATAGCCACACAAGCCTGGCATTTTACCACACACGTGACTAATCTTTTACGATCTATTCCAGGAGAGCTATCGGGCGGGCTGTTATCGATTGCGCCCGGCGCATGGGGGGGGGGGGTTGTAGGTCATCAGAAAGGGCACGTTTGTAGGGAGATCTTCGAGATAAAACAGAGGGGACATAAAAGTGCAAGGGCCGGTTGCGGTGTTTCGGGGGTCGTTCCGTCGAAGTTGCCGAAAAGGAAGCTCGAGCCGCCGCCGACGACACAGTTACCAGTCGCTCCTGGTTGTCCCATCAATGGCGCCGCTGGTAGAAGGCACAAACAGTAGAATCAGGGTGGGGAGAAATAAACCGCAACTACGGAGGAGCCACACAAACAGCGCTAACTTGTAGGTTTTCTGCTGCTGCTCAGAAAGAATTAACTGTTTCAGGAGGGCTGGTTTCTCTTCAGAGTTTTACCTTCTGTTATATATTTTCACGGGATTCTTTCCCGCCGAGATAGAGGAATGGTGGCAGTAGGACATAAGTGGAGGATATTCGGCACCAGCGGTTATCTTGTTTGGTGGCTACACTTTACTACAGACACCGCCGCCGTAATGAATTCCTTAACCTGCTCGTAAGAGCCCGGCTGCAGCTACGATGTGCTGTCAACAGGCAGTGAAGTCGTACGCCTCATCAGCGGTACCTATGGCGGAATTTGGGAACGGCCTCCACATATGGAGGCTAACTGCGAAATAAACTGTTCCCAGTCATGGACCAAACTGGTGTTGGTTCTATCAGGACGGGGTGGGGTAGCTTGTGGCAAAGCTACTCCTAAAATTCCTAGGTGTCCCATGACGGAGCCAGCAGGCGGGCAAGGGCCGCCTTAGAAGCCCTGCCCCTGGGCGGGATCTTCGGAGAAACAATCCCCCTGTGCTCCCAGGGTAGGACGTATGAGCCAGGAGCTAAGGGCGGGGTAACCCCTACAGAAAACTTAGAGAGCTGAAGTCAGAGGTACTGGGCCAGCGTGCTCTCTCTTAACAAACCTCACAACCATGCACCTTACACTGTTATCCACAATAATCGAGAATGGCACTCGCCCATTGAGGTCCCTCCAGGGTGGAGCAGCGTCGAGTCCCGAGACTCAACGGGATCCATCTTCAGAATTCATCGCTAGTTGTGGGATGACAGTTTATCGACGAACGCTAAGAAGAAGAAGAAGAACCAAGACAAAAAAAAAAAAGAAGCTTTAATCCCGTATGCCTGAAACCGCATTCTTGGGACATCGTGCTACTGAAGAAAGAGGGTCTCACATTCTAACCCCCACAAAAGGCCAAGGCCATCGTAAAGAGGCCTTCACCCTAGAATGGAAAAGAGCTGCGATGCTTTCTTGGTATGATAAATTACCCTGGCTAAATACGTCTCCAGCCTAACAGATGTGATTCTCCTTCTATAGAAACTAACAGAAAAAAATGACGTACTACGAGTTTGGTTTACTTATTATCAACAACAACAGGCAATCAAACGGGTCGAGGAGACTGCGACCACCGATACGGGTGCACTCGCATTCTATGGCCCGATCAAGGAATTCTCACTGGAGAATGATGCAAGCGAAAGTTCTGAAATTCTTCAGGACGGCGAGCCGCCAGCAGCCTCTGACAGCAGATCTCTAACTGACATTAAAAGATGCTGATCGGAAAGGAAATGCCGCCGTGTCGTTTGGTTCAGCGAAATTTTATTGCTACGCCTACATATGGTGGCCAGGTCATTTACACAAGAGATCGCTAACCACTGGTGGCCATCGTGGGAAAACCTCTGTCGAAAGTTCCTGGGTAACTTCAAGCTCTACTCCTTTGTACCCTCGCGTACAACTCCGACCTAACGCAGCCAGGAAGGTCGGCAGACACCCTGTCTCGGGCTCGTCTGAAGAAGCAGTTCGCATCTGAAGTCGTATCGGCGAACAACATCTAATACCTGCCAATAAAAGTGAAATACGCCTGGCAGACAGCATCGTGGGAGGCTGGTCAGAAGAGAAGAGCAACCTTGTGGTTCCATCCTCGATGCGCGAACAATCCAAACAAAAGCTCCACTCGGTCCACACGGCCAACACATCCATCGAGTCGTCTGGAGTCTGTCACCAGGTAACAAGCAGGTTCTCCATCCACTGCTTATGTCGTGGAATACCCAGTTGTGCATTTGAGAAAATTAGTGCTGACATGTTGACAATTGAGAGTTGACTGAAACTACCTGGTCACAGTGGAGTGTTTCAGTCAGTTGATCGAACTGGATCATCCATCTGCTCCAGAAGACGACGACAACAACAACAACACCAGAGGCAGTTGTTCCGACCAAACTGAAACACTACTTCGCCAGACGCGATATTCACGACACCGCCATCGTTGACGGAGGCCCTGAGTGCGCATTACCAAACTTCTAAAGCCTCTCGAACAAACGGGGTCTTAACCATCAGCTAGCGTTGCTGATGAGGCGTACATAAAGACAACGAAACGCTTGGTTTAAGAAAAGAAACCGGGATTTGCTTAGTCTCAAGAATACAATGCAGGATCAATCCTGCTGAGCGACTAAGGGGCCGACAAGCGTGTCAGCCACATCAGACCTGCTGAAATCGTCCACCGGTCACGACGACAGTGAGAATGGGAAGCAGACGTGTTGCCTGTCGTTGCTGAGCGCTACGAGTATAGGAAGAGTGTAAAGTCGCTGTCAGCAGGTGATGATGCTGTGAGAAGAGAGCTCACCGAGATTGGGGGAGTCTGACCACAGCCGGCAAGGCGCGAGTGACTACTGACATTGGAGGAACCGACCGTGTCGTATTTTGTGACTTAAAAAGAGAGAATTTGTCACACATATAGCAGGCGGAAAAATAAGCAAAATTTCCATGACTGCATTCAAAAAACTTTAAATAATAATAATAAAAAAGAGGGATTATAAAATAGTCGATTTTGACGAATAATAGCATCTAAAGAGAAAACTATGGCAGAGAGTCTTCACCTCATCAACGACCTCGCGAGGTTACCATGGTATCCCGCACAAATACCGAGATGTGATCCCACAACTTTTCTTCTAAGTCGGTTTCAAATGGAAAATTAGGGTTTTCCCATCTTACTATCATCAAACAATCGGGCTTGAGATCTCACCCACCACTTTATTACTACTAATACTACTATTCCATATCTATAACCAAGCTGTTAGTATGCGAAACTCACCTTTTGACCGGCCATTGTCGTTCACTTGAGAAATCACGTGACCAAACTCTTGGAGCGAGCAAATAGTTAAAGGGACCTAATATTACAAAATTTATTATATACTGCTGCTTCTCTATGTCATTTTGATGTAAACATTGAGCATGTTGCTAATAAATAGAGAATCGATGATAAGTGCAAAAGAAAAAAGTCTACAGTTTTTCGTTCGACTTTTGATTTAAAAAACAAAAATAAAAGCTTTGTATAAACATTAATTATTGTGAATATGGATGCACAATTGGCATTTGAACTGAACAAATCCTACTGTAGTCAGTTTCTATGAATATGAAACGATAGCGGTAGATTTTGAAAAAGAAGTTCGCTCCATTTACCAGGCTATTGTCGTCATGCACGAACAAGTATACAGAACACAGTAATAAATACTCGATTTTTCTATCACCATTTAAATCTGCCCGGTCAGCCAGGTACGACAACACTTTTCTCCCTCTGTCTCTTCTCTTTTTTTTGTTGTTACTTCTCAGTAACAGGTAAATGATGAATGTATATTATTGGACGCTTCAGTATATGAATGTCTCGCGGCGATTTGTGTGCGGGAGATCACGTACAGGCCGGCTGACCGAAGTCCACATTAGTGCACAACTAATGCGGAAAATTCCACTACGAAATTCTCATTACGAAAAAAAAACAGAAAGTTCTCGAAACTTTAATTAGAGGTCAAAATTTAAAATTATTATTTGTAATACAATTCCGTGAACCTATTCTTAGAAAACTAACCCTTTTCCTTAAAAAAAACAAACAAACATTAATTATACCAGTTATTTTTTACCAGAGATGCAAGCATAACTTATATTTAGAGGGCCACGCGAATATATTTACCTTCTTTCGACAGATGGGGATATAGCTGTTAATATAACTTTTCTATCGGTTTTTGTTTGTTTTGTTTTTTTTTTTTATTTAAAAGCTTTCAGCAGGTTATATAACATTCGAAAATGTACCGAATCACAGTAACAGAGATCTGTTACATCTCTGACAATATTCTGAAAAAATAATTAAGTCAGTTCACTTGAGCATCAGCCCTAACTTGCTTATATCTAAACTAAAATCCTATTACTTAATTATTTATTCTGAACAACAACAACAACAACAACAACAACAATAATAATAATAATAATAATAATAATAATAATAATAATAATAATAATAATAATAATAATAATAATAATAATAATAATAATAATAACAATAATAATAATAATAATAATAATAATAATAATACGATTAACTAAGACTGAATTAAACTATTTTTAAATATAATGGTCTCGCAAGTGAAAAATGCCAGTCCATCATCTGATTATAGCGCGTGCTGGGGAGATTGTGGCAAGTGTCCTATGTATATAAATGCCAATTTAAAAATTGTTAGAGTTATTCCCCTTAGCTATATTAAGTTTTTGACATAAAAATTAAAACTAAAGCAGTTACCTCCCTGAATTTGTAATTCGAAGAAGTAAAATTAGAAATCTAATCATTTAGTTTTTTCTGAGATATATTATTCATTAGTTAAAATTGTATTAAGGAGAATTACACCTTTACCAAAACTACACCAAAAAAAAGCTGGAGGAAAACGTAAAGTCTGACTTTATGCGATTTATACAGGAGGGAATAAAATTCACTGTACACAGCGATGTTTCATTATAACACGATCCTGCCGCGAGACAAAGTAGTCCCCGAGAGGTTGACATTCTTCCGCGACAGCTAGTGAACCATCACTTACCAAATTGTGCTTTTATCACAATGGGCCCAGAAAGAAAAAGTGGGGATATTAGTGCTTCAGCAATGAAAAGGTCACTCTTTGGAAGTAAAATTAAAAATCATGGAGCGATTTGAGAAAGGTGAACGACTAATGGATATTGCACGCGCGGTGGGGGCTGAACGAAGCAACATGGCGGACCATCCGTTCAAATGCGGATAAGATAAAAGAGTTGTTGTGATCAGCATGAACACAGTCCAGTCTGTTCTGGTAGCCATTTCTCTAAAGGATACATCTCCAAGTACAGTGAAGCAAATTTGTGAACTTGTCCAGCAGTGTAAAGTGTGGACACAATGAAACTAGTTCAAATGACCATGTCAGCCCCTTCTGTTTTGCATTCATTTATAAGCAGTTTGATATAGTGGTTACAGGAATGTTGGAGCACAGGTCTGCCAAGTGTTCATCTTGAACACTGACTGCAGAACTTTTACTGGAAGACTGATGCACTTGTCATAAACAATCAGAACCTTTAGATTTGTATAAACCAAATTATTTTGAAGATCTAAGTTAAGGAACTGTCCAAGAGAACTGCCATCAGCCATCATTCTAACGGCTAAACGTTTTTTTTAAAGGGAAATATTTGAAAAGTTTTGTTATGTACTAGGATTGTGATTTTAATGCTGATGTCTAACTGCTTTGATTGGATAATTAAAAATCAAGATATTCTATTTCAAAAAAAAAAGAGATAAAAGCAAGTGGTCCTACATAAGTGAATGCCACCAAAAGCAGTCGTGGTAGGCCTGACATTACGGAAGGGCTTTTGGGTACTTGGATTGAGCACACGTTCCGTTAAGTCTGCAGGTTATAAAGTGCAAAACACCGAAGAGAGACACGAAAGTGAAAGTGATGCGAAACCTTTCCATGAGAGTCAGGGATGGTTTTTCTGTTTTAAGAAGCGCAGCCATGGCCGATAAGAATGCAGCCGAACGTTTCCGTAGTTAGCTGATGGTGGTTAAAGCCCAAAGCGGTATGGGCGGGCATTGTGGGTCCGGGCCCGCCTTCAATGTAACAACAACCCCTTCATTTTATGCAAAGTGGCCCAGTTCAGCCCGCCTTCGTAAATCTCTCATTGGGCCTATAGTACCCTGCACCAATTTGTTGGCGCCCAAGTTGGCCTAAAGCCGAGCTGGCTAGTGTGTGTCCTGCCCAAGTCACTGTCCAGTGCTTGTGGCATACTACCACAGGGGTCGTGGTCCCAGTCTTTTAGCCGCCGGCTCCAATGGGAGCGCGGCTCGACTACGTCAGTCCTACTGCGATAACAGTTCGAGTTCCGGCCCCTGTAGTGTATTGTCCGTGTTTCTATCAGGGTGACAGAGTGACAGGAAGTTGTCGTGAGTGTCTGCCCTGGGAGACAATGGCTTTCTATTATGACAAAAAACAAAAAACGTTGAAAAACAACCCCAACCTTCCGAAAACACCAACCAAACCACGAAAAAAACCCAACCCCCAAACAAAAAACATTACAAAAAAAACCAACCTAACAAAACAACCAAAAACCTCCATAACAAAAAAACTCAAAAGCACACACCAAAAAAAAAAACAACACAACCCACTCAAATAACAACAAACAAAAAAAACACCCCAACAACAACCAAAAAAACAAAGAACAACACGCAAAACAAAAAAAACAAACACACAAACCCCCCCTTTAAACCACAAACCACCTAACACAAACAAACCCCCACAATGTACAAAACAAACAAACAAGTGACAAACTACCAAAAAAAAACAATCCAAAACCAAAACACAAAAACCAACAAAAAATTGCACAACAAAAAACAAACAAACAAACCACAAACAAAACAAAACCAAAAGTTGAAAAAACCCAATAACAACACAGACAAAAACACCAACCCACAACACACACCAAACAACCAAAACCCACACCAAAAAAGCAAAAAATCCACCAAAAACAACCAATAATTACCAAAACAAAAACCAAAAACACCAAACAAAAAAAACAACCAACCCAACACAAAAGACACCAAAAACCAACACCCAAACCAAAACAACCCCAACCACCAAACACGAAAACACAAAAACACAAACCAAAAAAACATCAACAAACACACACCAAACAAAAAAAACCACAATACACACCAACCACAAACACACAGAAAACAACCACAACCACATAAAAAAAAACCAACCAATAAAAAACAAAAACCATCACCACATAACCAAACATTTTAAACACAATTAAAAAACCACAAAAACCAAAACAAACAATTACCAGACAAACAAAGAAAAACCACCATATTTACAATTTAAACATATACCAAAAGAAAAAAACATAAACCCAAACACAAAACCAAACACAAAACCCACGACAAAAAAAAAACCAAAACAACAACCCACACAACACCAAAAAAAGAACGAAACAAACAAACCAAACACGCAAACAACCGAAAAACACCACCAACCAGCAAACCCAAACACAAAAAAACCAACCAAAAAAACAGCAAAAAACACACCAATACAAAAAAACACAACAATAAAATAAAAACGCAAAAAAGAAACAAAACAAACAACCACAACACAACACCACCAAACACACCCATCAAAAAAAACCAAACAAAAAAAACAAAAACCAACCCACAAAACACACACACACAACCACCGCTAGTAAAACAACCCAACCAATGCCCAACCAAACCCAAGTACCCCCAACCACCAACCACAGTAAGAACAAGAAAACCACAAAACTATGTAAACCAAACACCACACCGGCACCAAAAAACGCGGAACACTACGACAAAAAAAATAACGGCGAACCAAACACGAACAAAACACCGAGTTCGCCCCGTAGTGTACAACAAACAACCAAAACAACCAGACAAAAGTCCCTGGGAAAACAATTTTTCTATTATGATTTTTCTTATGTTACGTTGAAATCAATGTGCCCCCACCTTCCGAGAACATCTAATTCCCGTCCACGAATTTGTTTCTCCCGCCGGGTCTGGCCCCAAGTAGGTGGTCATTACAAAAAAGTATATATATATATTACTGAGAACACACAAAAAAATTCTCACCTAACTGTACAGCCTCTCCAAATTCTATTTATAACAAAAACATTATTATGCATTTCATATACTACATCATTTACTTCACTCATCTCTAATTTTGAATGTGGATTACTCTTAAGGTCCATCTAAAGTACCTTACTAATGCAGGTGTAAACCACCTTTTATTTTTAAAGTAATGGAAACTTAAAGCGAAAATGAAAAAGAAGAAAAATAATAGGCTAATTAGGTAATTAGCCCGTTAAATTTTGTTATCTGAAAAAACTTACAATTTAAGAAAAAATGTAATTGTCTCCACTATTTCGTTCAAAAGGCCTGGTCTAATCAACTGGTTATCAGATGTGCCAACATTTCTCAAATTCTTCAAGTAAAAACAACATGAATGCACAATACACTTAAAGAAAAAAAGACGGATGAAAAAGAGAAATGATTTATAAAATACAATAAAACAATAGAACGTTTTTTTGATGAAAGATAACCAGCATAAGTACAGCTGAAAAAAAACATTGCAGAAAAGCTGACACAATCTACAGTTCATAAACATATTTAAATTTTGCAACAAATAATGTTTAACTAAAATAGTTTTTAAAAAAGACAACTTACATCATTTCTAATTAGACAATGTAGTAAGCATTTGGAATTACATATTATAGTCATTTGCAGTATGATACAATTATTAAACAGTACAGGCTATTTTTATAAGGGATATTATAATATAATGCATAATTTAAAAAATATACTAAATCTGTAATAACATTTGTTTACTGTTAGATGATACAAGGGTTATAACCAAATCTTTTCTCTCTATGTAAATTATGGTTATCTCCCATCATTAGAAAATTAACGATATTACTTTAATATAAGTTATTTGAAAATACCATAAAATAGTGGAATCTACTTCCCATACCACATTTACAATTTTATGAACAAAAAACAGAAACAAACAAGCATGAAAATGCCAGCTACAAAATGATATCCTAGAAAAACTAAACAAAATAATTTGGAACCTACTCATAATTTCATTATTTTAGTCTGTTTTTGCATGATATTTTTGTTGCTGCTTGAATTTTTAAAGGTCACAATAGATAAAAAAAAAACTTTGTAAAATATATGTATAGATGCATTGCATTAGATGAAAGAAAATACAACTGAACAAATATAACAACACCATGTTTTTATTCAGCAAAATACAAAATATGCAACTTAATGTTAATCACAGATATAGTACACTTGTTTTCAGCATAATTACTGCTAGTGTTGTCTCCATGTTATGTGAATAAAATAGTAAGAGTACTGATTTAATTAGTAGAACAATGAGAATAAGATTTAATCATTAATATACTATGTAAATCTGTATAAAAATCTGTTAGATAAAAAAAAATTAACAATAATAGCTACTGATGTATAATACTAAAAATGAAATGAAATGAACGAGAAGAACAGCCACAAAAACTTTCAGACTACCAAATAAACCCTTTTACAATGAAGCCATATCTATTATCATGCAATTAAGATTTTTCACACATATTTTTTTGCATGATATAGGGCTTGCTACTTGTTTTTGAATTTTTAGAGGTAACACTAACTAAAAGAAACCTTATACTCACACACACACACAAACACACGGATGATCAATTGAAACTTGGCTGAAAATAACATCATTGTAACAGTATTTGACCAGTTTGCATTTGAACATTCTTTATACATTTTGTTTGTGCTGTCTACCTGCTCACACACTTAAGACAATCATTTATTGAGTTTTTAAAAATATAGAAATAAAAAAGCTTAGGTCAAATTACTTTTTTTGCATGATACACAACAATGCTTTCTAAAAAGATTATGTCTGCACAGACTTGCTTCAACAATTGTTCTGCATTTAATTGCATCTTTATCTTTACATTCTCTTGGCTCATCAACTGGAATAATAAAATGAAAATCTGATATGCAGTTTTTAAAGACTAATCATTATCAGTAATGGGTTTTAATAAAAAACAAAAGCAGTTGATATTTAAAATAATTTTTATAAGCTTATATATATATAAAAAAGATATCTCTCAACTGAAGCATATAAATGGTTACTTTAAGTTGAATAATCCACCACTATTTACAAATAAATTAAAGCTAAGTATTAAAGAGAACTAGATCAGGAAGGACTCAAGAGTATTTTACAATAAACAGTTTTAAAAAAATAATCATACTTTCTGTTTATTAAAATTAGAATTTAAAGTAAAGAAACTAAATTTCTATGAAGCAAAACAAATTGCAGGGTACTTAAAACTCATTTGTATCAGGTATCATAGTATACATATTATTTTTTAAAATGTTAACAGGATGATTTAACAGAATATGACAAAAAATGGTAAAGTTTTTTCTTTTTCAAATATATATATATATTTCCATGCTTTAAAAAAAATATATATAAATAGACTTGTCATACATAAACAGATACCACTTGAGGTGCTAATAAACTATTCTAGCCATACAGGAAATCATTTTTAACTATAAAAAGGATACAGGTTAGAGACCTCATCTGCATACAGTCATGTCACAAAGTTTGTATAATACAGAAGTTTTCAAGGCATTTTGGGACTCAATCAGGTATAGAATTTATATAAGTTCTGGTTGTCCAAAGTTAACAATGAATATTTTGTGCTGTGATGGAAATTATGGAAAATAAGTTCTGCCAATTTAAAGAAAATGCAGCAGAACATGTAGAAGTGTCCTGTAGTACCATGAGATGTTATCTCTATAACAAGAGGAACAACAGAAAAGAAACTAGAAAAAAAAAAATTGTCACCTCTTCACTAACCCAAGAATATGAATCAAAGACACAATGGCTATCAAAGATGCTAACAATTTCTATCTCTTTGGGACATTCATTTTTTCCTAGTAAGTTTGAGTCCTCAGACAGTGATAATGCCTGCTTATGGTGTCTTTAATCTCAGAAACTTTCCATGAACCATATGTAAGCCACAACATAACCCTTCATTTGCCTTTGGATACTGATAGTTGGCTAACCAAACAAGGCAGCAAAATAGTATACCAGTTCGTAGCTTGTGCAACACCAGAATGGATAGTCAAGGCAGGTCCATCAAAGAATAACCATACCCATGGTCGCATTAACATGTTTTCAAAATCAAGTGTGTATTTACTTATAAAGTCTTTAAAAAGAGCTGAAACAATCCTAGTTTTTTGGTTGTTTTTACTTTTGTTAAGTAAATTTAAAAAAATTTGTTGATTGCATATAATAGTAATTCTAAAGATGGTTTTGTCTGTATACATTCAGAAATGTAATTATAATTTAATATAATAGTAATTTTTTCAGTCTAACTTAGCTTGGTTATAATAAGCGAAAGAAAGAAATCACAAATATTATTTTATTTACATTTTTACCTCTAAAATAAAGATTCTAATTGTATGCCATTTATTCAGTGCCTTTGAAAATATTCACACAAGGTATCAAATTTGAGGTAGACAAAAGTTGGAACCAAGTAAAGAAAAATTTCAATATATGCTTATAGTTTCCTACTTGTTAGTTTTTAGATTAAAAATGCTTTTCGTTAGATCTGTTATTATATTGTATAAGAAAGAATTATATATATACAGTGCCAGACAAAAGAGTTGGGACACTTGCTGTGAAATTGATATTTGAGCTCTCTTGTTTTTACATTTGCATATAGATAACCATCCTATTGTCCATAAGTTGTATAAAACATGCCTTTACAATGTGTAGAAACAACAAATGTCATGTGTATCTATTGTCTGGAAAAAATATTTGAATTAGCATAGTCAAATTTGTATCATGACAAGAGAGTTGGGACAGTGAACAAAATCTGTGCATACATTTATTCTCCTCAATATATTCATTTTTAAAGGATCAAATGAATAGAATCGCATCATCTAAGACCATTTAAGACACCATGCCTGGCAAGACAACGTCATCTGAAATCAGAGACTTGATAGTTGAGCACCACCAAGAAAATCTGTCTTGTTGGGAGATAGCCAATCGAGTCAACTGCCAGAAAAGCACCGTAAATCGCATTCTGAAGCAGTACAGGAGACTGGAAACATGAAAACAAAAATGTGAATCGGAAGACTGCAAAAATGTGACAACAAAATGAATTGACTCATTTGTTGCAAATCCAGGGCCAATTGTTTCCTGACATCGATGGCCATATGAGCCTCCCTGAGTGGAGTGAATGTCTGCAGTCGCACTATTCAACGTCGTCTATACGAGGGGAATCTCTTTGGACGAATCGCCCAGAAAAAGCCATTGATCAGCAACAAGAACAGGTGCATCTGCATAGCATTGGCTAAAGCGCACAAAAACTGGACTAAAGTTCAATGGGTGAGAGTTTTCTTTTTCGACGAAACGATGATCATGCGCATTCACAGTGGTGCTGGTCGAGTATATGTTTGATGTTACCATGGCGAAAAATACAAATTTCACCCGACTGATGGTACAGGTCAGAGGAGGATCATTGATGGTCTGGGGGTGTGTGAGTGTGGCGGGACCAGATCCTCTCAAGTTGATCAGGGGCAGAGCGACTGCCCAGACCTACTGCAATTTACTGAGGAATGTCGTCATTGACTACATCGATGAGAACATGCCAGTCACTGCGCCATCTTCCAGCACGACAATGCCTTGATCCACACTGCCAGAGTCATCACTTTCCTCATCACCCAACTAGGAATGGATGTTATGTACTGGCTGCCCAAAGTCTGGATCTCAACCCAATCGAAAATGTCAGGAAGCAGCTGAAGGACAAGGTGGCCAAACACAAGAATCTCAACCAAGACCAATTCTGGCAGGCCATCGAGAAAAGCTGGCAGGAAATGGCCAATTCCGACTGCCTTCGTTTGGTCGAATCCATGCCCTGTCGTTGTCGAGCGTTGATCGAAAATCAAGATACGCCACCCACTACTAGTCAATTGATCATTTCCACGCATTTGTTCAATTGTAATTTGGAATGTTGAAAAATATTATGGTTTTGCTCACTATCCCAACTCTTTTGTTGCAGTACAAATCGGACATTGCTGATTCAAATATTTTTTCCAGAGAATATGTAAACACATAGCATGTGTTGCTTTTATACATTGTAAAGGCATGTCTTGTGCATATAATAAACAATGTGATGGGTATTTAAATGCATTTGTTAAAATGAGGGAGCTCAAATATCAATTTCACAGCAAGTGTCCCAACTATTTTGTCCAGCACTGTATGTATGTATAAGATAATTAGACCAAATGCATGTCTTCATTTCAACTTTTCAAACATTTCTCACATATTTCTTCACTTTTTTATTTTAGTTTTTCTTTATCTTTTGCATTCTTTACACTTTCACATAGCTAGAATTGACAGAATTAAAAGCAGCAGCAGATTTTTTAAAACTAATGTATTTTCTCATCCAAACAGTTCTTTTTCCTATTGTTTATGATTGCCTATATGTTAGTGCCTTAAGTGAACAGTAAAAAAAAAAAGATGGAAACAGAAAACTAGATATGTTTAGGGAACTGTTTAAATAATAAATAGAGTTAATTTTTAGTAGTTATTATGTGATGCACTTTAAAGAGGTTGAATACTCTGAAAATAACAACCTAAACTTTTGGCATCATAGAAAATAATAAGAAAAAATATGTTAAAGCGAAAAACTGCTTGGATAAAAGAATTTTTACCTCATTTGTATAGAGAATCCTTAAAAATATTTTTTTATTATCCTGAAGACACCATTTTTAAAATAAATATTTAAGTTAAATTGAAGTTTGCTTTTAAGTAAATTCAAAGACATTTTTTAAACTTACACTTCAATTCAACATGAATAGTAGTATCTCGTTCTGCTTTATCATCATCATTAGAAGCCACACATGTATAGACTCCACCATCATCATATGTCACATTTCTAACATTCAGAAGGCCACCTTGCACTTGTATGTGTGCCCCTGTAGATAATGGTTTGCCGTCTTTCAACCAGTTTAGTGAAGGCACTGGATATCCATAACCAAAGCATTTCAGTGTGAGAGTACTTCCTTCTTTATAGTATCCTGAATGTCTATCAATTTTAACAATAACAGAATCTGAAACAGAAACATGATAACTACAAGCTGTTTTTTTATTCAATGCAACCACCTTCAAAAACATTTAATCTTAAGCTGTTTTATTTATTTTTGTTTTACAAAAATATATCAAAAGTAATGCATATACACAAACCCCCCAAAAAAGACCAAAATAATGTAAAGTCACTGTATCTCCACTTTACAGGTTCACTGTAAATTAATTCAGCCATTAAATGACTTATTGTGAATAAAACACAACATTATAATCTGCATGTGATGTTGAAACAGCTGTTGAGACTGGTATGCAACAGTTCAAGAAATGTTCTAATTAATGAAAATGAAGGAAAAACATTGTAAAGTGTGACAGCAATTTGCTGAGATTAAGTATTAGTCTTCACATAGAAAATTTTTTTTTTATCCATGCTTTTAATGTGCTTAAAAAGAATATGCAGCATTATCTAGCATTTTTACATTTGTTAACTGTAAAATCTATTATAAATACAAAAGCCTAAGGTAGATGATAGAGGTAAAAATACCAATTACCTCGTCTGGTATTGCTTAGACAATACATTGTTATCCCATTATTTGGAATATTTATTTATGCATCATTTACTGACAAAAATTGTTTGTATTTTTATTACTGCTGACTTTAATATAAACATAAATAATTACACATGAAAATACCAAAGTGGATCAGTAATTTTATTTTTCTATTCTAATGAATGTTTTTTTAGCAAAGAAAATTTCATATTGTAGTTAAAAGGGACTGATTTGATGAATGACTAAATTAATCATTATTATTTGAAAAGCAATTTAAGCAATTTGGATCACCATTTGTAAGTGAAACTTAGTAGTTTATACTTTTTATTAAAAATATTAAAGTACAACATTATTATACTCCATTATAAAAACTGGTTTCCACTTTTAATAATAAACCATTTGTCTATAATTGCTTTATATAAGATACAAATACCATTAATTCTATAAAACAGTACTAAAAATCAACATTTTTGATAACTTTATTTAAAAGTAGCATGGTGTGCACTTTCAGGTTTGTTGAAACTTTCATATTGTAAGTGTCATAAAATTTTAAGCTGAATGTAGCACATTCAATACCATATATATTCTGCAGCATTGCTGCCTCATGGATGCTATCAGTTGGATGGAACCTTCGGGATGGGATTTATTACCTGTAGGTAGACTCTCAGAATCAGAACTTGATATATGGATGATGTGATATCTGAATAAATTGCCCATGTATTTTATTAACATATACTTGATTAGGTTAAAATCTGAGAGAATGATGGACAGTTAATGTTGTACAACTGTGGGAATGTCTGGCAAATGTTTCTTACTGGAAGGAATTATGCTTCTTTAGATATTTTATCAGTTTTTGATGGAGTCCTATACAGAATTTCTTGTCTGGAGCAGCATTCTAAATCAATTGCAAAAGCAGTTATGACAAATATTCTGGTTTTACATGGACATTAGAACATATAAACATTGTAATACTAATAGCAGTTACCAATAAAAATTTCTCATTCTTTGACAGTCCAAAAAGTATAACATTAGTGAGAATTAAGTTTAAAGGCAACCACAATTTCTTTGGATAAATTTATGCCTTCAGTGTTTTTAATTGCTTTCAACCTTTTGCATTTTATCGATTTCATAATGCTACTTAGTGTATCTTATTTCATAATCTTTATAAACTTAATATACAGTCACATGGCAACAAAAATTGTGGAAATCTAAATAGTATTAGCTAAAAAAATATATTCATATATGAATATACTACACAATGCAATTTACAAACATTAGAGTTTGGGAAAAAATTTCAAAAGGACATATTTATATGAGTAATATTTATTTTAAATTTGATAAATATTCTATAAAAAAACATATTTTAAATCATTTCTTGTAATAAATGTGAATACTGTAATAAAGTAAATGGTCAATATTGCAATACAAAAAAATAAACAAAGTAGAAAATTTTTTTATACATTATGATTAAATATTATAAAATGAAACTGGCCATGATAATTTCTTTTCAACAGATTTTGTCTCTGATAATCAGCATTAAAAATATATATAAAACTCATAAATGTTAGACCTGATTTTTTTCATTTTTCCTAATTTATTTTCTAAGAACAAATATGAAAAATGTTTTTTGTAAAATTAAGTCTAAAAAGTAAGATTCTGCTCCTTTCCATTGAAAAAAAGTTAATAATAAGAAATAAGTTTTTAAATATGAAACTTATGAATAAGCAAATTTCAAATTTAACAAGTATCCAAATTACTTAACCTAAAAAAATGATGATTAAAAACAAAGAGAAACTGATTTGCATGGCTCTTGACATGTTCCAGTGGAAAACTAGCATAAAATAGTAAAAGAAAAGCTATTAAATCTTGTTAAATTAAGAAAGCTCATTCACCTCTGGTAAGAAGCCTAAGAGTTGCTTTTGCAGGTTCAGAATGTCTGTTTTGAGCAACACACACATAATCTCCTTGGTCTTGAGGCTGCACATTTACAATTATTAAGGTACCATTTGGAAAAAGCTTGTATTGGTTGCTACTGACAACTGGGTGATTATTTCTTGTCCAGTAAACCTGTGGTTGTGGTTTGCCTTGAGCCTGGCATGGTAGGAATGCATTTTCACCAGGTTTTACTATTATCTTGGCAGGGGAAGAAATAGTAAGAGGAACTAAAAAATAAAAATAAATAAATAAAAGTAAAATAAAACTTGTGCCATTTAATAAAAGTACATTTGTAAGGGTTTCAATAAATTTTTTCTTGCATTCTGTAGTTTAATACATAAAAATTATTTTTAAAAAATTTCATGTGTTATTTCATATTTAAAATTTATAATTGTTATTAAAATGTTTAATACAAAATATTTTAGTCTTAAATATTAATTCAAAATGTTTTTTTTTTTTTTTTTAGTTTTTTAAAATTATGATATCAAAGGTTACCAAAATTTGTGTGTAAATGTTTTGTTTCATAAAAAAAAAAACATTATTGTAAATAAATGTTTCTAAGTGCATTTTATTTCAAATTTTGTTAATACATTTTTTTGGGGGGTTTCTTATATATTTACTAATAATACAGAAATAAAAAACTATTTTTATAATTTCTTTTGTGGTAGGTGGGTCATCCCACCCTATCGACATTAACATCTTTTCCGAGATACAATGTGTTTTCGATACCTTTCACTTGAACAAAATATTGCTTCACAGGTGGCTTAACTTCATCACCAACTTTTTTGCAAAAGTAGGCACCAGAATCTTCATCGGTAATACTGTGGATCTCAAGAGAACCATCTCTATGAATGCTAAACCGTTTGCCAGGTTCAATTATGAAACTGAAAGTAAAAGTCAACATTTTATATTGTATGTTGGTAAAAAAGAAAAAGACAAAATGGTTTTAAATGCTCTTAACAATGTGAAAAATTATGATGCAAGGTTTTCAGGCATCACAGATTTTCATGAAATTGTCAATAAACTGCCTACATTCTGGGTAGCTATACAATCATCTAAAGTCTGGCTTGGTGGAGTGGTCAAAAGAGTTCAGTACTCAAGACTGTTGAGTGGTGTCACACTACTTTAGTTAAATGCTATTTTGGCATTTTTTGGTTTAAAAATGCATTAAAACCATCTTATCATCTTCACTGAATTAAAGAGATTGTTACTAAATTTTCCTTTCTTCTTCTAGCAAATCAAAATCACATCACCACCATATTTTAAAAATACATGAAAATAATTTGATTTGAGAATATTTTTGATAGTTGTAATAAAATAAGATTATTTAAAATATTAGTTATATCAAGTGCAAGGCACTGCAACCTAATAAAAACATAACATATAAAGCTGATACAAATGTAATAAAATGCTAAAAATGTATTAAATACCAATTTGCAGTTTAAAAATTTTATTCCCTTTGTTTTATAAAAGTGCAAAACAAAAACTTTAGGCTTTAAAACTAATAGAGTACTAAAAAAAATTAATGCTGCCATTGTACAACTTGGGTCATCTACATTTTGGATATGCATTAAAGATGTGGAATCCTTGTTTAAGGAAACATGGAGATTGCAGCTGAAATATTAATTATAGGTTTTCAAGAATCTTTCTTGAATCTCAAAATACAGAGCAACCAAAATTAAATACACCTAGTTTAATAGTTATTGAGAGAGAGAGAGAGAGAGAGAGAGAGAGAGAGAGAGAGAGAGAGAGAGAGAGAGAGAGAGAATATGATAAAGAGTTTTTAAATAAAATATTAAAACCTTGTGCATTTTCTCAAATATGCTATTCTAAGATATTTATCATTTGCTTTCATTTTTTGTTTTTTATGTAAATACCTTAAAATTTGGAATGCAGTATGATAATGGCACGTGAAATTCAAATATAAAAAAATTTTGTTACTACATTTTAGTTTGTAAGTTTTGTGCAAACATGCCATATTTAGTAATTTCAAACATTTAAAAAAATGAAATGTCAAATAAAAACAAGTAAAAAATATGAAAAATACCTATAACATTGAATAAAAAGTGTAATTTTCAAATTTAAAAAAAAAAGAATTACGCAATTCTGATGGAAAAAAAATTGAGGAATGAACTGTGGCAGAGTGTTTTTGCATATGTGATGAACTTGCAAAGTTACCTTGGCAATCATACTAGAAAACCATAAATTTAATACCTGAAGTTGGTAACTTTATGTTCACCTGGTATAACTAAAAAGTTATGAACCCACATATTTTAGATTGAATTTTATCCTATATATTTTCTTTTAAGATGGTTTGAAATGCCAGATTTAAAAGAACTGTTTTGGGGTTTTGAGTAAGCAGTAACAATTAAAAATACTAAGACATGATTATAAAGAGACTAAATAACTAGAGGACAATATCAGAAATTATATTTTTAGTAACATGCCATCAATAGTAGTCTTTAATGTAAAGCAGTTTAAAAACTGCATTGAAAAATAATTTTTCTTACCATGATGACTTTTTGCTGAACTGATAGCATAGTGCTTGAAACTGAGACTGTCTAAACAACCAATTTCTTTATCCAGCCTTTCTCAAATCTCTATATTATTTTGGTATCATAGTAAAAAAATGTTCATTACTGTTATGTTCATAAATGATAAGAAAGTTTTCCATAACAAACCAGAAGACTGAAAAAAAGCCACCTATAAGCATTTAAAAATATTAACGTGCTACCATTTCCATATTTCATTCAACAGAATAAAAACGTTAATTGAAATATAACAACCTACACTACAAACAACAGAAGAGGACATGCATGACATTAATCAGCCATGTGTATTTATCTGTATACAATTTTATCTAAGAAGCTTAATTTTTTGCAACAAAGATGTTCCACTACAGAACAGTGATATACTAGTATTTATTTGTGGGAGTTAACATAATCTAAATTGCTGGTCCAACTCACACATTTGATCTTTAATTAGCATGAGATCAGACACTGACTATAGAGAAAGGTTTGGCAGCTTACTAAGTGATGGCACTGCACATTCTACCACTGGAAATGAAGTGACCCCAAGTATAAGAAAGGCTAATTATTAGACTAGAGAGGTGGGTACAGATATTGTGGAGTTATCATAAAAGAAAAGAAAAATATCTCAACAATTACTTTCCATGATACCAAACAATATTTGGTTTTGACCTAAAAGGTTTGTTTCCACATTCCATGATTATATGTTTTCCTGGTTCAGCCAACAGCACTTTATACTTTGATGTTTCCTCTGGGTCTGTAATAATAACATAACAGGTTTATAAATCAACATTTATAGCAAAATAACATATTAAAGAAAAAAATTATTTAGTTTAAAGATACAAATTCCTTTAAAAAAAAAAAACTATATTCAAACAGTAATTTGTTTTTCATTGCATTATAAATGAAAACATTTATAAAACACAGACCATGTAATTTATGAGAGATTCCTCAATTATTTAATGATTAATTTTGTCATTATTTTTTTCATATTTGACATTAATTGCATTAACTTTTCAAGCAATACTCTGATAAAAAACTGTTTAATTTGGAAATACAACTGTGACCTTATGATGTATTATTAATAATGGATTTATAAAATCAGAAATCTTTTTCCTTCAAAAACTTATAATAATTTAATTATTAAATGATTATATACGTTTTTAAAACATTAATATGCATTCTAAAATTTATATTTTTTTCATGTTTACGTCAATGAAATACCAGCAAAATGTACCGATGAAATAGCAAGCTACTTCACAATGCTTTATCTGACTTCTCAGTAGACAATATTATGAACCAGTAGAAATAAAAGAGCAATACAAACCTTAGAGAAAAGTTATGCATTAATTTTCTAAAATTATGTATCTCAAATATTTTTTTGATTTAGTTATAAAATTACACTGTATATGACATAATTTGCTTTGGTGACTTAGTGAGATATCACCTCTCTGAAATCAATTTATTGTTAGGAATAAGAAAGTGAACACTGAAGTCACAAAGTAAAGTTTGAGGAATCATCTAAGTATTAGTGAACAGATCAAATATTTTCCAGAAATAATTTTTGTTTACAGTTTGGATTTTATTAATTTATTTATATAAACTTCAATGATTTTATACAAATTTTATTTAAAAATAAAAGCTTAAAAATCACTTCTCATTTGTGCTCCAGCCAGCCAAGCTGCAAACACACATTTCTAAAAAAAAGGCTGCCTTTGTATTCACAGTAATGATACAAATATTACTTAGCATGTATGAAACTATATAAATACCCCCCAAAATTTTCTTGGCATCCTTCAGAATGTTTGCAGGATTTCTGAAGCCCAGTTCCTTGATATCTCAGAAAAACTGTTTAAGAAGGCACCCTCCATATGCCTAGTAGAACAACTTTGCAAAGCAAAAGCATTACACATAAAATATTAAATTTTTAAAATGTTACATTTTGACATCTAATGCATCATATTTAATGTTTAAGTAATTAGCATTTATACATTATACTCTTTTATTATGCAAATAAAATGTCACTAATTAGCCTTCTAATTTATTTTTATAACAGACCAGCACTGTACTTTGTTTTTCAAGCCTTGTCCACTAAAAAAAGCAACAAGTAGTGAAAGTCAATCATCTGACTAGACCATAAAATTCAATACAAGCAGCATGTACTAAATACTTTAAATATTTATGTCCAGCATAAGATGAAAACCTAATAAAACAAAATGTGAAGGTTTAGACAAAAGATAAAATTATGTGTATTTACAAAATCAAACCACAGTTATCTAAAAACTAAACCTGCAAGTACTTTAGAAAATGTGCAGCTGCAAATAAAATTCTGTCAAAAAATATCCCTTTTTATTAAAAAAATTATTCAAAGATAAATAAAACTTTTTTTGGATTAACAATCTGTATTAAAAAAAAATTGTAACTAAAATAAATTTTACAATAGTGTATACAATATTTTTCTGCATTCTTGCATATTTCTGTGAGGAATGTCAGTGTTAGCAATTCAAACTAGCCATGTTAATATTTATAGCCAGGCTGTGAACATGATGCCCAAACATATAGATTCCTTGACACATTACTGGTCAGACTATGAGCAATGTAAAATTATCTTCATATAAAAAGCAAAATTATTAAATGCCACTTTTTTTTTTCACCTGTACAAGCATTAGGTTTTTAAATTAAAATTGTATAAATTTTTATGTGCTAAAAGATATTACATTAATTTAAACAACACACAGGTATTAAAAATAATAAAACAATTTGTAAGTGTTTGTGTGTAGACTTTAAATCACAAAAACAAAGCAGCAAATAAAAATTAACTTAAAGTCTTACTGCTTAAATATAGGCGAGATATTACAGTTGGAATATTGTTTTCAAACTAAGTCACTTCTATATATGATTTAAAATTTTATAATAATAACTTCTCTCTCATAATTCTATAACCAAACTCAATTCAATTACTGAACTTTCAGATAGTAAGCTACTTTCAAATTCTTTCTAAAATATTTACCACTTTCTAAACAGAAAAATTACTTGATGTACAGTCATGAAGCAAGAAGCTTAAAAACAATTAAAACTGTACTAATAATTTGGAGAATCAATAAAAGTATACTAATGATATCCATAAAGCATTTCAGTAGAAACTGGTTTTTTGGTATGTAGTTTCAAAACAAAAGGCATTAATGATCATGGCCAGTAATGCTTAAATCCAGTATGAAAATGAACAAAGTAATAATAATAACAGCAACAACAACAACAATACATTTGTTTTTGATCACAAATAAGTTATGGCACAAATATTTGTGAATATATATATATGCTATATACAGAGAAAAAAATAAGCATCACATTATTTATTTAGCAATTGTGTAAAATTATTAAGAGCAAATTTTAAAACAATAAGGTTGTACAGACATACCTTTCTGATCACTTTTAATTAAAATATCATGCAGTTTTGACAGCATTCATGCATCAGGTTTAGCAACTAAATTACATAAATCCATATGGGGCATGAAGCTTGCTTTTAAAGAATTTTAACATGAATTTCATGTCCCTTTAACAGTTTAAATATGTGATGAAAATTAATTTGTTCTGTATATCATTTCATGGTTCAAGAACAGTCTATTGAAGCACAGAGATGACAGATCACTGGCCTGAAAAGAAAAGTCTCTCTCTCCAATCAAATTAATGATTACCAATTAGGTAGTAGCTAAAGTGATAAGTCATTTATAATAAAATAAAGCTGATACTGATCATCCCAAGAAGACCAACTAATGGATGAAAACACCTCACTGAGAGTTCTGTAGCTTGCTAACACAAGTGATCTCAGATGAAGGAAAACCCACAACTCATTGCACATGGTTATCACCACTGGCAACTTATAAAACATCCATGACTAAATAAACATCATAGCATCAAACTGTCTCTGACTAATGCATGCAATGGAAGGCTAAGTGGTTTCACTGGTCAGAAAACTGATTCCTGCTGCAGTATATGTATTGGTGGTTTGTGTGAGAATTTATAGATGACAAAAAGCTTATAACCAGAATACCATTGTCTGTCTAAACAGTTGCTTTTGGTGGAAATCCATAATGATAAACAGCTGAACCAAGATGAATCTGGTTACCAGGAAAGTATGCTATAAATGTTTTTTATTATGCATTTTGAAAAGCACAACCTTGCTATGCACTCAATTTTTACATAAAGTATTATCAGATCACTCAAGTGGCAGTAGTTTAGACATTTGTAGCATGGTTTTAGTTGTGTACACATGAAATGGTTTTCTTTACACCAACACTTACAGTACCAATTAATGCAATTTTAGTCAATTTCTCAATGCTGCAATGAAACATCAAAATGCACCTTTATGTGTAATTTATCATGATTTGATAGCTAGTAGGTTTATGATGGTACAGTATTAGTATCCAGTTGGCATACTCATCACTGCTCCTGTACAAAAGATTTGTTAACAGCTATTCAAGAACAAAAGGGATGATGCTTAATTTTTTTCCATGTTTATAGGCAATTAAATAGAAAGACATCCTTTAAACCATACCCTTACAGCCCCCATAATCATCATCCAGTGCTGAAGTTAATCCATCTGGACAGCAACCAAAAGGTGATTTCCTGCAGTTTTGCTCTCCAAAATGTGGCTTCCAAACATCATGATGTGGAGTTACTGATGTTGTTGTCTTCTTTGGTCTGTGAGGGAAGCTAATAATACCTATCAGATGAAACACTTTACAAATAATGGTTTTAGACATGGCTAGATGTGCTGGCCCAGCCTTCTAGAGATCATGGGTTTGACTGTTTATTTGTATACTGATTTAATGCAATTAACTATTCTATACCAGCCTTAAAATGAACAAAGTTTATTATTTCTTTAGCAAAGACTTGACATCAGTGCCAAACAGAAGCACAAAATCCTGTTTTATCCTTGAGCTGTACATGAAAGTCATTCTATAAAGAAAACATATTCAAATATTCACCAATTATAAATTAAAAAAAAAGAATTTGACACTATTTGATAGTCTGTTGCCATTGCATTGTCATTTTAAATGTTTCTGTAATATTTAAATCTATTTAAAAACAAAAAAAACAATAAAACAGAAAATAAACAACCAGTAGCAATAACAAGAACAAGAAAAGCAAAAACAGAATAATCTGAAAGTCAACAAATAAATTTATTACAATATAATAAAGACTTTTAAGTGAGTGAAAAAAGCAAAACATTATTGTCATACAAGCAAGCTTACAACTGTTAAGTCTAGCAAAAGCATTGTGCACTTTAATAAAGCGTTTTAATATTTCCAGACTGCACATCAGACTAAAGTACTGTCTAACACCCCAAATGTGATTAAGTAGTATCATATAATATTAACAATAAAAATGATTTAGTGTAAAAATAGTACTTACTATATTTCATTAAATAATTTATTAGCAGTTTTTGTTTAAAATACAAAGTATGCTAAATAATATATACACAAAGCATGGTTTACTTCTTTTAAAAAATGTTTCTAGTTATTAAAAATGTAACTGAAAAAAAAAACTTTTAAGTTATAAGAATTTCTTGTAAAGTCTTCCTATATTTCTCTCATGTGAACCTAAGTATTATAAAGACATGGTGAATGAAGTATTCATAAGAAATTCTTCAAATAATTAATCTGGTTTCTAATTTTAGAGCTTTAATAATAATAAAAACAAGTTTGGTAATTAATACATTAATATTTAAAACTACATCCTGAAATCCATAAATAGAAGTATCAACAGTAGATAACCATCTTGAAAAAAACTAAAAAAAAATCTGTTTGCTTAAATGTTGAGGGGTATATACCTTTATAAACCATTTTCTATAATCTAAGAAAAGTGTATGTAGTTTCAAATCATATTTTGCAAAGATATTCAAATAACTTTTTTAGATAATAGAATAAAATTAACATGACATATTCTATCATTATACATGGAATGTAAGTAAAATAAAAAATTTTTTTGAAAAACCCAACAACAAAAAGCAAAAAAAACTAATCTACCATTCATGCATAACTGTCTTGTTAGCTATAAAAATATTTTAAAATTTCTGGTAAGTACATATATAATTTTCTACATGCAATGTAATTGTCTACTTGGTAAATGTTTTTTCTTTTTCATGTAAAATAACACACCATCTGATATCATCAAGAAATTATCAAAATATGCATTGATATTTTAGCAATTTTTACATTTCTTAAGCAAACAAGTAAACATACAATATATTCATGGATCATGTTCAAGAGACAGCAAACCAAAAATCAAGACCACTTTGTTTTTAGGTAAAAAACAAGACAAAAACACATAACTGCATTTCATCTGACAAAATAAAAGCAAAAGAACACATTAAGGTGCTCAGCTTTCAAGATTGCACTAAACAACTTGTTGTTCTACCTACATACAACCATTTGCTTTGATATTGAAGTTTTGTTGTAGCATTAAATAGATGGCAAAACAAACTTTTTTGTGTGTACACAAAAAATGACTTATAAAGGTGTGATCGAGGTACTTACAATAAAAGGAAAAAAACAAAACAACAAGAAAAAATGAAGATCAGAGGCATTTAGGAAGACTTTCCTGACTTACTTAGTACCCTGTTGTCCAGAGATGGTCTAGACGCACCCAAAACAAGTGCTGAACCAGTGCTCTTGACCATATTTTCGTCATGTTTTTTTCCTTTGCAGGCTAACAGACAATCTCTCTTCTTTTTGAACCTGTTTTTATTGCCATTGCAGCCAGTGTAATGGAAGCGCCGACAAGCACCGTTTTTATAGTCAAAGTACCACACAACTATCTGTTGTCCACATGTGCCAGGTTCTTTGGACAGTTTGCAAATGCTTTGGTTTGAAGATAGCTGGACTGTTGCTTAAAAAAATCAACAAATGTATACTTAACAATAGCAAAGACCTGAACATAAATGGTCTATAAAATTTAAAATTGATTTAACTGTCTAAAAATTAGAGAGTATAAAAGTTAAAATTTGGAAATGTCCATGAAAACAAACACAACAAATAACTACAGTATGTGAAATTACAAATAAAAGAACAATTCACAAAAAACTAGCAACAATTTAAAAACAAACAAACAAATATGAAGACTTGAGCTATAAATATGATAGGATTTCACATTAGTACAATATAAGCTATATAAATATTTTTCTAAAAACTTACTTTGATGTTTTCAAATTAATGAAGTTTTATTATAGTACAAAAGAAAAGTTGCATGATATACTTGATACTCAAACCAAAATATGCAGGTTCAAAACATTTTATTTGTAAGTGTCCCATGGAAATCTTGCAAGCTCATTTAGCATACAAAACACCCAGGCAGTTTTATCTTCAACTATTCATTAGAATTCAGTAATTCCTTTTTTGTTAATTTGAAGATAATGTTTGTCTGAATGCAATGTTATTGAAATTTTGCACATTTTTTACCTTGATATCTTAGGCATTTTCTTTTTGAAATTTTGTGAATTACAAAATTTGATATATTCATCCAAATTTACAAATACAGATAAATACATTTTTTAATGACAATATCTTTGACATGATGTAGTAAGATCATTCTAAATTTGAAGGCATTTAGATGAAAAACAAGAAAGTTATGAGCCAGAAATTACCATATTTGCAAAATTACTCTAGAAAATAGACAGACACAGTACCATACTTTCTCGAATTATGTTGAATGTCTCTATTCCACTATACCAAGTGAATATCCACTTATGAATCAAGTATACATCTAAAAGCTAAATACATCTATAAATTTTTTTCCCTGCTTCACTCACTATACATCATACAAATTTCAAAAGCTATTATTTGAATGAGAAAAAAAAGAGTCCTACAATAGTTAAAATTTTTCTTGACAACAAACAAAGTTTTCTAAACTGAGCTTTTTAACTTTATCAAAATAAAAAATAAAAAATTTTTTAAAAAAATATTGGTCATGTACAAATCAGGATATGGGTGTCATGATATATCTTTAGAAAATACCATGACATAAAATATTTTGATTTTCATAGTAAAAGCTGTTATTAAACAAACTGTTTGCTCAGCTCTATTACAATGAAGCTTCCAAATTTCTGACTGAAAATTTGCCTAATGAAGCTAGTTCAAAGTGAACCACATTGCTATTACAAGCAAATTCATAACATATATATATTAATCTAACAAAAACTCAGAAAAATTAAAGAATCTTTTCTTATTTCTCTTCACAATAATGTAATGAGTAGGAATGAGGGTTTTAGGATTGATAATATCTAATATTCTTTGATAAAAGAATGCAAAACTTTCCCAGTTAAGTTATAACTAACTGCTTAATTTACTTTGCCTTTTTTTTCATATCAAGTAATATATTTTGCTTCATCCATAACTGATAATTAAAAAAATAATTTTTTGTTATTTAATGTCCAGCAGTATATCAAGTAACATCATTGTATCAGGTTTGTATTTAAGTAATATTTTTAAATTTTCAGTTATCTCACTTTGGTTTCAGCAGAAGCCCACTATTTAAAAGTTTATGATGTTTTATTCCCATGGACAATCCAAATATATTATCATGAAAAACACTAAGAAAGTCTCACAAATGAATGAATTTTGTGTACTGAAAAGGTTATTCATGTGATCTTACCACTACTAAATCTCCTGCCACCTTTAAAATAAGGCATAAATCCACATTTTTTTAGACAAGCCTCCCGTGTGTCAAAATTATTGGCATTTCCACCACAACCACCATAAATAAATTCAACACAATTCTTCTTTATGGGACTGTAATAAAAGACAGGCTTATAGCCAAGGCATGAACCTGAATGTTCCTTCATTGAACAGATATCTGCAATAAAATAAATTCATGGAAAAATTATTAGAAAACTTTGCAGTAAATAGATGATAAAAGTAGCAATCACAAATGGGAAAAAAAACGCAAAGGAAACAACATGAACATCATGACTCAATGAATCTAAATGATTTTCTAGAAGAGAGTATGTAAATTTGGAAAGCTTGATAAAAAAATCTGTAGCCTTGATAGACAGGAATGGCTTAAGTATTTTTTGTCATTATTTGGCTGAACAAATCCAGTTTTATAATTTTTTAAAAAAATGTTCTTGACTTTTTGTGCATTTTTAAAAGATAGCATTTTAATAAAAGCTGTAATTTCTAAAATGATTTTGCACTCATGCTACATAATTTAGACATGCTATCTAGAGTAGCAGTTATCTACCTGCTCAAGAGATGAAAGTAATAAAATGTAATTAAAATAAGATATATTTTCAAGTTTTTTAATGAAGTCATATAAAAGTATTCCTTAGCTTTTACTTTCTCACAGCAACCAGTCTTATTATAAAATTATCTAGAAAATAAATAATCAGAGACAATTATTTCTATAAGAAAAATACAGTGATATAGTGATATAAGCACAGACCTTGGCGATTACAAATCTGATAACATTCTTCTTCTGTGTTAAAGTTATTTGCATTTCCACTACAACCACCATAGATAAACTGTTTGCAAACACCATCAGCTCTATCATAAAACCATGCCTTTATGTTCTGATGACAAGGGCCAGTCTCATTTTGCAAATGACAAACATCTGAAAATATACAGATAAAGAAAATCATTTTACTTAAATAAATGACTATGTTAATGAATATCAGTGCTAAGATATACCTTAAATTTAGATAATGAATTAAAATTGGCTTATCAATAAATTTAATAAATTGAAAACTACATTCATATGTAAACACGTAAGTTGATTTTTCTGTGTAACAAATAGATACATAAGAAAGATACTAAATAAAATTCTAGACATTAACTTAATCTGAGCATACTTATATTATATTATATTACATCTACTTGACAGTATGCTATTATGAATAATTATTTATTGATTACAGGGTGAAAAAAAAATGAGATTGTCACAAGGGTTCTTTAATATTTATTTTCTTAAAAAAAAAAAACAATCAGCTGCAAAAAGATCAAGAATTAACTTTCTGTATAATGGTAAAAGAAAACTCATTACCTTCAGATGTAAGTTATTACACATGTGAACTTAGAAAAAAAGAAGTGGACAAAGTATAAAGTGGTTAAATGATTTAATAGTTCCTACTGAAAAGTCTTAATATAAACCTTAGATTAAAGAGTTTGCATCAAGGTCAGAATGTTTGCTTGCAAGCCATTACAGATAATGATCTTTCTTTAATGAGGTATTTTCAAAATCCCATAGCTCAATATCTAAATAGCAGTTGAACTCATAGTACAAAAAGTTTCTTGCAATGTACATACACAGCAATGCAGAATCCTTGTTTCATATTTTGTCTGCAATGTGAATGACTCAATGATTTGGTTTATTCACAGGGCAGAACTCCACAAAAACCAGTCAATGATAGTTGGCATTGGACACCCATTGGCAACGTTTGGAATCTTACTGAATCAGTCTATGACAACTTGATAAGCAAAAATTATAAAAGTCTGTTTCTTCAGGAGCTAAACCTTTTGCTGAATTGCTGATCAGGTTTTGGTTATAATTCAGTAACACAATATCTCAATGTGCAAGAAAAATAGTACTAAAGACATTTTTATTTATTATTTTTCAAAAACATTTTTGGTAAGTGTCAATTTCACATAGCAACAAGCATTTCAAGAGGTATAATTCACTTCTGAAATTACCACCTAACCCCATGTTATATTTCTCAATCAGTCTGCCTTGATGCTGACCAAGGTGTGCCTTGTATTTCTACTTTTCATGAGATCGAATTTTATTTTATTGGTTAGATTCATGCTTTAAAAAATAAGGAAACATTTTCAAATCTCTGGTAGTCCCAATAATAATACTAATTGTTGTTATTATTATTATTATTTGAATAAGATTTACAAAGAAACGGAAGAAAGATCAATTTTCATGATGTCATACATAAGTGTAAAAGGCCCCAAAAAATGTTGACCCCCATTGCGAATATTCTACAGTCTCACGTTTTTACACTGGTCGAAAAGCAGCCTCAAAGCCTAGTACTGGAAGGTCAATAAGTTTGAATTGCTGCACATAGGCTACTGTGCAATATTCTGATAGCCTCATTCTTGTTGAGTCATTGATCCTTGTACTATTTGTACAAATTATATCAAGAGATCTTTTTATCATTTTCTCAATACCCATAAAATGGATCGATTTATTACAACCAAAAGGAAACCAGACAGTAAATTACTGATAAAGTTGAGGGTTCTCTAGACAAGCAGGTCAGAGTGGGAACAGGCAATATCATGAAAGTTACATTAAACTCAAAGCAAACAAATCTTATGACCAGGAGTGTGAAGGTTTTAGACAATGCACAGGTTAGTCATGTGGTAGCTCAGCTTGTCGCAAAAGCAAAGAAACCACATACTATTGCCAAATCCTTAATTCTTCCAGCTTGAAAAGAAATTGTTAAGATTATGTTACAAAATCCACTTTCAAATTACAATATTACTGACATATCAATGATGTGTCAGGTGATATTGAATCACCTGTAAAAGTAAGATTAAGAACTGAAAAGGTTTTCTATTCAAGTGGATAAATCAATTGATATAAATGGATTTGATCAACTTATTTCTATCATTAGATTTGTAGACAGGGTGTATAGGGTGTTCAGTATGAAGTAGCACATCTGGTGGGGGCACCGGTCAAATTCTTTCAAGGGCACCTGCCACCTTTGATCCCCACCTGACACCCAGCTCTCACCTGTTGGCTCCAAGAAGCTGTAGCATGCACAGTGGCTGCACCCTGATAAACTACTTTGGCAGGCGGGCTAAAGCAGGTGAGGGTAACCGTTGCATCTGAAACCTTCAGTGGGTTAGGGGATGGCTACCTAAAGCAGGCGAATACCAGTTTTGGTGGACTGGGTGAAAGAGACCAACAGAGGGTTCAATGGCCATGAAGGAGACTCTAACAGGTCTTGCAGAAGGCTAAGAACACAGCAAGACAAAAAAAAAAAGGCTCTGCTTATCTGCAGTGGGTGGGACGGACTGGATAGCTATGGCAAGCAACCTTTCTAGGAGGGTAGACCAAGCTCCTAACAATCAAGATCTACAGGGAATTGGTCTAGGGGAGAGACCCCTGTGGTGCTATAAACCTCTGCATCATGCTTTTCACTTCATGAGCATTTGACAAAGAAAGATAGATTTGTAGAAGCAGATGATATAAAAGAGCACTTTTTCTTTTGCAAAGAGTTACCTGAGAGGACTACAGGTGAAGAGATATTCAATGTAGTGAACAGTTACGTGGAGGAAGAAAATGGTCAACTCTCTTCAATAGTCACATGGTTTTGGAGTTTGTACTGATGGAGCAGCATCTATGGTAGGAAAAATAAAAGGGTTCGTAGCTAAGGTTAGAGAAAAATCCTTCAACCACTGTGAAACTGTTATGGTCAAGTCACTACCAGATGAATTGACTGAAGTAATGGAGCAGGTTATTCAGATGGTTAACTTCGTTAAGACATGACCCCTCAAGTCACGTTTATTTTCTTTTCTATGTTCAGAAAAGGGATCAGAGTACAAATCTCTATTGTTACACACAGAAATTCAATGGCTGTCAAGAGGGAAGGTATTTACAAGAGTCTATGAAATGCATCAAGAATTGAAAGTTTTTTCACACAAGAGGACTCTTGTTTTCTTAAATTTCTGTGACGAATACTGCTGTGCAATATTTGCATATCTTGCTGACATATTTGGCTTACTGAATGTTAGATCTTGAAATGCAAGGCAGAAATGAAAATATCCTCACCCTCTTTGATAAGCTGAATGCCTTTAATGCTAAGTTATGTTTGTGGATAAGACGATTGAAAAATGGTCATTTGGATAGGTTTTCCAATGTTGCACAGAAGTTATTGAACAGCATCTAGTATTGTTCCAGGATCACTTGAAACATTATTTTCCACCACTAGAAGTCAGTAATTTTGACTGGATCAAAAATCCATTTTCAAAAGCATCATGTGAAAGTGCTGAAAAGTTAGGAATACAAGAACAGACAGAATTGGCATAAATAAGTATGAACAGAAACTTAAAAATGACATTGGAGAAGTTCTGGTTGCTTGTGGAGAGACAATACTCTGGTATTGGCTCTCGAGCAATACAAGTTTTACTATCCTTCTATTTGACATACCTGTGTGAGTTGGCATTTTCAACATTATCTGTCATAAAGAACAAAAGGGAACGTTTGAGATCAGTCGATCAAGAGCTTTGAGTAGCCATAAGCACTATTGAGCCTCAAATCTAGAGTCTATGTGCAGCAAAGCAGGCTCAAATATCCAACTAATTACAATGAATAATAAATGTATAATCTAAATAAATGTTTGTATTGCTATATCTTTTAGTGTGCCTTTGGGCCAAAAAGGTTGAGACCCACTGACCTAACCCATCTGCCTTGAACATCCTATGTTTCCTCAATAAATACCTGAATATGTCTGTCAAGAGAGGCATGCTCCAGTTATAAATAGCATTTTCATGTATGAAATTTCATTGAAGCAGACAACAATTCTACCTAATTTTTTGTCTACTGTTTTGCTAAGAAGTTTTGATTGAATATAATAAATAGTTTAACCACATTACTTATAAATTCTTAACTGACTTTAGGGCAATGCATCAAATAATAAATCCCTTTCTTTCTTTATAATCATTTTGATTAATTATTAAAATAAAGTTATAAATTATTTCCTATAAAAATGCAAGATATTTGAATATTAAATTTTTCCTAAGCTAAATAATGTATTTATTTTATATTTTAATTTAATTGTTTAACCTTGATTACTATTGTTCATTTCTATAAATCCACTAGTTACAAAACATAAATCAAAAGCCAAGATTAAAATATATTTTAAAATAAGGCTTTTTGTTACCACTTTTACTTCTTTTTTTTCAATTTACAAAAGAATAGCATATTAAGCAGAGTTAAACAATCAATATGATTATGTGAAAATATATGTGGCTCTTCTTTATTAGCCTCAAAAAGGTACTGTTTAAATGAATTTTGTAGTCTGAATTCTCAAACAGCTTTTAGTTTGCATGTCTTGAAACTTTCTGTTCAATTACTTCCATTAAAAGAACATGTCGCTAAATTATGAAAATTTTAGTTATTTTTTCTTCTGAATTTATCTGCTCATCAACAGAGGTCAGGCTCAGTTTATATAATAAATTTGCTTGTTGACCTATAAATCACAGTTTATGTATAAAAAAGATTGTATAACAGTACTTATGATAAATAATCTTGTAAAATTTTCAAAAATAAGAAAATTAAGATACTGCAAAATCTCAAGAAAATTTTCTATGTACAGCTTTTTTAAAATGGAGAGCAGATATTAAAATGTTTTATTTGTTGCAAAATTATGAATTTTCCATTTTTCTTAAAAATGAACAAACTTTAATACAAAAATGCTTCAGAATATTTATTTATAATCATAAACATGATGATTTACTGAAGCACATTAGAGACTTGAAAACATTACCAGCTGAAATACTGTTAGCAGACGGTACAACAGGGGTTGTGACACATTTTCTGACACAGGCATCTTTAGATGCAAAGTTATTTGCATTTCCATTGCACCCACTGTAGGTGAAAGGTAAACATATCTGTTGTTTGGAATCAAAGAACCATCGAGTGAGTTCTGAGGCACAAGTGCCATATGACTTATCCATTGTGCACACAGCTGTATAAAATAAATAAAAATTAAGATAGAAATATTAAAAATCACATTTAAAGAGTAAGAAAAAGTGATATTCAGATTTTGCTTGTCATTGTATGAAATCAAATAAACCAGCACAAAACAGAGATTCTTGATTCTGAATTAATATCTTTAAAAATTGACAAAAAAAAATCAGCACTTAGTTTAAAAGTAAATACATATCCTAGATATTAGATCAGTGCAAAGTGTTCATTAGTAAAAGCCTCAAGCTGGAAACAGAAATTCTGAAATGTTTTGAAAAATGCATAAACTATAATTTAAAATTTAAAAAAAAGTGTTGATAGAGGAGAGTTTTTAATCAACTCATTAAATTCCAGTGACTCTTGCATGTACTTAATTACTGGGATGCAGCAATGGATTATGTCAAATCTGAAGGTAATCACTTCTGTAGGAAGAGCTTCTGAAACAATTATGAACTTAACAAGTAACAGAAAAATATTATTTTTAAGAAAATAATTTCCAAGATTACATAAAAAATTTTTTAAGTACAACAAGGCAGTTTAGCCTATAGCAATTTAATGTTATTAAGCTTCTTTAAACTAAAAAATTGATGGGGTCAGTAAACTTTTGACCAGATCCAAAGTACACATATGTAAACTAATTTCTTATATTTACATTGCTGGAATTTAAAAATAAAGTTGGATTTTTCTTTTATTTCATAACTTCTTAAAACAGACAAATCTTAATAGGAATCCCAGTAATTATAATAAAGAAAAAAAAGAAAGCAAACCAGATATTGCTGTTATTCTATGTAAAGAGTAGAAGTGTGCCAGCAAAGACAAAAAACAAACAGACCTTAAATAGATATACTTCAACTTTCCACCAGCTAAAGAAATTTCAAACGTCTTAACTGTGTAAATAATAAAAGTATATAAATTGTTTTAAATAAGTTTCTTTAATTTTTACTCTGAATTTCCTTACCAAAAAAAAACAACATTTATCCTGATAAGATAATGTGAATGTTTTTTGCATTAGGTGGTTGTAATTTTTCTGCACAAATTGTTTTCTAAATTTAGGAAGTCTGTGTTGCATAATACCTGAAGAACTGCATGCACTTTCACATTCTTGTTTGGAAGGAAATTTGTTCTCATTTCCCCAACAGCCTCCAAAACTGAATTGCTTGCAACCACCTTCTTGATTATCATAGAACCAATATTTAATATCATCATTACATGGTCCTCGGTCAACAGCCAAGTGGCACACCTCAGCTACGTAAAAAAGAGTTTTAAAAACAATCTGCCACTAATCCCTGCACCTACAATCAACTGTGCAAAACTACAACTGCTCTAAGACTCAAACCTGGTTTCTTTAAACATCTTCTATTCTTGCCAAACAAAGTAGATATAGATATTCTGCAAATTATTAATATTAACTAAATAAAAAATTTACATTACTTATTAGTTATAGTAAAATACTAGTATAATACAAAAATTCTGTGTCTAGGTACAACAGACCTTTTTATTACAATCCCCACCTCAACCAAATCATTCTGCTACACGTTTTTTTGGTTAAGTTATGAATATTGCACTTGTTATGATGTCACAGCCAGGGTTTAATTACTCATAGAATACTTCCAAGCTACCTTTGGTGATTAGTCAATGGCATGGTGGGTTCTCTCCCCTTTTATGTCCTAACTTACTACCATCATTGCAATGGCTTGGGGGTGATTCAAACATATTTATGTAGTCCATTTGTTCCAATGCCACATAACCCACTTTCTTACTTGGCTAGTGTTCTAGGTCTTATCATGAGTAACAAGAGGATATGATAAAAACAAGTAAAACACTGTGACAGTGTCACAAATGGCAGTTTTATTAACTAAAAGTAGCCATATTAAGGAGAGTAAGAAAGCATAGACTGTTCTGGTTTATTAACTAAAAGTTTTAGTTAAAATTAAACATATTAAGGAGAGTAAGAAAGCATAAATTGTTCTACAAGTGATTATTTTATTTTTTGTAAATGATCATGATTTAATCAGCAGCAATATAATTGCTAGAAATCTAGTGGACAATGAATATTAAAACATTTTTTGATTATGTATTTTATAGCTACATTTATTAAAACTGAAGAGTTTTTTTCTTTTATCAACTAAAACAATTTGATTCAGCCAACAGAAACTAATTTGCGAATGATATATTAAAAGTGGGATTAAAAAGTGGGATTAAATCTGGAAGCTTTTTATTAGTTAGTGATTGCTTAATTCCTTGAATAACTATTATTTCTTATTCATATATTTTAAATTAAACTCTACAAAAGCTTACAGAAAATAATGTTATGAACTGCACATTGGTAAATATTTATTTTTAAAAGAGAACATTCTCTCTCTCCACACACTGTAATTGGAATGGAATGTTTATTTTTGTGAGGCAGTGCTAGGCAGGAAGATGCATGTACCAATTTGTTAGCAACAGTACTTTGTTAAACACTGTACATAAAAAAAAAAATTAATTTAACAATGATTTTTATTTCTTCAAAAGAATTGCTTGAATGACTTAATTTGATTCTTTATATAGATAGTTATTTGTATATGCAGTGAAATACAACTTATTCATTTATAACTCAGAAAACACAAAAACACCCTGTAAACAAATTAATACATGCAGAAAAGCAAATGTTAATTATTGTTGGATAACAAAGTATAATTTTGTCAGGGCTCAAAGAATAAAATTTTTAAAAAAGAAAAAAGAAAAATACAGTCTAAAATTGAAAGTAAATATTTACTAAAATATTAATAATATACACTCTTTTTAACAAGATATTACAGCTTTGTGTTGTTTTTAAAATTTAGAAATATTTACTGCAATAGTTATATAAATCTGCACATTATATTCAATACAATCAGTTAAATATATAAAATTTATATTCATCCCTTGGTAGATACAATGTCATAAGCATTTTATTAACAATATCACATTAAATACATAAAAAATACAAGTAGATGCTTTCCTTTATTTCACCCTATCAAAATAATTTATGCCTTATCACATAACTGGCATTGAAAATTCTAAAATCTTCTCTGCATTCAAAATCACTCACACAAAGTTAGTAAAACTTTAATAATTAAAACATTAACTTTTGAACTTACTGAATTTGTATAAAAATAGAAAAATTTTTAACGTAAATCTCAGAACAAAAAAAGAACAGAATTTAAGTTTTAGTTTAATCTTTTTCTTAAATTTATTTTTTATTTCCCTTTATTTTGATAGGTAAAAGAATTAATTTTTTTAAATTTCAAATGTAATGTCAGAGATAAACACAAACACTGCTGTTTTTAAAGTAATGATGCAGAGTGATGAGAGTCATAAAACTTTCAACACAATTATTTAGCAGGACTATACATAATTAAAATGATTAATACAGCACTAACCTGGTTCCTTAAAATTATTTGTAATGAGTACTGGCAGCAGTGCTGTTGTCTTTGGAATTCCTGGACGCCGTCCTTACAGACACAAAAACAATGGCAATGCAACAGCAATGGCAACGAAAATCAAAATAAATAAATAAGAAAAACATCAACAGATAAGAAAATGATTAAGAAATTCCTTAAATGCCAGCCATATTCATGCAGCTCAAGAATAAAAAGAACTGGTGAAACATATACTATCATGTCATTAGTATTATTTTCTCTGTAAAATATAATACTGAAAATAATTATTCACAAAGTATTATATATTGGTAATAAGTAAATTTTAAAATGCTAACCCTACTTTCTTAATTTAATATTTTTGCTAAAGCATATTTTCAGATTACTTATCTTTCATTTATTCATTTATTTCTCATCAATTTACTATTCTTGATAGATTTTAACTATTGTCTTATTAGATTATGTATCAAATATGCTTATTTGCATGCATGTTGCCATTAAAAGTAATTCTGGATATTTTCAATAGACCACATCATATCTAAAAAGAAGTGAGCTATGGAGTTTAGAGACATACTCCAAATACATTCTGCAACATTAATAATTTTTTTGATGCCATGAAGAATTATTGGTGTGTTTCAATAAAAACTGGAACATTTACTTTTGTCTCTTTAAAGTTTTTCTGGCAACAAAATTGTTTAGGATTGCTTTTAGTAAACTAAATTTAGAATTAAACTTATTTACTGTTGAATACAGTTAAGATTATTTTGACAAAAGAATAAAACAATTACTAAATTTTGGAATCAGCCTGGAGAATTATTCAAAAATTGATTTTTTTTTCCACCTGCATAGATGTACAGTAGTGTGCATTCCTCTAAAACAAATAATTATTTTGTTGGTTGACACACGAAGATAGACTGTACCTCAAAATGAAATTATAATATATGGTAGTCTAAACAATGTAGCAATGTTTTGTGTGATTAGAAAAGTTATTGCTGATCTTCATACTGTAATTTTTGTGTGTTATTACATAGCAAAGCCATATCTGAATGTTTCAGCAGCATACTTTACCTTGTCCTTGACATGCTATTTGACAGTCACGCACAGTTTTATAATTGTTACTATTGCCTGTACATCCACCATACCAGAACTGCTCACATTTCCCTAAATTATAGTCATAGAACCATCTAATTTCATAATCATCACATGATCCAGAATCTTTCAGAGAAGTGCAGTCACCTGTAAATAAATTGTAAAAATTATTTAATGTCATTTTAAACAATATCTCATTCTCATAGAAATTTAATTATGATAGATCAATTAAAACTATCTAATTTAATATTAGGCAAGAACACTTTAAATGAAATATTTTTGCTGATTTAAATGCTGTATAATAAATCAGAACAATCAGTATATAAGAAGAATTCATATACTTTGTCAAATGTTTTATAGACTAAACATCAGCCTCTATTAAAATTTTTTAGATGTTGCTTAAAGAATAAAAATAATCATGATATAAGATTTCTACCCATTTTAAGAACAAATTTAAGAATTTTCACAAACTTCAAATTATGTATATATTTTAGAATTTTTATACTCAGTTAAGCCTGCATCCTGTAAAAAAATTATTCATTCACAATTTATGTACCAGAAAACATTAAGTTACATTTTAGATGATAGAATTATCTACTAACCTGAATATTAGCATCAGTGATTTCCAGTAATCAAGTTTATAATGTGCATCATATAAATAAACAGTAGTTATCGAAATTTTCTGGACAAATTCAGTAAAATAGATTTTTGATCAAGATTTAAAAAATGAATCATGTTTTGATATAAAATTAAAAGCAGAAAATATTTCTTTAGTTTTGTACCTACCTTGGTCATAGCATCCATAATAATTCAGGCCTTGAGCATATGTTACTCCATCTGGACAGCACCCATAGGTACTTCCTTGACATCCATTTGGAAGGCATCCTTCATAATTAGGACCCCTTGCAGGTGTAATGTCATCTGCACAGCAACCATATGTTGAATGACGGCAATTTCTCTCATAGCAGCCATGATAGTTTGGGCCTTCAGCATGTGTTACCCCATCTGGACAACAGCCATAGGTACTCTCTTGACATCTATATTCAGGACATCCTTCATAATTAGGACCCCTTGCAGATGTAACGCTATCAGCACAGCAACCATATGTTGAAATACGACAGTTTTGCTCATAGCAGCCATGATAGTTTGGGCCTTCAGCATGTGTTACTCCATCGGGACAACAGCCATAGGTACTCCTTTGACATCCTTGTCCAGGGCATCCTTCGTAATTATGACCTCTTGCAGGTGTAATGTCATCTTCACAGCAACCATATGTTGAATGACGACAGCCTCTCTCACAGCCATGATAGTTTGGGCCTCGAGCATGTGTTACCCCCCCATCAGGACAACAGCCATAGGTACTCCTTTGACATCCCTGTCCAGGGCATCCTTCGTAATTATGACCTCTTGCAGGTGTAATGTCATCTGCACAGCAACCATATGTTGAATGACGACAGCCTCTATCACAGCCATGATAGTTTGGGCCTCGAGCATGTGTTACCCCATCAGGACAACAGCCATAGGTACTCCTTTGACATCCCTGTCCAGGGCATCCTTCGTAATTATGACCTCTTGCAGGTGTAATGTCATCTTCACAGCAACCATATGTTGAATGACGACAGCCTCTCTCACAGCCATGATAGTTTGGGCCTCGAGCATGTGTTACCCCATCAGGACAACAGCCATAGGTACTCCTTTGACATCCCTGTCCAGGGCATCCTTCGTAATTATGACCTCTTGCAGGTGTAATGTCATCTGCACAGCAACCATATGTTGAATGACGACAGCCTCTCTCACAGCCATGATAGTTTGGGCCTCGAGCATGTGTTTACCCCATCAGGACAACAGCCATAGGTACTCCTTTGACATCCCTGTCCAGGGCATCCTTCATAATTATGGCCTCTTGCAGGTGTAACGTCATCTTCACAGCAACCATATGTTGAATGACGACAGCCTCTCTCACAGCCATGATAGTTTGGGCCTCGAGCATGTGTTACCCCATCAGGACAACAGCCATAGGTACTCCTTTGACATCCCTGTCCAGGGCATCCTTCGTAATTATGACCTCTTGCAGGTGTAATGTCATCTTCACAGCAACCATATGTTGAATGACGACAGCCTCTCTCACAGCCATGATAGTTTGGGCCTCGAGCATGTGTTACCCCATCAGGACAACAGCCATAGGTACTCCTTTGACATCCCTGTCCAGGGCATCCTTCGTAATTATGACCTCTTGCAGGTGTAATGTCATCTGCACAGCAACCATATGTTGAATGACGACAGCCTCTCTCACAGCCATGATAGTTTGGGCCTCGAGCATGTGTTACCCCATCAGGACAACAGCCATAGGTACTCCTTTGACATCCCTGTCCAGGGCATCCTTCATAATTATGGCCTCTTGCAGGTGTAATGTCATCTTCACAGCAACCATATGTTGAATGACGACAGCCTCTCTCACAGCCATGATAGTTTGGGCCTCGAGCATGTGTTACCCCATCAGGACAACAGCCATAGGTACTCCTTTGACATCCCTGTCCAGGGCATCCTTCGTAATTATGACCTCTTGCAGGTGTAATGTCATCTTCACAGCAACCATATGTTGAATGACGACAGCCTCTCTCACAGCCATGATAGTTTGGGCCTCGAGCATGTGTCACCCCATCCGGACAACAGCCATAGGTACTCCTTTGACATCCCTGTCCAGGGCATCCTTCATAATTATGGCCTCTTGCAGGTGTAATGTCATCTGCACAGCAACCATATGTTGAATGACGACAGCCTCTCTCACAGCCATGATAGTTTGGGCCTCGAGCATGTGTTACCCCATCTGGACAACAGCCATAGGTACTCCTTTGACATCCCTGTCCAGGGCATCCTTCGTAATTATGACCTCTTGCAGGTGTAATGTCATCTGCACAGCAACCATATGTTGAATGACGACAGCCTCTCTCACAGCCATGATAGTTTGGGCCTCGAGCATGTGTTACCCCATCCGGACAACAGCTATAGGTACTTTGCTCACATGGTAAATTTGGACAACCATACTTTCCAGGACCTATGAGAACAGTTGAAAAAAAAATTTTAATTTAGCTATAATTCATTTCTTAAATTACAAAAACTATAGAATTTTAAAAATTATTACCCAGAGATATTTTTATATTATGATGATGATACATGCTTTTATTTACAATCATTCTATTTACATTGTGTCGTTATGGAATTCAATGTCTATATCTTATTTACCTGAACATCTTAAATGAAATTTTATAACTCAGTATTTTTTATTCACATTCACATTGCATTTTGAAGGCAACTGTTTAGAACAATATCAGCATTTAGAAGACTAAGATAGTAAAGGACATATAATGCCTTCCTGCAGTTCAGTGTGAATTATAAAATATTAATGATGTTTTTCAGAAAAAAATTTCTCTTAGGAAAAGTAATAAAACAATGTAAACTAACTATTCTTCTCTTTTAGCCAACCAAGCTAAAACTATTTTATTTCTAATCTTCTGGTAAAATAAAATACCTTAGAAGAGAAGGACAGATCATAGAAATATTTGAAAAGATTGAATTCTAGATTGAAAAAGACTTTAATTCATTCACAATATTACCTTAAAAGCAATATACAGCTTAAATATTTAATGTAATTTATTTTACAGCTGCTGTGAATCTCAATCCTAATTAGGGATCTCTAGACTGATTAGTAAGGAAAATATGCATTTATAGTGAAAAATCTCTCAAATAATTTATTGTAACAGTTTGTTTACTGCCTGATTTGATATTTTGTTTGAAAGTCTTTTGGTGACTACACAAAACAAATAGATTCCATAAGATAATACAATTCATGAGAGTGCTTTTTAGCCTATGGCTATGGATCATAAGATAATCAATTTCTGGCAAGATTGGAAACACCTGGTAAATAAACTTACAGTCCACTTTTTCCAGACTAAATATCATACACATACAGATCAAAACTGCTCAGCTAATACAAGAAAATCTTAGAAGCTATAAAGCATAGAGTAGAAAGCAGAACAAAATGATAAATATAGATTTTAGAAGAGATAAAATTAATTTCAAACAAATAAACCAACACTAATTCTAAGATCCAACAAATGCTAACTAACTAATTATATAAATACAATAAAGAAAACTTACAAGCCTGGAAGAAAAGCCAGATAACCCACATAGGAAACTCATAAACAATTGGATATCTAAACTGCTTTTGAAAGTTTCACAGCAAGATAAAATTTCAGTACATAAATTTAAAAACTACCATAAATGTTAAGCACTCTGATAAAAGTATCTAAACAAAAAATCCTTCCATACTTTACTTTCAGAAAATCAGGGGAAAAATGATAACACTGATAACCATGTTTTCAACTTACACAGGAGGATTTCAGACAGAGTCATCCTCAGTAAGAGTAAACAAGCATAAACAAATTGACAGGATGAGAGGTATGAGACCCAAATAAGCCAAATATTGTTTTGGTTTTACTGATATACTGCAAAATTTCCTCATATTTTTAGCATATGTAATACAGAGTAACCTCAGGGCTTCAGTACTAATCTTTTTTTTTTTCCATCATGGATTTGAATGATATTACCAAATGTACAGAAGAGAATGTTCCAGCTATTTCATTTTTTTTCATAGACTTTTTAAAAAAGAACACCCCATTTGTTCTATAAACATGGTCAATTTATGCCAATTGAAATAATAGGAACCAAAACAAAAATAACTGTTGGTGTTAGACAATAATCACACTATCTTACTTTTAGAAAAAGTTTGGTGGATGTTCCATTTTTGGTAAAAGATATTTGGATTGTTAGATTCAGTTACTTAATGAGATTGTCTGCTGGCATTCAGGGCTATGAAATCATACCGCAATCTGTAACCTCTATATACAACTAGCATCTCCAGAAAGTTAAATAAGCTATCTTATAGGTTTAATGTTTAAAAGGATGGTTTGTCAAACCAGTCACTTAATAAGTGAACAGCAAGTTATGACTCACCTACTGGGGAATATGGCACCACTGATCAAGATCTAGGAGGGTGCCAGTCAAGATTGTCTAAGCATGAACCTGGCAACATATAGTCATGTCAAGTTTGGCATCTGAATACAAGAATGCAGTTGCTGCCACTCTACCACTGGGAGATCCTGTAGTAATGACTATGGGTCTAGAGAAGAATCTGAACATGTAGCAGACAACACTTTGCCAGATGGAAAAGTAAAAACAACTGTTTTAATGGAGCCATATTTGGGAAGGCAGATCCCTCAGTAAACAATGATCTGTGTGCTTTTGCAACCTACCAGCCTTATCTTTGAATGACATCCCTGTCACTGTCAAGGAGAGTAATGGAGACTCAAGTCAAGGGCATAGAAGTTCCTGAGAGACTAGAGAAAGTTATTAACTTGCAAAGCTTTCTCAAGTCCTTGAATCAGAAATTGAAATCAACACGGGCTTCTCCTGCTACAGGTATGATAGCACAAGTAGGCTGTTGACATCCTCTCCAGAAATAACTTTCTCAGGTTAGAAAGACATCTACAATGTAGGGCTCAGTTTTTCAACTGGTTAGACAAGAAAAGAAGTTATCTCTCTTGTGAAATTATATTCAAAATTCAAACCAGAGCTGTAAATCCAATATCAGTAGAAAAAGTGTTGGTTAGCAATGTGCACACAGCAATGGTATATACTAATAATAGCAAAATTGAGGAGGATTGTGGAAATTGTGTGTAAGTTTAAAAACCACACTGAGTTGCCAGTTAACATGGTAAATAGGAGTTACTGTACCAACAGGTGATCTCATGATGATGCATAGAAAGTAAATAGTAAGATAAATGTTGGGTTTGGGCACAATACCCTGCCAGGCCTGCCATTTATTTCTAGGTAGCATTCAAGGAAGATAGCCATCACCAAACCTATTCTAAGATATATCACCAATACAGTGAACTGCCATATGTATAAAATACAGGACCTGCATGGAGATCAGATGGTGGATGCCCCTTTTTTGGTCAAGTTCAATGTATGGGATCATACCTTTGAATGGTACTCAATGTCAAATAGCTTAAATAGGTAAGAAGAGTCTTAGGCAATCTCTGCTCAAGCTTCCCCCAAATCAAAGTAGTCTCCTACTGTAGCTCATTTAGTAATGTAGGCAGGTAGAGAATTTTATGATTTCAAATTTCAGCAGGTTCGTCGAACCAAGTGTTGAAGAATGCTTAAACAGAGTGCTTTAATAAAGAGGCTAGCAAACTGAATGGTATGGGCTTTCTCATGAAAGCCTCTTTGGGGATCATAGCCTACCTAAGCAGTCACAAAAAGTATGATCCTTGAAAATGCCTTGATATCAGAAGATCTGAAAACTCTGAATTTAGTCAATACCAATGAATAATGAAAAGTCTGATATCTCAGATGTGCTGGTAATAAGGGACATAAAAATAGGCAACTAGTATATGTTTATTGTGATTAATTTCAACCATTAAAAAAACTAATGAATATGATTTTTGGAAATTGTAATTAGAGGCAAAATGCTAAACTTTCTTTCCCTGCATGTTCAAGGAACTCTGGACTTTGATTCATCCTTAGCTAATTTAGATGACAATAAAATAGGTATCATTTAGTTGCAGGAGATTCACCTGAAAAATAAAAAAAAAATAAAATTCCTAAATTCAGACTAGAACAGTAAAAAGGTTCTTTATTATAACTGCCATTGAAGATAAATGTGAAGTAGGAATATTGATGCATCCTAAAAATTGTTCCCAGATAACCAACTCTTACAGTAATAATGTGGGATCCATAATCCTGGCTATCATTAAACTACCAAATAAACCATAGGTGCTCACTAGATTCACACCCAAACATACCAAAATAATGTTTACATTTCTTAAACTGGAGGTTTAAATTGCATCCCCAACCATGATCTAAGTTGGCAAGGTCTGGTAACCAACCAAATGAGGCATCTGAGTGGTTATGGTGCAGCTACAGACCCTCTAACTTGTTGCTTACATCATGTGTGCTTCAATCTAAATATCCTGGCATAAAATCATATACCCATTTGATAGGTACAATGTAGCTACTAGAATAGATAAGGTAAAAAAGATCAGTTTTTTCAGGATCTAACTATCGTAATTATCTCCTGAAGTGATTATTCTGAAGTAATAGTAGCCATTAGAATGGCACAGTTACCATGAAGGAATAGTAGTTGAAAATTTAAAAATAAAGTGCTGAGTTAGACTACAGTCAAATCTGTGTATAATGGCCACCCAAGAAAAACAGCAAGTGTGGTCTTTATAGACAGGTAGCCATTTTGCACAGGTTAAGTAGTGGCCTTTTGTTTTCTTTGTGACTAGTGCACTTTAAGGTATAAATGCACAATATAGATGCATACACACTTAATGGCACATCTAATTTTCATTATTACCTGTGCAACTATTTTTTAAAAAAATATATAAGCTCTTCTTTACTGTATTTTAAAAAGTGTAGTAATAAATTTAGCTTTTTGGCAGTGGCATTTAAGTTCAACCATTGGTGCTCATGAATTCCAATCACCTCAATATTTTTCTCGAGAGAGAGCTGATCTGAGCAGGCTTAATGGGATTCACTTCGTAGTCATGATGACAATTTACATAATAGTAGAACAGACAGCAGTAAATACAAAAGCTTATCTGAATGAAAATGAGTGATTGTAAATAATGTACTACATGATAAAAAAGAGGAAGATTATCATGAAAAATGCTAATCCAACAATGAGCCTCAATCAGCATTTTAAACTGCAATGTATTTATTGATAGAGAAACCAAAAAAAATGAAATATATTTCTAAAATCAAAATAAATTTTGTTGATGTGAATGTAACAAAATTAATGTGAATGAATCAGTTTTTTTATTACATCATACACTGGTGATCTGTTTGACCAACCAATTGAAAGAAAATCTATGCAAACTCTCTCTCTTTCTGTGTGCATGTGTGTGTGCATGTGCGTGTGCATGTGTGTGTACACATGCATACATCATTGTGTATAGTGATCAGTCATAGATTGTTTACAAGTGTCTGGAGTTTTTTGTAATGAGTTACAGGCTATTGCATAAGTATTTATAGGAAAATTGCATGTCATTTTGACTACTTATTTTTACATTTTAGGGAAACAATGGTTGTTGTGTAGTGAAAAAACAATTCATGTGGCTGCTGTGTTAAGGGTACCCTACATGAGTTGTGTGTGGCTGCTAGACAACCGCTAAGACTGGTTTGACTGTATGTTGCATGACTGACAACTTCTGGAACTACTACAGAAATACACAAACCTAGGTTCACAGAAAAATCTCCATATATGGTGAGATGTAGGTAAAAGAAAACTGAAAGACCACAGCAAAAAATACCGTTAGATCAAATTTGAATAGGATTAATGCCATTAAACAAGAACTAAGATAAACAAATGCTAGAAAAACAGGTGCTAAAACAGACCCAAAGTAGATGAATGCTTCAGCAAAGCCTTCTATATGCTGATAATATAAAAAAAGATAAGAGTCAGAGATAAAACCATGCACAGCCTAAAAACTAAAAAAATTGAAAGATTATTGAGGAAAAAATGTGTATAAAATGAAAATAACAGATGATGAAATTGCATCTCATGAAAAAATGAAATGCTCCATAGAACAATCATGTGTTGATATATTACATTGTGAATGGTTATCATGCAAACAATCAAAATGTGTCTCAGAAGGATTATAAAAATATAAGCAGGGATATCAATGTAATATGGTGAATATTATGGCTTCTGTCCAAGAAATACACATGGCAAGCATATAGAAATCAAAGTCTTATCTAGTAAAGGCTACTCAGTATGGCAGACTGTAGCCTGATGTTTCAGAAGCTGTATGCAAGATTAAGAAGGATATGTGAAAATGGTACTGTTGACAATCGAGAGAGAAAACCCAAATTTTCCAAAGACGATGTTAGGTCCCGTAGAGTATGTTTTTTTTGTGATAGACATCAACCAGTAGAGGTTTTCTGAATGATCTTGCTGCGAGTACAAGAATTAACATTTCTTTTGGAACATTAAAATATGCATTAGTGTAAAGTGATCTCAATGGATATGAAGTTGACCAAAAACCATTGCTGTAAAAAGTCAATCAAACAGGAAAGGACTGCAAGAATGAAACAATGGAATGACCAAACTTGGAAAGTGCTCTTTACAGATGAGTCCAAATTTTAACTGTTTGGCAAAAATCAATGGCAGTTTGTTCAAAAGTGGACTGGGAAAGTGAAGTACGGGGATGGAATTATACAAACATGGGGCTGCATATCAGCCAAGAGTGTTAGGAATTTGCATAAAACCAAAGATATACTGTCTGTCAACAGGTACAAGATGTGATTTATTTACCGTATTTGCCGGTGTATAAGTCGACCTTTTTAGATCAAAAATCGACATAAAAAAATCGACCTCGACTTATACACCGAGTCATGAAATTCAACTTCGTATTCATCGCTTCAAATGTGATGGTAATTACTACACTCTTCACAAAAAGTTATTAGCCAGTAAGAGCAGAATAATGTGGTTGCCCTTACAAGGCCAGATATTGTGTTCACTGCCCTTAAAAGGACACATTATGCGTTCTTGTACGTGGAAGTTGCTCAGTACTTCGTGTGGCCGCCGTTCGCATCGATATCGGCTCGAACTCTTCTTGAGTTCCGAAGATGTTGCGAATCGATTCAATCTGCAAAGCCGAATCAGTCGTCGATCGGCCCTGGAACTGGTAGCTCTTGGACGACCACTCACGCTGAGTCGATCCAGACATCCATACTTCCGGAACTTTCTCACCCAGAAGCCGACAGTCGCCCTTGGCACTCCAAGAAAGTCAGCAATAGCATTTCGGCTCAGGCCAACAACTTCTCACATCCCGATGGCTCGGTAACCAAGGCCGTTTCTCATGCATCTCATTGTGCGTGGGTGTGCGTCCGTCAGGCTCATCAAACAGCGAGAAACTGAATCATTATAAAGCGTTCGTCGCATTGACACGCACCCTCAGCAACAATTTCAAATATTTTCACCTCAATCACGGACACCGAAAGCCAGGCAGCGACGATGACTGCTTCGGGGAAGTTATTGGCTGGGTAGCTAATAACTTTATTTGTAGAGTGTAGTTATGGTACGTGCAGAATACGAAGAAAATTTTCTCCCCCTTTCTCGTATCTCATTTGTTGTCTCTGCGTTTGCCTTAACAAGCAATCATTTGACTAAAAATTCTTTGCAAAGATCAATCTAATTATAGAAGTGAATGGTATAAAATGATAACTACGTAAACATTCTATCATTATACTTACCCATGTCTAAACGAATGAAATACTCTGCGAAGTTCAAACTGCAAGTTGTAAACTTTGCCGAAGAAACTAACAACTGTGCTGCCTCAAGAAAGTTTGGCGTAAATGAGAAACTCGTAAGAGATTGGAAACGCAATGCAACACAGCTAGCAGTGATGCCAAGAAACAAATGTGCTAATAGAGGAAAAAGCTGCCAGTGGCCAGCACTTGAACAAGAACTTGTATGCTGGGTCGAGGAGCAACGAAAGTGTGGGTTCGTCGTCACAAGAAATATGATTCGTCTGCGAGCTTTGGCTTGTGCCAAACAAAGCAAGATTACCGATTTCAAAGGAACTATAAGTTGGTGTTCACGATTTTTAAAGAGAAATGACCTTGTGCTACGACAAAGAACTAAACTTGCTCAGAAACTGCCTGAAGATTTAGAGGAAAAGATAACTCTCTTTCAATCCGTCGTAATCAAGATGAGAAAAAAAAACAATATGACTTATCGCAAATTGGAAATATGGACGAAACACCGGTATGGTTTGATATGCCTACATCGAAAACTGTATCTGCCAAAGGTGAAAAAAACTGTTCTCGTGAGAACAACAGGCCACGAAAAGTCTAGATTCACTGTTGTTCTTTCCTGCTTAGCTGACGGTACAAAGCTGAAGCCGATGGTCGTTTTTAAGAGAAAAACTCTACCGAAAGGACAGTTCCCTTCTGGTGTAGTAATTCACAATCATCCAAAAGGATGGATGGATGAGGAGGGAATCAAGATCTGGATAGAAAAAGTATGGAACTCTCGACCTGGAGGAATGTTAAAGAAGAAAAGTCTTCTCGTATGGGATTCTTTCAAAGCCCATCTAGTGGACTCCGTCAAAAGAAAACTTAAATGCAACAACACTGATGTCGCCGTTATTCCTGGTGGACTAACAAGTGTTGTGCAGCCACTTGATGTTTCTTTGAACAAGCCGTTCAAAGACAGATTGAGAGGAAATTGGAGTAATTGGATGATAGAAGGCGAGAAGCAGTTTACTAAAGGGGGAGCCATGAAAGCACCATCGTTAGAAATAATAACAGGATGGATTAAACAGTCGTGGGATGATGTGTCGCTGTCTACTGTGGAACGCTCCTTTAAGAAATGCTGCATTTCCAACGCTCTCGATGGGACAGAAGACGACCTTATCTGGGAAGAGGAGGAGGAAACTGAGGATAAAGAAGACCAAGAAGATGCCCTTTATGACGACAGACTAAACGAAAATGAATGGAACGAGCTTTTTGGAAATAGTAACGATGAAGACGGATTTTGAACTCTATGTAAGCACTTTATAATTCTAATTTATTGTTTAACTAAAAATAAACCACTTTCTAAGAGTGTTCATTGTTGTTAGTCTCTCTCGGCGCGTAATATCACAGGGTTACAAAGTAAATAGTATTCAAAATGGCGTATAGATCGCTCGCTACAAACTCGCGAATTTGAACACATTTCGTCAATAAATTTCGCATATTTCTGGTTGAATTTTAAAGTTTAAGATAATAAAACAATTGAGCTCGACTTATACAAAGGATATATCATAAAATCGTAAATTTCCGTCGAATTTTAGGGGGTCGACTTATACAACGAGTCGACTTATACACCGGCAAATACGGTAGTTTTTAGTATTTTATTTTTAAAAAAAGTAATGTATCTCAAATATAAACTGTTTAAGTAATTATGCATTATGAAGCCTGCTTTGTTTCTAAATGGCAATATTATCATCACACTTTAAAAAGGTTGGAAAAAACAAAACAAACAATAATTCTACCTTGAGCAGGAGTTATTCCATCTTGACAGCACCCATATAATGAATCCTAATAAAAACAATTAAAACAAAAATTAGTAAACCAAATGTAAATACTGAAACTGTGTAAAAAGTGTATTTAAAAAACAAGCAAAAAAAAAACCCAACAAAAAAACATTAAAAATAATCACCAGGATGCATACAGCAATGAACATACAGGTCTTGCAAACATTTCACAAAGAATTATGGATACCTTTAATGATAATTTGTGTACTGTTTATAGACAGGTGCTCTCTTAAGTGTATATGAAAATGTCACAATCTGGAATTTATAGAAGTGATTCTACAGAAAAAACTTCTAATAATATGAACAAAGCCTTTATCCTGAAGCCATAACAATGCAAGCAGAAAATGTTCATATACTATAAAGAATGTTAAATGTACATTTGTTTAATAAAGTAAATAAAGAATTAAAAACCTGTCTCTATAATATAAAAAAAAAAACAATTCTATTCTAGTCTGACTAAATGTCACAATACCACGTGTTGTAATGTGTAGTCTACATGCTTATCCCCCCAACTTCATAATATATAATGGATTTATTCTTCTTAATGGATGAAGAATATTTTGTTCTTAATTAATTGCATTTGGTTTCTTTTTTGCAATACTTTTAAATAAGTATTACACCTACAATTACAATTTTAAAGTTTTTAATGCTATCATAGCAGAAATGTGGTAAATGTTCTAAAGCTTTCAGCTAATTCAAAGCATATAAAAAGCTTTAGCATGTAAATGCACATTGCATTCATACTATGCAGTGGTATTTTGAAATTTTGTGATTTACCTGTGCTTACAATATAAATGTTTTTGTTAAAGTTGATTTTTTTCCCTCTTCAGCTTTAAAATATCAAATATACTAGGCTTAGTTCTAAAATTGCAAATATTAATTATTCATGATTTCAAAGTTTACTTGTCATCAGCAAATATGGTGGTATCAAAGACTGCACAATGTACAGACTTTTCCCTTTCAATACATTCAGTTAATATTTTTGTGTTTACACTTGTAATTAGTACTAGCACATATTATATTGGTAATGTACTTTACAAAGGTACACAGGGCATTTTGTAGTGGTTCTGATTTTATTAATGTTTAAAATGAGCAAAATAGTTTAGCCTAGAGACCATTAAAGTGCATGTTGCTTTTGGAAAGGTTTCTTTTTTTTTTAAAAAAATACTATTTTCTAAAATATTTTAATTAGGGTGTGTACTTTTTAACGTACTGATCTTCCTAATTATAGACATGAATTTCACCTCGAGGATTCTTTCAGAAGTGTCATCTGTGCCAACTAAGCATTTTTCTTTCTTTTTTATGATTGAAATCCGAGAGAAATTAAAAGGTATTCTGGCTTCACTTGTGATGCTATTTGTACAATCTCTCATTATGCAAAAGTATGGCCCAATGATAGTAGAGAGTAGGCCAGTAAATGACTCATTCATGTATTTGTGTCAAAGCTGGCAGTCTGTATAAATCAAAATCAAATTTGCAGGTCACCTGCATAATCATTTACTATTATGCTGAACCAATTTTAAAAAACACCATCAATTTTTGATTCATGTAAAATTTAAGCAATCTAAACCATTTGAACTATATATATCAAATTAAACATCCATTTTTTAAAATGTAAATTAACCCATTTTGTCATCATTAAGATAGTATTTTATTGATGGGAACTTCTTGAAAACTAAAACAAAACAGTTTGCCACATGCAGTGGTTGTCCTGTCAAACAGGAATGGTAAATTTGACCTTGGTTTTCTGCAAGAGCTGCACAGCACTGTCCTAGTGAATCCACAAGTCTTCTGAAGAAAACCTGCAGTATTAGCATCCACTGCTGGAGGGAGGGAGGGCAACCTCCAGTTGATTAAGTGTGTGGATGTATCCTTGGCAATAAAGTCTGTGCTCCAACATACCCCACACATGCTAGTGCTATATGATAATGATTTACTATTCTTAAAGGATGTGCAAGGAGATCCTCAAAGTATCATTACAAGCATTGTTCTGCTGCAAGAGGTTCAGGTTGGGGTATACCTGAAAAAATAGCACAATTTGATTTTGAGAAATGTCATTCCTGTAGATAATTATATTCACTGGACCATTAAAAATATAGAGAAGTGTGAGCACCCCTGACATATCCCCGCCAATACCATCACACTTCAGCTGTCCCAACAATTTAACTCATTTACACAGAAGTCTGCTTGATGTTCACCCCTGCAGTGCAACACCCTTACTTTGCCATTGGCAACAATGAAACACCTCTCATATGTGAAGAGAACATTTATCGCATATCAAGGAAAATTTCTGCTGAAAGAATGGGTTTGACATATGAATGTCTTGCAGATTGCAGAAACTATCTCATGAAAGCAGTTATGTACATTATTTGAGTACACCAGACCATGTATGTCCTGAGTTGCGGCCAGCATAACTGTTGCAGACAACCTGTTCCTTAGGTGTATTGTATAAATGTAGTGGTTCTGTTCGACAGTTACCATCCTTGGTTTTCTGGCATGCATATGATTGAGAGTCAAATCAGTTTCAATATGCTGCCCCAAAAATTGAACAATGTTTGTATGATGGAAAGTTTGCAGTTTTGCAATTTGCTTGTTGACTACAGTAATTTCTCCCATAAGATTACTTAGCTTAGGCATTGTTATTTAAAACTATTTAATTGACACACTTTCTCAAATGGGTAAATTGATCATCCCCTTCTCAAGTAAGGTTCTGTAAAATTTCAAGTTGCTTTCTTGCATGATGAAACAGTACATGCAAATTGTGAATATTTGCAAAATCAATGCTGGTGAAATACATGCATAATTTAAATGATTTGTTTCCTCAAGTAAGCAATAAACCATAGTATTTTTTATGCCGTATGTAAAGTTCATTGAACAGATTTAAAGCATTATACTTTCCAACAGTTTCTGAATGGTGCGTCTAAAAATCAGTTCAGTATATTAATAGTGCATGTAGAAACCTACAATTTTGAATGATGTATATCAAATGAGTTTTTTTTTTTTTTTTTTTTTTTTTTTTTAAGAAGATAGGGTGCCAGTGACCCAGTGGTTCAACTACTGGATTGCCAAGGCTGAGGGCCTGAGTTTGATTTCCAGATAAATTTGGTTTGGTAAACCTCCCTGGCATGGTTTCTGTTTACTCTTCTTCACAAGCTGGTTGTCTGTTTTCTATAGGAACTCTTGATTTTCTTCCACATCTAAAAATATAGAGTTCTAGTGGAGATTTCCCTGCCAAAGTTAAAGTGCTGGTACCCACATGGTTGCTGGATAGGAAACACTTTCTAGAGAATAAGCACATCACTACACTGCTCTGCCAAGAGTGTTTCCAATGTAGAAATGATATCTCTGTTGGTGAGACTTGTGTAAACACAGAAAGATTAAAAAAGTACCAATTTATGGTTTAAGTATAAATATGTCTTACCAGAAAATGTAAAACTTTATGATGAGGAAAATGCATCTGAGAAGCAAAAGTCCATGTTAAAATCACTTCTGTATTAGACTAATATACTCAGATTTCCTGAATAATAAATGTAAGCACTCCATAAAAAGGTGGTTTAGTTAGTGTTAATAGAAATACTATTGTTACATAGTAAATATATGTTCATCATATAAAGCTTATCCCAGTGAGTCAGCAGAATGATTTGGATTAATAGTACTGTAATTTGTAGCTAAGAAAAGAAAACATTAAGTAAAGGGATCTGATGTATCTTTTAATTAAAAAAAATTATTTTGCTACAAATAATTTAATTTCATTCATTGTTTTACTTGAATAAATCAAGTGACTCTGAAAAGTTACACAACAACATCTGCAGTTAGAGTACTATTAAATTATAATAAAATTACTTACTTTACAGGTACACCCGTAATAATTTGGTCCTGTTGCTTCACTTACTTTGTCTGGACAACATCCATAACTATAAAACAATAAAATTTAACTAGATTAACCAAAATTATTATAATTATAATTTGTAGAATATTCTATAAAAGTATACCATTAAAGAGACTAAAAAAGAAAATAAAAATAAAGCAAGGTCAGTTTACTGATGTGTAAATGTGCGAAATATTTGATCTGTTTATGACTAACTACATTTGTTTTCATAAATGCTTCAAAAAAGAAATACTAAAAATAGAATCGCAAAAAACGAGTAGAGTAGGAAAAAATATGCTAGTTTTTAATGCTGGTTTCTAGATTTTTCTCAAATAATTTCTTCATATTTTTAACAATGTATTCGGCTTCATACTATTGACATACAACATATAAGAGTGAAAAATAGTTTGTCATTGTCTACTTTCTTTTCCCTCAAATGTCAACAATTCTTTTGAGATGGGATCCATGAAATTATCGCTATCTTCTAAATTAAGGGCAGAATTACTCTGTTACATATTTAATAAAACAATTTTATATGTACTCCATCCAGTTTACATATCATCTTGAGCATTAGGAAATTCTGAATTCCTGTTCACATTACTTAAGGTGGTAAATTAAAAAATACTATTAACTTTATTAAAAAAGTTCTTTTAGGTTTAAAGTTATCATCATTAAGAGTGGTCCCAAAAATTTTTTTAAAAGTAACTATTTTATGGATTTTTGTTAAAATTAAAATGACAACAACTGAAATAGATAGATATAATAACAAACTGTCCATTGTTGGTTCATGAATGATTTGAGTTAGGAACCTTGAGTATACTAAAAAAAACAGGAATATCAAACTAGATTGCATATAGCCTATTTTGATGATAGCTCAGTGATTATCTGAAAAAAAAAAATCCATTTATGCTTATGAAAAGTGCATTGTTCTAAAATAAGAAATAAGAATGGGGCTACACGTATTTTTGAAATATGTTAGAAAAGCAGATATTAATTTAGAAAGTAAAAACGTTTTATATTCAATATTTAGCAATACCTGAGTATTAATATCCATCTGCCTTGAACTTCTACAAGCTTAAAATTTAAGATAAAAAAAATGAATTTAGAAAAATAATTTAAAGGTTTAATTGTAGCATAAACAAATAAGAGATCTGAGATAATCTTAAATTAAATAATTTGTAACAGATTGCTACAGCCTCTGAACTCTAATCCCTGAAGATCTAACTTCATTTTAAAGAATCATTCAAAAATGTAACATTAATTTTTTCCTATTTTTAAATTTAATACTTAATTTTCTTATTAGGCTCATGAACACCTATTACTGATGTGTGTCCTATGCAATAAAATATTCAGAAGTTAAGGAAAAATAACAACCAAAAATTAATAAAAATTGACATAAGAAAGTCTTCTAGATTGGTGGATATGAAAATATTCATTTTCATGTATACATCTCAGATAGTTCCCAATGCACATACATGAGCGCGCACACAAAAAACTGCTGCATGACTTGTGCACTGCAATTTACCAATAGTCATAGAAAGTAAAACAGTACTATAACTTCACTGGAAATAATAGCAAATGAACCTCCAATTGTCACTCATGCATGCATCAAAATAGTTTAAGAGATTCCAAAATAGAAATGTTTACAGACAAAAGAAAACCCCCAAAAAACAAAACAAATCAAATCCCATCATCACTTTATGACAAGGAACAGCTATGCTAAAGTGGGACAAATCACAAAAAGCCAGCAACAATGAACAAAGTAATCTGTTTGAAATCAATCACTATACTAGAAGCTGTACACTGTAGATTTCAATAAAAATCATTCTTTAGAAATTATAATGAGTCATTTAACATTCATGCACATAGATAATAATAATTATTTTATAATGATGATTGTGTGCACAGTGTTTTCAAATGTTAGTAGAGCCTTCAAAGTTGCTACCTTGAGTGACAATGACACCATCTGGACAAAGACAATACCAATGGGAAAAAAATTCAGAGACCAATTAAGTTTTTTTTTTTTAAATAGTGTAATTTTTTAGGTGGTAAAAAATCAAAAATTGTAAAATTAAATTCTATACTAATAATTCTGAAAGAATTATTCTTTGTTTACCTATATTACATATAAATTAAAAAGAAACTTGAATGACAATAAATTTAGCTATTTTTTCTCAACATTAAAAATATGTCTGTTATAATACAATTTTTCCCTTCAACATTTTCAGTGCATAAAGATTAAACATTTTGGTAAGAAAACCACAGAAATCACAAATATTCAACAATTGGAAAAAAAAGCCAACTAATAAACAGTACTTAAGATTAATTAAAAGACACAAATTTGTACAGATCAGTGTTTCAATATTTTCACCAATAATTGAGAGTACCACTGCTGCATATAATTCATTTACTGTTAAGGACCAATTTCATTTTTGATCTCTTATCCAGAATGCCACTATTAAATATCAACTGATGCCTAGTGTTGATATTGTGTCAATATTTACAGATGTATTCATTGATTATGTCATTAGTACCACTCTGAACAAATTATGTGGTGGTTTAAAGATAATTATTCTGGATAAAATGTCATGCATAAAATGTGTATCAGTAATCTATTATTTATTATTCAGGAAAAATATGTACAAAATGAATAAATGAATTATAAAAAAAAGAATGATAAATTTACAAATGACTTCACAGTAACTAGCAATTAATATAGTCCTAAAAGTTATGTGCGATAACATAAATATTCATAATATTCTAGTTTTCTTTCCACCAAGTTCTGAAGCTTTCATTCAACATTAGCCAGTTTTTTCTTTTACAGTGGAACATCCATGCCAAAATATATGCTAGACATCTTTGTGTCAATCTTGTTGATTAACTTCCACATGCTATGGGTGAATGCCATAGAAGTAGCTGTTAAATCTATAATGCCACCATTCTAGGGCATTATTTGCACAAGGCAGATTTTGTTCCATATGATTACAAATATTCCAAAACTGGGCAGAGGTCAGCAGTCATCTGCTTCCATGCATAGTCAACTTAAGTGTGTGTCCTCAAAAAGAGAGGCAAGAATATGCAGCATCCACACTTTCACTTGAAAATGCATATCTTCCTCAGACCTCTTTTTAAGACTACAGTAATAGACGTGTCTATAAACAATTAGTCATCACAGAATCTAGCTCCACAGGAGGCAGCATATTAGGCATAATGATAAAAAAAAAAAGGTAAATTGCTTATTTATTGTCAGGGAGCAACACATACAAAATAGAAGGTAGTTTACCTTTCATCCATGCATGTATGTAAAACTGTGTAGCTACATATGAGACAACTTTGAGTGTGCCATGAGTGAGTATGTGTTTTGCTGTTTCCACTAACTGCAGCTGATCCTGCCTAGTGAAATGATGATGCAGTCATTTTCACTGAGGCTAGAGTCAAATACAAGCAAACTAATGTAGTTGAATTAAATCAGTTAATGTGAAATCTTATGTTCTGCCATAAATTAAAGCTCAGGAAACAGGCCTCCAATCCAATCTTACATTGATGCACAGCTCAAATAGTCCTGCAAAAGTAACTGGACTGCAGAAGATAAATGCTGGCATGCTTCTGATACCCTGCTCACCTTAATTATTATGATTACTAAAGTGTGTGAGCAGTTTTCCCCAACTTGCCTTTTAACCTAGAGATAGGCCCAAACTTTATCACCAGTGATTGTTTGCCCACTCTCACTGTGTGCATCATTGCTTGATATTAACTATTCACTCATGCGCATTTCCAAATAAGGTCTGCAAAACAGCCTTTCTTGTATAAAACTAAAGGCACCTTCTATTAGAATTTATTTTCATTTCTCAGATTTGTACTCCGATGCTATATTCCATTATTAAGACATTGGTATTCACTATATGATGGACACAGGCTAACCTTATGACCTTTATTCACTTTGAATGAATGTCTTGGTTAACAAAATGGCACCATATTGCTAAAAGAAATTTAATACCATGGATGCTCCTTTTCAAATCACTCTTGGTCTGCCCATTAGTCACTCACAACTTTCCAGTTCACACTTATATACCCACAATTAGTCACTCACAATCAGCCAGACATGATTGTAATACTATAGTGGCTCTCGACATTGCTGATGCTTGTTTTATTTTCAATTAAAAATTATACATTCAAACAGATGAAGCAGCCATGGGTTCACCCTTAGGTCTTGTCAATGTGAATATTTTTGTGTTATATTAAAGAAAACTAATATGGACTACCAACATTTTATTATAGTCGTGTTGGTAAAGTATTTGCATCATTTTCTTATGTTGCTACTGTGAATAATTTTTCAATGTTATAATTCACAGCAAGTACATTTGCAGTTTATCATGGAAGTAAAAAATGATGGGAAGTTATCCTTATACATATAGCAATAATTAATTTAATATTTGTGTTTCACAAGCTGACATTACTGGACTAACAATTAAATTAGCTAGTTTTGTTCAATTTCTGTATTAATCAAATTTATTTTTCATTTTAATATATACAGCAGAAATCTATTTTTATTTTGTAAATTTTGACAAGTGTTTTTTTCTTACCACAGTTTTTAGCCAATGACTTTCCAGTGTATTTACTAAAACATAATAAGCAAAATACTTTTAAAATTGCATTTTTCTAAAGTATTTAGGCATAATGTATCAAAAAAAACCATTTACTTCACCATCCTTTTATAAGATTTCATTTACTTTGTTAAAAATGTCTTTGATTAAACTAATAATATTAACAAATTTTTCTTCATAGCAATGCTAAGACAGTGTGCTTACATGTGAGGTTCATAAGAAAACAAAAGACCCTACTAGACCTCTTCATCTTTAGATGTGGAAGAAAATCCACATGACCAGCTGATAAAGAAAAGCAAAAAGCAAGCATATCAAGGAAGGTATGTCAAACCAAGCTGTTGCCCACCAGGAATCAAACTCAAGCTTTACTTGGGCAGTATAGTAGTTGAACCACTAGGCCACTGTCCCTCCTCAACTGCCTTTGTCCTATACCTGAAACTTTGTTTTTTTTCCTAAATTTTTCTAAAAATATTGGTAAGATTTTTCTATTTAATGACTGAATTTCTATTCTGGACAGATTGCATGCTGTCTGTCAGCTCAAATGTTGGTCATTTAAAGCCAAATAAATGGGTAAAAGCATCTAGTGTATCTACAAAAAGTATACTGCACATTTATCTTGATGGTAGAATTCAACGTTATTAAACCATATTGTTCTCAACTGACCAAAAATTTAATATGAATGCCACTAAAATACAAACCACATCTTGTTCTGATTTCAAAATTCAAATTTGGGAATGATTATTCATTAAAGTTACACATACTTCTGAATAATAATAGTTCATCCATTCCTCCTTTTTCTGTTTTAATTACTTGCAGGTTTTGTTTCTTTTTTCCAACTCTGTGAATGTGTGTGAATTTTTTTTTTATGTTGAAGATGCTTTTGGAAGAATTCAAAATTAATTTAGTTTGTACTATTTTTGAATGAATTTTTAACTGCTGGCTTGTTTTTTTACTTTTATAAAAGTCAAACTGTTATTTGTAATCAATTAAGAAATAAAAAAGATGAATTAGTGACATGATGCCAGTTTTAGTCATCATTTCATGATAATGGGCAAATAAAAATTTAGTCATATGAAAAGAACTTTAGAAGTTGATGGTAAAAATAATAATTCAACTAGAAACTAGTTTTCGTCCCCCCCTCCAGTGTCTGAATTTTTGATTATTTGCTCCATTTAAAAAGAAAATGTATTATTTGGTAATTGAAACATCTTTTCTTTTTTATTAATACTAAATCATCAAAAATATTTTCTACTTAATGCTTAGATTTTAGAAAACTACATCGATTTCATGAATCTGCAGATGTTTAAACATAAAATGTAAAAAAAAAATAATTTAGTAATCAAATAAAAAACGACCTTTTGAAAAAACTTTATATTATGATCATGCAATACGCCTACCGTGAATCTCTACAACTTTTAACATAAGCACAATTTCTCTTGTTTGTACCATCTGCTGCAGTAATACCATCTGGACAGCATCCATATGTAGAGTATTCACAGCCTTAAAAAAAAAAAAATTATATATATACAGCAATTTTCTCTATTTAAGTTAACTGCTACTGTAAAAAAATGAAAGCTAATTCTCAAAATTCAAGCAAAGATAAATGAAATAAATTACTATCATCACATGATCTACAACAGGGGTCGGCAAATGGTGGCCCGCGAGCCTTTACGCATATTAATATAGAATCTGGCCTGCAGGCAGTCTTTTCTTTAAAAAGTCATCATTCATCATTTCTAAAAATAGCTAACCAACACACTAATGCTATAGGAAACTCGGTAAAGAGCGCGCAATTCACCGATATTTTCTCAAATGAAGCTCGCCAAGAACCTCCTTCGTGCACAGTTGACTGATAGTCACCTCAATGATGTCCTTGCTTTGAAATCTTGTAGCATTTCACCGGATATTTCATCTCTGGGTTCACTTCGAAAGCGCCATCATGTTTCTTATTGTGTTAAGAAGGCTTATACGCAGTAGTAAAGCAATAAATATGTTTGTGCATTTATAAGTGTCCTTGTTTTTACTCTGGCCCGCGAGGTGATCTTGGGCCCATAATCTGGCCCCCGGTTTCCAAGAAATTGCCGACCCCTGATCTACAACATAGAGATGGAAGGTTATTGTAAAATATGACTAGTAATGCACAAAATAATCCAAATGACTAAGTTCAATCATTAGAAAGTACAGAGAAAGTAATGAGAATTGAAAAACTATCTATGTTTCTAAAGCATTCAAAGGATGCAAAACAAAATCCATTATTATAGTCAATGATACAACAAAAAATAAGTCTGATTCAGCAAAGATATAGTCACATTTACTTAGCTATAAGTTTAATCCACCATGTCTAATTTCATTTGTATCCTTGACTATACTTTTAAAGGACCATTTAATTACACATACATGAAAATCAGGCAAGAGATTACTAGAACTTGATAAACAAGATTTCTGAAAATGACTTTAAATCAAATTTTATCAAATGTTGTAAAAATTATACTTTTAATCACTTAAAAAACTTTTTTTTACAGAATTCTAGTAGTTGTAACTAATCCATTAATTTAAGGAAAAAATATTGTTTTTAAAAATTTTCATTAAAATGGTATGACCAGGAACAAGCTGTTAACAATTTTTTCTACTTTAAAAACATAAAATGAAGGTTCTAACACATTATAGTTTCATATTCAATCAGCTAACTAGTTCTAAACAGGATGTCAGTAAATTCATAACTTTTATATAAACTGCACAGTAATTTGTTGCTTGAAAGTTCAGAAAAAACATTTAATAGGACAAAATTATCCAAAATGAGTATGTGCATGATGATATAAATAATAATCAGCAAGAATTACTATAAAATAATTTTTCATTAAACATAAAAGCCTGAGCTTTTTATTAAGTACAAACAATATTCTATAATGGCAGACTTTTACAAAAAGAACACTATTGTTATCTTCTTAAATTAAAGTAATTTTTTTTTAAGTGTTCATGCTAAACAAGCCTTAATACAGTTGACTCGGCTTATAGTCACACCTCTGGAATCATCAAAAAGTGTCCCTGTAAGTGGAATTTTACTGTAAGCAGAATTGGATGTAATCAATGTTATTAAGCTGAATAATGCTGCTTCACATTAAATGTAGACTATTCTATGATCTTCAGCACTTATATTGACTGATTTGTCATTATCTTAAGCCAAGATACATAAAAACAAGACCAATGTATGCAAAATAGTAACAGTTAATGTGAAATGATATTGACCTTAATAATTCTATAGATTAATATAGTAGCAGTTACAAAATGAGATAAGACAAAGTACATCAAACAGTTGTGATTCATCAGCATCATAACCAGCAATTTTGCCAAGCAAAACACTCAGAATCTAGTCACTAGTTTTGATATAATCAGCAGCATCTTTCTTACCAGAAATTTTGATAAATCTGTTGTTGTTTGGACCCTTGAACCATTTAAGCCAACCATCGTTTACCGTAATTTCTGAGTTATAAGAAGACTTTTTTTACTGGAAATCCAGGCCTTGTCTTATAATCCAAATCAATTTATACCTGGATAAAATTTAAATTTCTCAATATTAAACATGCTAAACCTGAAAACTTGGCTGTAAAGCTGTAAAGTTCATATGAAACTACTTGGTGAACACCAGTTTTATTTTTCTTTTTCAGTAGGATGGGTGTTTATTGTTCATTAAAGTATGCTTAATTATTCAATTGATAACAAGCCACTGTCATCTTGATCCATTTTGATCTTAATTATGAGTATAAAAACCTTCATTTTAAAAATGCTACCTGTTACATCATGTGACACAGCAGCCTTTAAACTGGAAGCTGTAAAATTGCCAAGAAAAATGGAGGGAATGTAGCTGCTCATCATAAGTATGGTAATAGTGAAAAGTGTGTCTGGGATTGGCGCAAAGCACAGGATGAAATCTGTGCATGACAAAGAAACTAAGAATGAAAATCAAGGGTGTACACCCTGATGGAAAAACATTGAAGAGAGGTTAGAAGAGTATATATTATCACAATGTGCTGTGCAATGCAAACTTAACACCGTTCAAGAAGTTAAAAGTGAATGCTGCTGAGTTGGGAGTGGAGAACTTTATGGGTGCTCCATGTTGATGCTTCTACTTTAAGCGTAGAAAAAGACTGTGTATCACTCAGTGCATGTCCTTATCAAAGAAGCTGCCTGAAGACTTCAAAGAGAGGATAGATGATTTTTGAAAATTTGTCATGATGAAGATGAGAAAGATAATATCAACATGCCATCAAACATCCTCAAATGGATGAAGTACCATTAACATTTAATATTCCTATGAATAAAGCTATAGACAGCAAAGGAAAAGAAACAGTGACTATCAGAACAACAGGGCATGTAAAATATAATTTTATAGTGGTATTGGCATGTAGTTCCAATGACAGGAAGTTAGGTAATATTTAGAAGAAAGACAATGCTGAAGAATTTAGTGAGTGGTGTTATGATAGAGGTAAACCCAAAAAGATGGATGGACAACATAATGAAAAAATGGCTAGATAATTGCCACTTGCATTGGGCTGGTGGATTTTTCCATACAAAGAAATCCATGCTAATCATAGACTCTATGAATGCACACACCAGTGAAGAAACAAAAGCTAGAGTGGCCAGAAAGAAGACTGTCTTAGGTATCATCTCTGGGGGATGACAAAATTATTACAGCCATTGGACATTTCAGTCAATAGATGCTTCAAGTCTAAGCTGAGACAGATATGGAAAGTGTGGCTGTCCACAGGTGAACATAGTTTCATTACTACAGGCTGTATGCATTGTGCTTCCACAACACAATGACAGTAGATCAAGCATGCATGGTACAAAGTGCCCCAGACAGCTATTATAAATGGCTTCATCAAAACTAGAATATTCAGCAGCTGAGGGAAACTGCATCTGGTCTGTCCTCTTAACTTGCTGCTATCTTCTACTCAGACACTGAAGATGAGAAATTCAAAGGCTTCTCTGAAGCTTATTGTGAGTAAAACAGTGCTTATTAGGTAATAAACAAATATAAACTGTGAACCCATTTTCTTTTTTATTTTTATTTTATAAATGTTATACTATTTGAAAGCTATCTTGGATATCAACATGAGTTATAAAAAAATTAAATTATGAGTTTAATATCTAAATTTTAATGCTTAAAGGTAATTTCAAAGTACTCTCCATGAACATCAAAAATTTATTTTAGCAATGAATTCAGAGGATTTATTCACAAAGTAGTTAAATGATAAGTTTAAAAGAGTTCATTAATATTCATGAACATGCAAGTACCATACACAACATTTCTTCTTGTTTTTGCTGTTTGTAAGATTTCATGCAGTGTTTTAGGCAACTACCTCATCTTATCTAGCTTTGGCTTCTTTATGAATGAAGATAAGAAAAATTCGAAATTTAGTCTATTTGTCTTATAACCCAGAAATTACAGTACTTAAAAAATCTTCAACACCTAGTGACTGTGCTAAATGATAGGCTTTTCAGTAATCACTGTATCTTTGGCTTAATGTTTAACAAACTACTGAAGCAAAGTCTTTCTATGACTTCACGTCTCATCTCACTTTCATTTTCATTTAACAGTGATATTTTTAGGGCCTTTCTTCAAATCTATTCTTCATTACTTTTGACTTTGATTACTGTGGTCCACTTGCATTTGAAATCTTTTGTAATATCAGCTGATTTTTCTCCCCATTTCATTCTATCAAAAGTTTTGATTTTATCATGTACTGACAACTGCATTTGCCAAGACTTTTTGAAAACAAACATCATGCATGATGTTTCTTCTATGCAATCAATTGTGTTGTTATGCATGTGTAGTGCCTTCTTAAATGCTCAATTAGCTCCAATATTTGACAGTTAAAGCAATTTAAGTGTGACTAATAGAGCTACTCCAAAAACCTGATTTAAAAATGTGACTTTAAGTAGAATAACTATGTGAAGTGTCACCCTATACAAATATTTGAGAATTCAGAAAGGTCTGATTATAAGCAGTGTTGACTGTACATATCTTTTTCATTGCTATAATTACACATTTGTTTTTCTTTTGGCTGTAAATATATTTTTGAAAGGTACTAACTTCTGAGTTCTTAGAAACAGGAATCTCATTAAAAATACACAAGCATTTCTTATATTAAAATCAATTTTTTTTTGGTTTTTAAAATTATCACTAAAATATGTTATACCAAGCTTTGTAGACTTGAATATCACACACATTTTGTTTATTTAAAATGCTGATATTTTAGTTACAGAGAAAAGTGAAAAAAATAATCTTGAAAAGAAATCAAATATAACTTCAAATATCTGCTGTAAACAGAACATAATTTAATGTGTACATGCTGAAATGAAATAAACCAAAAAATTATTTCAAATGTAAATAAATTGCTTGCTTTTTCTCATATCGCATTAGATATTATTTCATAAAATCACAACTGCTGTATGTCTAAACAATGGACCACTAAAATTAATAGAAGCTTGATTTTTTTTACCTGAACCAACTTGACATTCAGCTAAGCATTCCTGCTCAGAATTATATTTGTTTTTGTTGCCACCACATCCACCATACCAAAACTGCTTACAAGTTCTTGATGAGGAATCATACCACCACTTAAGTGCATATTCACCACAAACTCTGCCACCGTCCTTCTCCCCAGAACATCCACCTTTAAAAAAATAAAAGCATTTATGCTCAGTTATTATAAAGTTTTTCAATTAATTGTAATTATACAAAAAAACTAAAATAATCTAACAACAATTAAGAAATAAATAGTAATTGCTATACAAACAACAACAAAAAATTAAACAAAATAATTCAAAATATTTAAATACTTGTAACATTTGGAAACAAATTATGCTTCAAAATCATTAGAAAATTACATAAAGGATGCCTGGAATCAAATAATAGCATTTCAAATTCTGTATTTTCCTGATTTAAAGATTTAAATTTCTTAGAGAAATACATTTTTTTTTGTTTCTTTAGGAAGATTTTAAAGAATCTATTATTAAAATATTTTTATATTTAAAAGCATTATTATTGAAGTATTATTTTTAGATATGTTATTAGAAAATATGTCAGATATAATTATGGCAATTTTTCTTGGACTATCTTAAAGCTTAAAGAAAATAATTCTTGATAAATTTTAGTCAAAAAATGAAAAATAATCACTCTTTTGTATGTTATTATCTACCACATAATCAATGTTGAACACTACTCTAAGATGTGTAGGATCCCAATGCAGTGAGACCAGAACAAAGTAAAACTGATTTTTGTTTTTAATATCATTTATAGTAATCAATTTCAACGTTTGCTCATCTAGACATAAACACCTGACATTTGAGGTATAAGGACACTTCACAGCAGTAAGCTAAATGGGGGGGGGGATATTAGTCTTGGTTACCAAGCAAGTTAGGTAAGTAGCATTGGGGACTCTTGAGCAAAGGTCAAAGTGTAAGCCAGCCAAGAGATACCTGGTGAGAAAGAGCAAGAGGAAAACATGCCAGGGAGGTACACCAAACCAAACTATTCCTGACCAGAATTCAAACTTGGGTCCTCAACCATGGCAGCCCACTAGTCTGCCCACAATCAATAATTAGCAGAAATACTTGTCTTTGTTTTATCAAATATGTAGATATTTTGATTTTTAAATTTACACTATAATTTTTTTTATTGGTAGTTTTCAATCTGATAAGTTCAGTGAGTTTATATACTGATAACAGCTTAAAGTAAATACAATGCAATTTTAATTCCTAAAAAGCAATATTACATAAAAATTTTTCTTTAATAGCTTCACTTGTCAGAAAATGTTTATGCAATGATATTTGTCTGTTATGTGAATCATTCAAAAGCAATCTTCATTTAGATTAAAATGTTTTAAAGAAACTTTTGAGTTTTTAGCAAAACTGAACTAATATCAACTATCAGTGTTTTATTGCAAGTAGAATTGTAATGCCGAAACATCTAGAATTTTCAGTGCTGCTTAAATTAGTGAACTAAAAAATTTATAAAGATACACACAAACACATCACTAAATAAATATGCCATGATTCTATGACTACAATTTAAGATTATCAATAAACAAACCTCTACATGCTGAAATGCATTCCTCTTCTGTTTTAAATTTGTTCCCACTTGATCTACAACCACCATCCCAATACTGACTGCAGGTTTTTGAAGATGAATTATAGAACCATTTCATCACATAATCAGTACAGAAGCTTTGGTCTTGAGGCTGTTTGCATACATCTCCATCTAAAATATAATCGATTATAGTTGCATACTTAAAACTTTTATATATACTTTAATAATCCTAATAAAATTCATATTTAAAACAAATGATAAAGACTTTAAAATTATTTTATAAAATAAAGAAAAAGTAAATGAATTTTGCATAATAAATCATTGGTCATTTGTTAAACTATATTCCAAATGGTAGGTCAGTAAATTTTTTACAAGCATCTCCTGAGATTATCAACAATTAAAATTATCCTAATGATAGCAACAAGAAAAGTTTTTCCAAAATATACATTTAACAACTATTCTTGTAATTATAAGAGGTGGAAAATATCTAATTAACTTTATCTTCAATGAATAACATATCACTGAAAACATTGTTGTTTATCTTTATAAATAAATTAATATATCTTTGTTACTCTCAAACAATATGTTAAAGTTAAAATAGTGAATAAATCATACAAATTTCAAACTTTAAAGTTAGTTTTCTTATATTAATCTTAAGCTACAGTCAGAACAAGACCCCCCAATCTTTACATCAACCCAGTTAAAGTCAGTCCTGTTACAAAGAGCAAATATGACTAAGGCCACATACATGGCCTGATAAATGAGAACTAAGTTGTATATAGATAATGTATATTGGAATAGTTTCTCATATATGCACAACTAAAGTTTTACTATTGTACTTTGTATACTGCATATGATTTTTCATAGAGAAAAATTTTATCCTTAAAAAGTAACAACTGTTCTATTCAGGATGCTGTGATCAAACTAACTTTGGTACGGTAAGATGGTCATAATTTCATGGTTTTAAATCAGACAACATGAGCATTAATCTTTAATGAAAAAACTATAGTTACTGGTTTATTGATGAAATTTACTTCTTTTGTTCCTCTTACTTAATGAATATCTTGTGTCTGTTTTTTTTTTTTTTTGATCATTTAGAATTTACTCTTCATACATATAAATTATCAGATCAAGAATGCATCACTTGCTTCAGTTTCAAGGTTTCCAACATGTGTACATAAGTAAGAGCAGGGGTGATAGCTCCTTGACCATTCTGAGTAGCTCACTCAAGAATGGCAGAATGGACAGTTGGTTATAGTTAGAAAGACCAGCCAAAATCAGAAGTGAATTAAAAAAGGATTCAACCAAGTGATCACACTTTTGACAAAGCCAGTTGCAAAAATGTATTTGAAAGTGTGTAAGTCAAATGATGTTTTCATGTTGTTTTTTTTTAAAAAGAATATTTAAAGTGTTGTGTTTTAATTCTAACACTAGGGAAAACCAAGGCTAGTAGTTTTTAAATTGTTACAACACTAGTATTTCCTAATTAAACATACAACTGAACTATAACTGATGTCATATACTCTGACTTGGGCTAATTAGGAATTACTGGTGCTGTAGCTACTTACTAAATATCCCCACTTTCCCTTATTCAGATAAGGAATGTATGAACAACATTCTTATTGTTCATAACTGTTTCACTTCAGTATAGTATTGGTTAAAGATAAACAAAGTTTAGTTAAAAATTTTATTATTAATTTTTCATTAACTAAATTTTTCTGAAAGACTTTCAAAAGTGTATAATCAAGATAAATGTTTGTTTTACTAAAACACAGAAATTTCTTGCAAATACCAAGTCAAGCTAAAAAAAATGAACACTGAATATTTCTTTTTTACAAGAGTCTTGGATTTAAATTAAGAATGGCTCAAAACTTAATGCCACAAAAACTAGCGGAAAAATGTGATTTTTAATTTCTAAAATTAATAAAGAATTCACCTGCATTATAAAAATACTTTATTAAGAAAGAAAAAAATGATAATTACCACCAAAACCACATCCCTCATAATTTGGCCCCTTAGCAAATGTGACTCCATCAGGACAGCACTTATGTGTACTAAGTGCACAATTGTAGTAGCATCCTTCATCATCTGGTCCATGAGCTGTGGATTGACCATCAGGGCAACAGCCAAACCGTGTATTTTTACAAGTCTGCCTATCCAGACAACCTGAAAAGTTTGGTCCCTGTGCTGCTGTAACTCCATCAGGGCAACAGCCAAATCTCCTGCTATGACATCCAGTCTAAGAAAAGAAAAATGTAATTTATCCTGGAATAAAGTATTAAAATTTGTTTTCAAACAAATATCAATTATAACATTACAGTTAGCAAATGTTACATTCTAAGTGCATAAATTACCTCAATAAGAGAGATTTTAGTTTAGTAATTGAATCAAATCATTGATTACAAATGTTTTACTTAGGGCTTGCACTCCCTATGTTTAGTCAGTAGAATACAAAATGAAATAGAAAAAAATAAGATTAAAAAACAACAAAAGCACAGTAACCTATATTCCTAAACAGTGTATCCCGTACAATAAACAAGCAGATCATCTAGCTAGAGAAACAATATTTTTCAACAGATTGTTCAAGATATCACAGGAAGACATACTATCAAAGGTGGAGAAGGAACCAACTTGCAGTTAGAGAAACTACTGGTCAACCTCTTAACCTGAGGAAAAACTGATGAAAGCAAGAATAGAGTTGACCTTTGAGGTAGGAAATAATGGAGTGATTTTTAAAAATAGTTTTGAGTCCTCATTAGGAGACCCTTGAAAGACGGCATTTATTGTGGCCAGAACTACAATGTGTTGATGTCTAAGAATGGAAAATAAGTAATAACAAGATTTTTATGACATATCTAGCATTGTTACAAACTTCTTCAAATATTATTTGCATAAAATTATTCTTTTAAATAGTACATGAATTAAAAAATGAAAATTATAATCTTAATTATTTCTGTAATTTTAGTTCTTATCGTTATGTTAAGTCAATGTGGGCAATAAAAAACAGTGGCTTTCTGAAGTTAATTCCTTAATTCTTTTATCACTCAATTTGACAAATCTTCTTGAACAATATTAAAACCATTTTCAAATCACATTTATAATATACTAGAAAACTGTGCAATGCTAGAAAATGATAATTTTAGTCTCATATTTTAATATAATTTTTACTTATTTTAATATAACAAATATATTCATCATTAAGAAAATATTACTACATTTGACAACTTCACCACAAACATTACTAACAAACAGCAGTTACTATCTATTATGGTTTTAATCATTTTAATTTTTTTTCTCTAAATGATGAAATATTGGTTTAGCAAGAACAAAGCTTAAAAAATTGAAATATGACAAATTTTAAACAAGTTGTTTGATATACCAGTAAAGAATAATAAAATGTTTAAAAATTGAAATCTCAAATTTCTAAAGATTGTTTGAAGAGATGCTATGCATTTTTTAAATTTAGTGCTAACCATGTAAATATATGCAAGAATAATTTTACCTAAAATAGTTAACTAACTAAAATTTTGATATATACTGGGTGACCATAAAATTAATTCCTGTAGCCATTTGCTTATAACTCAAACAAAAGTAAGTGTACATATACAGGGTTCATGGAAAATGTATTCTCAGAGTTTGCAGATATTGAAGTATGTAACACCATGACAAAGCCAAGTAATTTTAAATAAGTTTCTTCTGAACTTTTTAAACTTGTTACAACAAGTTCAACTGCTAATCTGAGTCAGTAGGAAGCAGTTGCTACAGTAATCTCACCTGGTATAGAAACAGATGTGGTGTCCTACACATCACTTTCTGCAAAGTTTGATTAGGAAGACCATTAGATCTGGAAACTTTATGAGTGCTGAATTCTTCATGGGGATTGATTGCTTTGTCAGATTTCTGATGAAATTTATTGAATGTATGTAAGAACTTCCACTAGTGTAGGTGAGCATCCTGATCATGGTGCAGCAACCACAAATCCTGTTTCTTAAATTTATGGATGTCATTACACAAGGTCCTCTGGCTACATGGACCTTAACAAACACCTCTGTCATGACAAAAGGTATGTAAAGTCACTCCTACATTATATTCACTGCCATAGAAAAACTTTAGTGCTATTTCATCTTGGAGAGAAACGTGTAGGCTAGCATTTCTGCAGACAAACTAGCATATCTGTAAAGTTAATCACAGAGGATAAAACATTAAAGGTGATGTCACATACCTATGTAAGTGATGTTCTCCCAACTACAAAATCTGTAAACTGTAGGAATGTATTCCCCATGGCCCATTTGCACATTTCTGTTAATGTGTGTAACAGTATGGGAGTTATAAGCAAGCAAATGCAGGAAGTAACTTTACGGCCATCTGTTACATCTAAAGTAGTGAAAATGGACAACCATACTAAGAAGAAAACAGTCCAGCTATATCAATGAACAAGAAAGCTACACTGAAATTGCACTAACATAAAATTCATTGAAATCATTGTGCTGAAGATAAAAATTCCTTACTGATAAATCTGACTAGTATGCAAAGTTTAGAAAAGAGAGAAATGTCATTTTTTAAAATAAAGAACAGTTGAATACTCTTTCATTGTAAATGATTATGATTTACAATATGAAGATGGCAGGATTTGATAGCAAGCAAAAAAAAAAACTCTACATTTCTAACAGAATAACTCTATTTGAAGAAAATTCAACTCTTAGTAACTGCCTTTAAGTAAAAAATTAATCCAAAGAACTATTCAGTGTTTGCATTAGTACATTTTGATTTGTGATGACTTCAGCGAGTTTTAATAGCCTGCAAAGTCTGCCAACCTAAAGCATGATAGCCTGACCAGGAGATATTTATCATCACCAGAATTACCAATATATTTGAAAATTATTTGTTTCAGGATAATGGAAAAGTCCAAACACCCCCCCACCAAAACCCCACTTGTATCAGTGAGATAGTGTCTACTTTTTTACTTTCAGTAACATTTCTTTCTTACATTCCCTGTTGCATTAATTAAATCCTTTTCATTATCTATATTAAAAGTTGGTAATATTCTAAAAAAAAAACAGAAAAGTGATAATTGGTTGGAAGAGATCTATGACTAAGCATTTTTTAAAGATTCTTGATAATCAACACAACCAATTATATTGAAAAAAAAAATTTTTTTTTTTAAAAGATATACAATGAGAAATACATATTAATAGAAAAGAGTTAGAAAACTTAACAGTGTCTGGATTCTTTCATGTGGAAACTAGACTTTGCTAAATTTCTGATGTTTTCCAATAAATGGAAATCTGAATTTTCTTTTAGAGAATAAAACCAGAAATAAGTCATTTAAAAAGCTTTAGAAATGTTATCACCTGTTGAATGAGCTAATAGCAATTTTTTTTTGTCCTGAAACTAATTAAAAAAAATAATTTTCAACCATTTTGTTTTTTCACATACAGAGAAATCTGTTTTAAGCAAATACATCAATTAAAAATAATTAAAAAAAGGAAACTTCAAGATAATATAGAGAAAATAAAGAAAGATTTTTCATTTTGATGCAATGAATTTTTAAAAATGTTCTATATATATATATATATATATACAAATAGTTAATCACATTGCTTGTAGATCTCTCTCATATGAAAAGAAAAAATAATTTTTTTTACAAATCTTGGTTTAGAAAAACATCTTCTGTAGTAAAAATGAAAATAAACTGATGACAATAATTAATCAATAAATCAGATATCAATCTTTAAATCATAATAAATTACAAACACCAGCAACAACCTTTTTCCTATATTTAATCATTATTTCTAATAAATGTACATTAATTTTCACTCAATAATATCCAAACCTTGCCTCAAAAAATTTTATTCTGGAACTATCATAGCTCTGGCAAATTAGGAACGGGGTTAATACTTTGTGGCCCCTTTTCCTTATAACACAATAACATATGTGAGCAAAAATCAGTAATCCTAGTCAGAGAGATTGCAGCCAAGTCATGACACAAAAGTTATATTAAGGAGTCCAGAAAAGTAGATTCATGAAGACACTCTCTGAGATTAGTAAAATATACCTACAAGTGCTTAACAGGATTAATATATATGACTGACCAAGCCATGGCAGAGTTGTGATGCCTTGAATCTGCACTCTTTGGAAAGATGACCACTGGCATAGAAAGGCAGAAGTACCGCTTGGAAAATGTCAATATATCAGACAGAAGCTAAGTTTCTTTGCAGGTCACCAGGTGGACAGTCCAGTGATCCAGATTTGATCTGACGTAATTAACACTGACAGATTGAATGACACATTTTGTTGGGATTTGCAGATGGTTTAATAGAATTTCTTGTGCTGAATGGTATCTTATCCATACATGATCACTGTCTGAGATCTATGAAAAAGTGAATTTAATGGAAACAATGATAATGTTCCAACAGGCATCTGTGTTGCCAATATAGATCATTGGCATTGTATGGGGTGAGGAGTAATAACTCTTTTAAAATGAAAGTGAAATAAATGTGCCATGATCAACCAATGTTCATTCAATATCAAAAACCAACACACGCACACGCGCACAAAATTTTCATGTGAAAATAAGGGCATAATCAAATGATAACAATAATTTACAAATAAAGTATACCTTCCAAAAAAAAAGCTAATTTTTAAAATCAGATATTTGAAATTGCAAAAGAACATGTATTTTTATTGATTTCCCTTTGCACGCACAGAAATGGAGCATCTTAATGATGATACATCAAATTACTGACCACAATTTTCTCAATGTCTGAACATGAAATCTAATTCATAACTTTGTTTCACAATACAATGTACAACTAATTTGCTATTTTAGAATTTTACATCATTCTGTAAAACTTGCTCCAAAATTTTAGTGATAATGTTCTGAAATAAATAACCATCAACAAGATTCTTTCATCAAAATTAAAAAAAAAAAACCAACATATGTCAATGTCATGAAGATTTATTAATGAAAAAAAGAGAGAAGTGCCAAATTTTTACAAAATTTTGAATATATGCTATAACATAATACACAATGGAATATAGTAGCCATCATTTTCAGGAAAACGTATTTTGTCTCTCTATGAGTTTCTTTTACTTTAAGGTCTTAGGTAATAATTCCAAATAATTAGGAAAAAAGTAAGAAGAAATTATATATTAAAATTAATTAGTATGGGTGTTATAAAATAGAGATGAAAAATACATTTAGTTTTTTTCTTTTCTTTCCATTTGCATAAAATTTAATTTCTGCCTTATTGTAAAATGAAAGAGAGTGAGCTTAGAATTAGTTTTAAAAATATTAACCTATTTAAACTATAGACAACAAATAAAAACTAAACTAGAACAGATGACTGTAGAGCTACACTTTTCAACATAAAGAAACAGATCTCATGCCAATCAAAGTTCATAACTTTACAAATAAAGATAGACTGATTATGATAGTTCTTCACAGCAATGTCAGTAAGTCTGCTTCTGAATTTAAGAAAACAAAAAGTCAAATTCTGCGATTGTAACCTTCTGCAATAAAATAATTTACTTTTTATTTTTTGTTATGTGAAGTTATCACTTAAAATTAGTGACAGTTCAGGATTGGAAGAGGGTTTTCTAAATTTGTGTAGACTCTTTAAATTCTCTTCTGATGAGTCAATAACCACATAAATATTATAATACTAATAATTTTAGAAAACTATAACATTAAATGATGATACAAGAAAGTACCAAGCAAGAATTTTGCTAAAGAGTATGTCTGAGATATTTTACTAAATATCTGTTTTCACTTATCTAGTTATAAAAATAACAACAAAATATTTTGATAATAGAGTATCCTGTGAATTGTATGAAAGAACTGGAGTTGAGGATCAAAGCAAAGGCATAATGCAGATGCAATATAGAAATAAATGAAAATGAGTAATTATTATTTTACTCATCTCCAAAATCTCATTTTAGAGCATAATAGTACATTTACTAATACTTATAATGTGCTGATTTTTTTTCACTTTTGGTAAGTATTATTGTCAATATGTGTGATCCTGCTATCTGTCATTGATTAAATGTTTTAGACTTCAAAATCCAAAACAAAAGTAATTCTTTACATGGGACCAACTTGAAATCCTCTGGCCCAGGTTGTTACAGCTTCATTATTGTTATCATTTATTATTTTTTTAGCAAATGATCTTTTTATTATTAAGTCTAAATTCTCCATAAATAGAAAACCTGTATTTGTGTTTGTCTCTTAAAAACAGAATAGTACAAATCCTGACCATTTTCAAAATTTGTTTTCTTAACCATAGTATAAGAATGTGTGTTTGCTTTAAAAAATGAAGGCTACTTGCAGGATATAATTTGTTTGATACTCATTTGAGAACTTGATTTGTGTATTCTGAATTAATATATCTGAAATTGGTGGTGTCACAATTTTAAACTTTTACATATTGTAAATTTTTGCTATTAATTAACATTAGTATTAAACTTTTAAATTAACATGTATAGTCATGTACTGTCTATACCAATATCTATGACACTTCACTAATACTGGGAAATCATTTTATCTGCTTTTCACTGAATGATTTAGAGAAGCAAAAATCAATAATGTATACATGACATTTACTACCCTCCATATTTAACATAATGTAAATACAACATAAAGGTGATCAGTTGGTTCTTTATAGCAGTCAATAGAGGAGGAAAAATGACTCTTTGTCCAACATGAGAGACATTATCAATGTTGCACATCTTTTGCTGTGGCTGGATCATTATAATACCCATGCTTGAAAACTATACACTAAATTAACTTGGTGCAAAAGACTCTGGCCTTTACTTATCTGAAAATTGTTTCTGTAGTCAAAACATGCCCCACCAAAAAAAAAAAAAGAAGAGCAAAGTGGTGTGGTACTACTGGATGTTGATAGCAGATGTGGAGTAACTAATAAATAATGAAAGTAAAACTGATAAAACACTGCCATCATAGATAGGCCTATTGGTAACATAGCTGATGAGAAGCAATCAAATCATTTTGCAATCAGTGATTGTGAAGATAAAAAAGCCAAATAACATAAAACAATCAAGCAAACAAAGCAACCAGTTTTAAATCACTAATAAACTTTTGTTGGGATTAGCTAAGCCTGCACTACGAACAGGAAATACATCTTATTCCACCAATGGGCATTTTCTGAAAGTATTGTATAAATCTTGGTATCTCTGGAGATGAGTAGCTCTAAAACTATAGCATAGTACAGTAATGGAGAGTTTGCATGTTGAACTGTCAAAATATTTCTTAGCAGTTGCATCTTACTAGCATATATTTTTAGCACAGAACTGATATTTGTTTGGAGTACTATTACCCAAGCCCCCCTCATACTAGAAACATATATAGTCAGAAGAAGAGTAAGGCTGGACTAAAATTTCATTTAATTTCTTAATGTTATGCCAATAACATCTCCACAGATTATAATAATTTTTGCTATAAGTAATATTGGTAAAAAAATAGCCAACAGACCTGTGTATAGAAATTAGCTGAAAATCCTTGTCGAGACAAGAAAATTAATCTAACCACATTCTTCAGGAGCTGACATAAATGTTACAAGACTGGCCCTTGGTTGTAGCAGCATTATATGCACATTATTGCATTTGATAGAGTCTAACTAGTATACAAAAGTGATACATGTGACCAGCACAAGTAAGAATTAAGTCACTGCTTTACTTCTTGGCATTTTGAATAGTCACAAAAATAAATAATTAGACAAAAAAAAAAAGTTGCATTAGTTAAAGTCTTCCTAGTCTTATGTCTATAGTAAGTAAAATATTTTGATAATAGATTATCCTGTGAATTGTATGAAAGAAATTAAAGATCTCGTGCCATCAGATGTATGATAATTTCATTAAATTTTTAATATGCAAAATATACCATGCCAGCAATATTAAATTAAAATAAAGAGCATACAAAAAAAATAAAATTAAAACAATTTCCAGATATATTCAACAGATATCTACAATGTTATTAAAATAAAAAACAACAAAAATCCATAAGGAACATGAATAAATTAGGTCTGACTTAAAAGGATTCTTAAAGTATTTCGATTCAGAATTATATATATATATAAATAATGCAGAGTTACAAAAGTTTCCATACAAAATATTAATTTATAATTTAATTGCAGTAAAAATATATATTCAATCTAATGTATATTGAAATATTTAACGATACCTGATAAGATAGTTGTTGTTATTTAAGTTTAAAATGGATGAGATGTTTACTAAATATCTTAATTGAAAAAAAGCATTTTAAGAAATATAAACAAAATATATTAAATAATTATTATAGAAACAGAGACAGGATATGCACGGATAACAAGTAATTGCAACTGAGAGACATATATAATACATACACAACACATTGTTACAGAAAATATAAAAACAAAATGAATAGGTTGTACAGTGTATTAGTATTCGGTATGAGCCCTTTAATTTATGTAGAGTTTGATATTTTGTTTTCATGCTCCCATACAGGTTATCGATGTATGACTGTGGAATGTTGTTCCGAATAACCTGTAGCACTTTCCTCAATTTATCCAAGATGAATGGCTGCTCTTTGATGTTCTCAGTAGCCATATAATCCAATATAGCCTCAATTTTGTTCATATCAGGACTTTGGGCAGAACAAGGTATCTCTGGGAGTGTTCCACCTGCCTCTTTGTGTTTCAGACAGCTTTTCACCTCATTGGCTGTATGCTTGGGGTCACAGTCATGTTGAAAATGAATTCCCAACCAGTGAGAATGTCTTCCCGAGAAAATGGCACAATAAATAAAAACCAACCTCTAATTATTGGCAGTTATTATACCTTTGATTTTATGTAAGCCTCTGAGATTCTTGACTAATATTCAGCTTTGCAGTTGTATTGATCTACCCCAGTTACCCCATGCTTCACTGTAGCTGTTGTACACTGACTCTTATACTGCTCCCCTGTCCATCTTTGAACAAAGAGTTCAAATAAACTAATCTGTAAAGAGCACCTTCTTTCAAGTTTTGATATCCTGCTGCCCATTTCAGCCTTGCCATTTGCTTGTCTATCCTCAGCAGCAATGGTTTGCAAGCAGTAAATAAACATCCATTCAAACTATTTTGTGTAAATGTGTATTTTACAGCTCTTGAAGAAATGCTAATATCTATACTTGTAGTTTTGCAAGATCTGGCTCACCATCTATCATGTAAAGAACTTATTCTGAGATACATCATATTTGGAAATTTTGGGTTCTTCCACAACTGTGTATATTGTCAACAATACCAATTTTGTGTATCTTCCTCAGAGTCTTGTTTACAATACATCTCCTTCTGAAACATGAAGTCAGGCTTGCATGCAGTCTGTTGCATAGATTAAACTTTAATTTCTATATTCTTGTCATACAAATTTTCTTCCGAGACATAGTATTCACCACACTACATATATTTTTATAATCCTTCTGCAGCTGTGGCACTTTCTGATTGCTTGAATGACAACTAATCACAGTGTATTATATCAGCACATGTCTGTACTATGGAGCATTTCATTTTACACACAAAATAAATGCATATCTCTCCAACAAAGAGAAATTTCCAATAAATTCAAGGTTAGTGTGAGAGCAGTCAATAAGATTATTAAGAAACAAACCACAGACTCAATATCCCTATCAAGGAAAGACAAATGTGAAAAAAAAACCAAAAAAAAAAACACCACTCAGGGATAATACATAATTAATACAAATGGATAAAATCCAAAAAAAAATCAAAAAAATTAGTAACATGTTTAACCAGGTGTTTGGGTATCATCATAAATTGTAAAGCGTCAATTGCTTGAGGTAGGGTACCAAGCCAAGAAACCTTAGAAAAAACAATTGCTAACAAAAGCAGTGAAGTCAAAACACTGTGTGTGGCCCAGCAATATTCTGGTTGGTGAAAAGAAGACTGGTGCAATGCGCTATTTTCAGATGAGTAATTTTTTCTTGTTCAAAGTCAATGTTGATTTGTACGCCATTCACCTGGTGAACCCATAACCAGTTCTCACTATAATCAAACTGTGAAGCATCCAAAAAAGAAAATGTTCTGTGGTTGTTTTCCTGCACAAGGAACTGGCTCATTAGTGCCTATTCAAGACATGATGAATAGTAAGAAATATATTGAGGTTCAAAAATGTTGTGTCAAACCAGAACTGCTGAAGATATACTTGAATGCAATTTTCCAACAGGATCTGGCCCCATTTCATACATCAAAATGTGTTAAGGAGGGTACTTCAGGATGAACAACATTAACTGTTTAGATTGGCCAGAAAACTATGGGCTATATGTAAGACTTGACTTTGGAAACTGGATTGTACAACTAAAGAAAAACAGTAACAGGTCTGTCATTCAAGTCTGGTTTCATGACAAAGTAGTAAAGAAAATCTGTGAAAAGCTGGTGCATTCCATGCCCCAGCATGTCCAGTATGTTATTAAAGCTAAAGGTGATCATATTGAATAATAAGGTTTGTTCTGGTCTTAAAAATATATGTTGTTTACTAAAAACTCTTTTTTTCCCCCTTCCTGTTCACATTAATTTGCACAATACTGTATCAAATCACAACATTTTTGTCTTAGTGCTACATAATTAGCACTTAAGATCAAAATGTTTATTAAATAAAGAATACATATGAAAAATTATTATGTCAAATAATTTAATCTGCACAAGTTAAATTCTATTTTTGGTATTGATGTATCTTGGATTAGTCAACACTCAAGCATAACTGTGATATGGAACATGCACATAAAAGTATGATAAATATTCATGTAACCATTTCAAATATTAATAATCTTCTAACAAAATAAAAAAAATTACCAATAAAAAAATCTGTTCTTAAATATATTCAAAATAAATTTTATTACTTTTAAAACACGTCTTTAGATTAATTCAAGTTCTGCAGAAAAACAATTTATATGATTTATGGTATCTAGTTCAAAATTTTTAGAGATTTTAAAATCAAATATTGTAAAAAAGCATACCCGATCACATGATTCCATAAAGCAACTTTGTTCAGAAGGTGGCTGCTCGTTCTGTAGGCAGTCACTGAATGGAAGAATATCACCCAGCAGATTTTTGCAAAATATTCGATGAGTTTGCTGTCCAAGACCACAAGTCACACTGCACTAAAAACAAACCACCATGAAATTCTTTTTTTTTCATTTGAATATTGGTTTATTATGTTAATTTAAAAAAAAATTTCAGTATTTAAAACCTGTGCATTTATGATTATATCACATTAAAGCCCCAAGAAATAAATTGTAATTTTAGAATTATCACTTGCTTTGTTGTTGTTTTATTTTTTAAAAAATTAAGTGCGCTTTGTTTGCTTTTACAGAACCGTATTAAAAATATTTCACAGAAAGCTAGAAATTACACTTGACAGAATAATAATAAAATAAGTGCTAAATTGTTCTATAAACTAGAATTTCTTTAGTGAATGACTTAAACATACAATTAAAATGATCTTTAAAATCATGAAAATTACTGTATATTAAATTTTAAAAAATATAAGGCATTTTTAGTTTTCACAAATCTGAAATGGTTAATGTTAAAAATGCTTAATATCATTGAAAAAATTTTAAAAATGTAAATATTTATTTAAAAATTGTTCTGAATAGTTAATGTAGAAGTATCTGAGAATTCTTCAGCATACATTTAATTTTGAACATTTTAATTTAGGCACTAAAAGTTTTAACTCTTGCAATACAATATAGCTATGGTCTTTTGAGGAGTACTTAGACTATAACAATGCCTTTCATACAATTGGTGTCTCATCAACTAAACTGTAAGAAGAAGACATGCTTTCACTTCTACCTTTGCTTCATTATATTTAAAAATCCAATGATGGCTATTTCACTTCCCTGCATAAGCCATGGTGGCTTCCTGCCTACTTGTAACTACTAAATTAAACCAAACTTAAAGCAAAAAAACAAAAAAACTGAAAAAGACTTTTGTGGCATCTATTAATTTTAAAATAAGTAGATATTTATGAGAAAAAGTTTACTGAAACATTGATAATTTTACAACAGAAGTGGTGATAAAAAAACTTGCAAAAATGTCAATAACAACTAGACATACATAACAAATTAAGCAATATTTTCTCTATCTTATGGAGCTGCATCTATTATTTCAATAATACCAGCCATTTATAAGATAGTTATTTCTTAACACTTGACTTTAAAAAGAAAAATTAATGCTTTTAGAAGAACTTAATTTTATTCAGATCAGTCATCAAAAAAAGGTTTTAAAAATACCCTTTTTTTGATCTTTAATAAATGATTTTCCACCTTCATTAAGATACCATAAAGTGTCATGTATTATACGCTATCATATATCGCACCCTAATTTTGATTTATAACCCCCCCTAAATGTATAATTCCCTTTATAATACACAGGCATATTTAGCTCATATTTCAGGTGCCATCAGATTGGGCCAACCTGAAGGAGAACGGGTGTTACAACAGACAAATGGCCATCTTCAACTAAAATCAACTGAGAAATTATGTTGTCTTTCCTTTAGTTTTAGTGGGGCCATCTAGAATAAACTAAACGTGGAGATATTTTATGGGAGGTACGTAATAGTTTCACAAAAATACAAAAGATTCACTCGCTCAGCTGCAGCAGTGACATGGTAAACCAAGTCACTGGAATGCACAAATCAGGTTTTCATGAATACCTCATGAATTACGCCATGGCATTCAAAGGTCTTCGTGAAAAAATTCCATTTCAATTACTATGCTACCTTCATTTATTACATTACCTCACCTACTAAGGCATGGTGTAGTGACCGAGGTATTATGATAACATGTGTATAAACTCTGCATGTGGATAATCTTCATTCAGTCCATGTTTCTACATACTGTTACACACAACCATGCCACCAACACAATGCATAAGCTACACTACCGCATATAAACTTCAAATGATCAGCTATGCAGTTGAATAAGGCAGCAGAGCTTCAGCCTGAAGGTTCAGGTAAATGAGGTCAACATCAGGTCCTCGTGACGTTCTCAGAAGACTGAAGCCATGCTGTTCAAAATGTGCTGATCAGGGCAAGGGTGCAGCCTATCCCAAGCTCAAGGTAGTTTCCTTTATCATTGAAAGGCACATGCAGGGTATGGGAGTTTCCACTATAGAGATATGCATGCATGCACTTTCTGTCTACAAAATTCAATCTATGCCTGACTTTAAGGCATCTCAGAAATGGTGTGCATGCTTCATGGCTCGCAACCAAATGAGCATATGCCAGCAGACCACCATCACCCAGAAGCTACTTGATGATTATGAAGATCAGCTGTTGAGGTACCAAAAGTTTGCCATCAAACTGAGAAAACAACATGACAACCCCCTGAGTCACATAGGGAATGTCGACCAGATGTCCATGACATCTGACCATCCCTACCACAGCATAGTGGCTCCCATTGTGTCGAAGACCATCACCATGAAGACGACAGATCACAAGACCCACTTCAGTCATGCTGGGGTGTATGGCTGACAGAAGTAAACTTCCACCATACATCATCTTCAAGAGGAAGATCATGCCAAAGGATCAGTTCCTCAGTGGTGTTCACATTTGGGTCCATGCCAAGGGGTTGATGGATGAAGCCCTCACACTAGACTGAGTGAACACAGTGTGGGGCAGACAGGGTATGTTGTGCTACAAGCACCTGTTGCTGGACATCTTCAGATGTCACCACATGGAGTCCATGAAACAGCCCTGAAGAAGACTTGCACAGACACCACCATCATCCCTTTGGGGTATGATGTCCACGCTGCAGGTCATGGACATAGCTTGCAACTGCCCAGTCAAGTGTGGGGTCCAGCAGAGGTGGAATACATTGATGATGGAGTGCAAACACACCTCCAACCCCACCATTGCCACCTGGATCAGAGATGCCTGGGAAGAAGTTGACCCTGAGACCATCAAAAAGGGCTTCCTCAGGTACTGCCTGTCCAATGCCATGGACGGAACTGAAGATGATATCCTGTGGTCTGAGCCGAGGGATGAGGAGGCAGTAGAAGCATCAGAGGTCGATGACAATGATATCTACTATGACACAACTGCTACCATGACTGATGAACAGTTCTTGCAGTGGAGGGAAGAAGGCAGCAGGGATGAGTTTGATGGGTTTTAACCTAGATGTACATCATATCAACGTATGTCACTTATCCTGTATTATATTTATCAATCTCATCGAATTTCAATAAAATTGTAAAAAGAAAATATTACTTGCATTTTTGTTTTTGTGATTAAATTTTACATCGAGTTTCAGTATGAACTCCTTTTTCTGTTTCTACCCATTTCATTGCCAATGTCAATGATACAACCCAGTGACATTCAATACTCATATTCCCCAAAACACACAAAACAAGACACGAACAACTATCTTTTATTGATATTTAGTCAAATTGCCACATGGGATTTTCTAATGTACACATATGTATTATCGCTTACTCATCTGTCACCAGCAATGGCCCAAGTAGTCTGGAAAAAAAGTCTGTGATGTCTGATATCTTGTATAATACGCACAAATTTTTAAAGGGTAAAATTTCTTATAAAAACTGCGAATAATAAACAGCACTTTATGGTAACTGAAAAGCACTGTAATTGCTTGTTTGCATGTTGGATAGTGGAGCTCTTATTATACTGTAAGAAATTACTAAAGAACTTATCTTTACTGCAGAACTTATAACTAACTATTTTATTGAAATACATCAATCACAATATTTTAATATCAATTCTTTTTTAACATATTTAAATTAAAATTCCAAAGGTTATGTAAATCAGATTATTTTTTATTCCATATGTAAAAAAAATTAAATTAAAGCATACAGGATAAATAAGTTACTTTGCTAATTTTAATACTCTAACATGTATTTTATACTCAGATAAGCCAGCCTGTTGTCTTTCTTTTAAATAATTTTTCTATTTTAGTATGAAAAGCACATGTAAACATTTATAATTAACTTGTGTTGTAGCATCACTGTTTATTGGTGTCTCATGTAATGACTAATGCAGAATTTTTTAGCATCATTAAATTTCTACCCAGCTTAAAAAATAAATAAACCAAGTATTTGAAATGATTTCCCATGCACAGTCTAACAACTGCAGTAAACATTTTATCCAAATATAACTTTAGTTTCTATGGGATTTTTGTCATAAAAAAGCAGAATAATGAAAAATAACAATAATAGGAAAATCAAAATATAAAAAAGATTTCAGCTAAAAACAATACTAATGGAAATTTTTCATGATTAATGATTATGTACCTGGAGATCTATACAGGCCTGATTTTATAACAGACTATTCAGAAGAATAGTTCAAATATATTATTAAATGATTTAAAAGAGGTTGCTTAATTTTATTTTTATTTTCTTTAATTTTTTTGTTGACTTTACTATTTATTTAATGATTTTCTGATCCTTGGAAATGAATATAAAATGTTAATATTGTAGTTATTTTCAATGTTTATTGTATTTTGTTTGGTTTTGTGTTAAAATACCCATTAAGGTATCGAGAACAAAGTTGATGTTAGATTTTACTTTTGTAAATTTTTCATACTTCTTGAAAAGGAAAACTGTTTCTAAAAAGAAAAATTGCAACAAATTTCTGGAGTCAGAATCAAAATGAACCAGAATGGTTGGAATAGATTATTTCCAATAAGGTTCTACTTTTTAAAAAATACAAATAATAAATGTGCTGCAAAGCCAATCTATTTGCAATGTTAAAGATATGATTTTTTCTTCTTATGATAACAAAATGCAAGAATATCTAAAATTATTCTCTTTATGCTTATATATATTTTTTCATAAATACAAAATCAATATATTGGATCAAGCATAGGATGAAAAATTTACTTTAGGAACCAAAAATAAAGTAAAATACAAAACAAAACAACAACAATAATTTAGGCAGTTTTTGAATGATAAATTTGAATACTGCAATATGCACTTAAATGCAGTAATAAACAGTAATAAATTAAAGCTCATCAAAGTTATGTTATTTATGAATTTAAAATACAAAGTACTCTAAATTACAATCATAATAGTATCAATGAAAACTGAACACAAAGAGAGATTATTATAGCAGATGACTATACTGGTACATCAATATTAAATAACAGTAAACAGTTTAAGAGGATCAACATTTACTATCAAAACAATTATAATTAAATGTATTATATCAATTCTTTCATATCTACTTCTAATGAATGAATAAAAAACTAAACATTTTACATAAAATAAATTAAATTTTTTCTTAACGAAAATTTTAAAATACAGTCGACCCCCGCATAATCACGGTTCAGCATTTGTGGCCCTGGTTATTCATGGAATTTTCCTTAGAACCTAACTAATAATTGTTTGTGGAAACCCCCGCATATTCACGGAATCACAAACGCAATTGGCTGGAAGTTTGAAAGTAGCCAATCCAAGATCGTTATTCATTTTTCCTTGCTGCTGATTGGCTGCTGCCCATGAGGCGCTGTCTCAGGCAGATGCAGCCCAGCATCATCCCAGTTTACCGCGTGTAGCTATCTCGAGTGTTTCTCTGAGTGTTGTATTTTTTATTAAATTATTATTATATATTTACTTATATTTTTTTAATTATACTTTACGTTATGTTTTGACATTTATAGGTATTTTTATGGACCACGTCCAATATTCGCGGTTTTTCACTCTTCACAGGTGCTCTAGGAACATAACCCCTGCGAATACCGGGGGACAACTGTAATCTCTATATAGAATTATTACCACCACAATTTGACATCAACCATAATATAATGTATATATATTTATTTATTTTTCTTTTCAAATTATTAGATTGGGATTAATTTAAACAACAGTGAACTATTACATGTACATTTAAAAATATTTTAAAAATTAAATTTTAAAAGTAAAAATGAGGAAATACTTCGAAACATATTTTAAAAAATAAACAAATGACAATACTAAATATCTATGAGGGAAAGTAAAAAATTATCTGCACTCTTGTTTTTTCAATTTATTTACACAAAAACAGGAGTTAAACAAGTACGTCATTTTTCTACATAGTCTCCTTCCTTTTTGATGCACTTGGTCCAGCGGTCCACAAGCTTGCGTATTCCGTCCAAGAAGGTTTTCGGTTGGTCGCGCAACCATTTATGCACTGCTTCCTGCACTTCTTTATCCATAGGAAATCGACGACCTTGTAAAGCATCTTTGAGCAGTCCAAAGAGATGATAGTCAGAAGGCGTGAGATCTGGGCCTTAGGCAGGGTGTTCCAGCACCCAAAAACCCAATTGGTTAATGTTTCAACGGTCTCGACAATAGGCTTCGGAATTTGGTGCGAATTGCTGGCTTCAGATTGTTGGCCAGCAAAGCACTGTATCTTGCACTGTTGATCGTACACCCCTTTTCCAGAGAGTCTTCCAGTATAGGCCCTTTCGAGTCCCAAAAAACGGTTAGCATCACCTTTCCCGCCGAAGATTGAGTCTTGAATTTCTTTGTTGTTGGCGAGCCAGGATGTTTCCACTCCATACTCTGTCTTTTGGATTCTGGCTCATAGTGATGGACCCACATTTCATCTCCTGTGACTATTCTGCTAAAAAATTCTTCGCCTTCATTGTTGTAGCGGTCAAGTAAACGTTGGCAGACCTCAACACGTTTGCGCTTGTGCTCTGCGGTAAGCTCTCTTGGCACCCATCTCGCACAGACTTTATGGAAGCCAAGCTCATCATGGTTGATTTGATAGGCAGAACCATGACTAATCTGCAGAGAACATGCTACCTCATCGATGATAACTCGCCAGTTCGCCATTACCATCTCTCGAGCTTGCTGAATCTTCTCGTCAGTGATGGAGGTTGGCGGGCATCTTGCTCCTTCTTCGTGCGTCACGCTTGTCCGGCCACTGTTAAACTTCTCGATCCACTCATACACACTTCTACGCAGTAGTGCACTGTCGCCATATTGTATTAAAAGCCTCCGATGAATTTCAACCCCTGACACACCTTCTGACCAGAGAAATCGGATCACTGTTCTTTGTTCCTCCTTGGTGCACACTGTTAGTGGAGCGGCCATGTTTACACTATAACAGCAGCAAGAAAACTGGCGCGATCAAGCTCAAACTTCGATCACGTGACCACAATAGTACCAACTATAAGCACGCATGAGCAGAAGGCAGTGTGACAAACCTAAAGATATGTTATGGCAAAAGTGCGGATAATTTTTGACTTACCCTCATACATTACTTCAGTTAAATCATCATAGTTTGAGAAATCCTATTTTAAACATTTTTAAACTTCTTGTACCACTGTGGTTCCTCTGATGTCTAAATAAGAAAAATAAAAGACATGGCATGATGTGTAATTGGGACCTGCTAATCATACCTTATGCATATTTACCCTGGTCAATTCAAGGTCCAAGAAGATTTTTGATTATCACAACAATATAACTCACAGTAACTCATAAGAAACCAGCCAAAGAACTCAACAAGGGCATGTGCTAATATTTACAACACCAAAAAGGAAGTAGTAGGCCTGACAGTGAAAATTTGTGCCCCCCACCTCAGACATGTACTGGCCCAGTAAGGGCCACATGGCTCACTGAGAAATAGATATAGTTACTTCAAGCCAAATGGATCAGGTACAGCACAACAATGATATTAAGTAACACCACCTAAATGCATGTTAACAGCAAACTAAATAAACTATTGTTTGAAAGACAATGCAGAATGATTAAGAGAAAAGAATATAAATCAATCATAAAAAGTATGCAACTTCAGATTTTCATATATTTTGCAAAGTTTTATCCATACTAAATAAGCAGAAGCAGAATATCAGTAAAACTTTTAGAATTAGAATGTAGTAAAAATTCTATTATTATTTATAAAATATAAATTGGTGTTCAATTAAAATATATAAAAGGCTAGTAGTGCTTATATTCCATCAGGTTATAAAATTTACACATTAGTTAGCTACTAAATATAGTTATGAAAAAATTGGCTAAAAGTGGTTTTAAATCAGTTCAATAAAAATAAGAATTCATTTGGTTCCTCTTAGCTAAAAACATCAGTTTTCAAAAATATTACATATTACTATACCACTTGGTAATTACTTCTTGGAGACAATTTAAACTATCTGTAAGTCTAAGCATATAAAAACCACTACAACATTATTCATTATAATAGTTTTCTTTTATTTTTCATCTTTAAATATTAGAGATCATCTAAATATATAAAAAACTGACTTTAATTACAATAAATGGATAAAATTTAAGAAAAGAAAGATTACTGTAGAGTTCTTTTGATTATTATTATGCTTGCTTTCCTAGACATGTTTGTTTTAAAGAGCTTAGAATTTAACTATTTAAATCGGAGCTGCTGCCACTACATAATAATAACAATACTCTTGACATGAAAATATAAGATAATAGTCCTGTCCTGAAACAATTTTTATGGCTACAACACAAAAGATGAACAGCAATCTTACACACTGAAATACAAGAAAGCATCTTTTGCATTTGTTTGTACATGCACTCGTGAAAAGGTGGATATCATTTATTCAAAGGCATCAGATGAAACCGTATAGTAATGCTTTTCATTTTACCACAAGACCACTTCTTCAAAAAAAATAATTAAGCTGTTACAAGTACAGGATAATATTCCCAGAACCTACAATGGTGCTGGACCAAAAAAAAAAAAACAAAACCATAATAAAATTTGTATAATTTGCTTTCTTTCTTATAATAACCATGAATCAACAAATTAAAGAGAGATTTTTGTATACATTTATTTTTAATTTATTCTCTCTTGCTACAAATGCATTCAGAAAAATCCTGTACATGTGGCAAGCTCACTAGCTTGCTTGTTGAAAATGGAAGCCTTTCTAATATTTGTAACTGATAAATTACTCCACTCATTCACACATACAATTTTAGCAATAAAGGTGAAAATAAATGCAAAAACAAAAAAGCAAATAAAATTATAACACTAAATAAAAATTATAGCAAACTTATCTGTTATGAAACTACAGCATATCCAAATTTTAAGTGCAGTCTGAAAATAAAAACTGACTATATAATATCTTTTCCTGATATATCAAATGACAATAGTAAATAAAACAGAATCATGAACCAAAAATTAACATTCCTGACTGAATACAAGTTTGATTTAATCAAATGGTTACTGATCAGAAAGAGCAAGATTTATTCAATTTTGAGAAATCACACAATTTCTGTATCATTTATTTTTTTATCTGATGATTATCCATTGCATCCTATTCATAAACATTTTCATAATTTTTGTTAATTAAAAGCATCAAAATAAAACTCTTTATTGCACTCTTCCACCCAGAAAACTGATTCAGCGTGCACTGCAATACATTGGCTATGTATTATCCACTTGCAAATGAAGATTTAAACCATTTATGCTGTTTTTAGGGCTTGAAAACTCAGTTTTTACAAATACAATTTAAAATATTTAGATCAATATATTCTTTAAATAGAATATTCAAGGATAAGGTTTTCCTTCCACAGAGATCATGGTATCTATTTTATTAAACATAAACAGCACAATAATAGTTGATAAGACCATTCAATGCTTGCATAAAATATTTAAAAGTCATTTTTTTCCAGAAGGCATTTGCTTTATTAGATCATATGATTTCAGATAATCATATATTTGAAATTAATAGGACAAAAATTCTCTCAGCAGCTTATAAATCTTTTGAAACCATTGAATAAAACTAGAAAAAAAATTGTTTACTTATTTATTTTATCCATAATTAGTCACTATAAGATATCTAAACATAAAAAAATTAGTGCAAATAAAGATCAAATATAGTTTTCATATAAAATCCTTTAACAAATACTGTTGTCTTAAGAAGGAAATGGAGGTACTATTTTCTTTTATTTTAGTATGTTGAACCTAATATATTATTTTATTTCTGCATTTTAGGAGACTAAATAAAATTTCAATTACTCAAGGATTCTGTGGACATTTTAAAAGTGTGCAGTGGTATTTAAACCATACAATGACAACCTACTTTCACATCAGTCAGATTTGCTAAGAAAGAATAAAAATATTTTCATAAAAGACTGATAATGATGATAAATTGTGAATCAGGTTTCAACAATTTGTTTTGACAATGCACTGACATTCAAAATGACTGCTTAAACATAAATAGTAGTCTACATACTTGTGACCAAGGATCAGCTGCCCATTCCCCACATGGAATGTCTTCCATGCAGACACGCTTGTACTGTGGATCTTTTCCCAGGCTTCTTAAGCACAGATATTTTTCTACTATTGAGGCTGCTTTGCCATCTGCAGATATTTCTTCACAGTAAACAGTTTGAATTTGTTCTCCTCCACCACAAGTTTTTGAGCAAGCACTCCATTCTCCACGCCTCCAACGACTAATGAATATATAGAAAAATCTTTTGTAATGACATGTGATAATAAATCAAATTTAGTTTACAAAGGTATGTTTCTTTATGTATAGTCATAGATAATGTGGCTAACAGTAAATGTTATGTATTGGAAAACAATGAGGCAATGAAAACAAACTGCTAAAAGATACTAAAGCCTATATGCATATAGTACAATTAATTAACTAAACTTGTTTAGCTCAAAGTGAATAAAAAAACTAAAATTTGTGATTTAATTTCATTAGATTTCAGAATACCTAAATTCATGTAAGACAATATTAAACATTTTCCATTTTTTCACAAAGTATTCAAACAATTGCTGATATGGCAAAGCTAACTGTTAACATTTGTTTTATACAATAAACAATAATGTAAACAATTAAGGATGTTAAATGAAACCTGGATGCTATTTCAGCAAGGTTTCATTTCAACATCATAGTAATATTACATAAAAGAAAAGAATTTTTTCCACTTTAGCAAAACAGAAAATAAAGCAAAGTCCTTATTCTATATAGACATGTGCAGCACTTGCCAAATACACATTGTTTTATACACTTTTGCCTTCACTAATGTTTTTCTATACAGATATATGAAATATACATTATATACAGAATACTTACTAGTTTCCTTCACATGCATTATTAGTACATGGCAAAGTTGATTCAGGTCTTGAACTGGAGCTACAAAAGCTTCCATCAGCTTTAATGTTTCTTGTAACATCAAAACACTGCACTGCACGTTTTTTGAAACCTGAAATCAACATTTTGCTAATTTGTGTACACATGTACAAAACAAAAATCTGTTTATCCTAGTTATTAGTTATCACTATCTTACTTACAAAAGCTGCCTTCTAATGTAGTTTATTTCTTTGAGTACTTCCACATTTATGCCTTAACATCAGATCTCTTATTATTTTAACTAGTACATCTGAAATACAATCATTGCAAATAATGATGAAAATAATTAACAAATATTAATAGTGTCCTTGTAATTGTCACTTTAAATATTTGTAATAATTTCAGTAAAATATTTTAACAATATATTATAATTTCCAAAATATGACACAATTAAGTTGTACCAAAAAACAGATACCAGTGATTTGGACAGAAACAACTGTCAGAAAAATCACAAATTTGTGTATATATAAGATGGAAAATAACTGTTTTAGAATAATGTCAAAGATGTAAAGATAACTGGGTTTGAAGATCAGTATTGAAAGCTAGAAGTACTCTGTGCATATTCTATATCATACTGAATTTGTAATGTTAATCTCTATTATCCATGTATAGTTTTCGAAGTAAGTGCATTCATTTGAATTTAAAATGTAAGATTCTTTTAAAACTAGGGCTGGCTTAGCAGATTAGTGAAACTGGTAGCAGCTTCATGAAAACATAAGCAAATTGTTACAAAGGTCTTTAAATTTACAAATTCACCTTCTCCACATGTTTTTGAACAACTTGTCCATGAACCACTAATCCAAGCAAAGCCCTGTTTTCCAGGCAATTTGACTGACAGAATTGGAGCATGAATGGGAGTTTCTTCAAAAGGTTCTTCTGGCTCTGTTAGTGGAGAAACCTCTCTCTTTTTAGAGTATTCATACTGAATTTCAAGATCTTCGTCTTTATGATTTAGCTAAAAAAAATTAATAAATTATTTAAAAAACAACTATAATATTGAGAATGGATTCTTATATGATGTAGTAATTATATCTGCATTACAGACAATATTTATAATATTGTGTGCCAGTATATGTTACTGAATAAAGTTAAAACAAACATCTATGTGTAAAATGTGTTATAAGCCCTCTCTCTATGCTAATCATTAACAAGTTATTTCTACACTTTAAATGAATATATAATGATCTGTTTGTGGGTGAGCATGTAGTATTTTATTTACTTAGATCCATGCTTTGATTTTATGATGTAACCACATATGGCTTGAAAAAAGCTGCTGCAGAGCCAATGCAACAACAATAATAATCTCTTTCTCTTATGTGCAAAGAAATAAAGCTGTTTAAGTATATAACACCTTTATGGTTGTTGCTACAGAAAATAATGTATCTTATAATATGTTTATTGTTATTGGACTACTTGTAGATATATCACCTGTAAGCAATGTTTAAATTTGTAAGTTAAATTTGCACATAAATTTAATACTTATTCTATGTTAACAAATGAATTTAATAATTTTATATTCATTTTTAAAAAATTTGAAGCATCTAAATTTGGGGAATGGGGAATTCAACTGGATAAATTGTAAAGGACCTACCTACACACATTATTAAAATATTGCTAAGAGTTGAAAGATGAAAAAAATTTTCAAAATGTTACTTATACTATTTTTTAATTATTATTAATAACATGTAATGTTTACTATTTGGCAAAGATGATCAAACTTTACTTTTGTCTACAAGTTCTACAATAGAGTATATTGTGTTGTAAACATACTTTGATGTAAGCATAATGAGTGTTTTTATTTTACATTGCACTAAAGCAAAATATCATGAAGACAAAGACAAAAAATGGCAAAGGAAAGCTTGATGCTAATGTATAATGCACTGTGAAAAGTTTACATAAAAACTATTTAACTTGCACTAGAATATAACTAATTTTCCTTGAGTAAAAAAAAATTACATGACTAAAAATTTGGCAGCTTTTATTCAACTAATAATCCAGTGCTTTAATTATTTTCCACATTAATTTAATATACAGTAAAAGCTCTTTTATCCAGCATCCTCTGGGGAACTGGTGTTGCCGGTTAAACGAATCTGCTGGTTATGTGAATGTTTACCAAAGATGAAAAAGATTATGCATAAATTATGAGATGAAACAGACAACCACATATAAGCAATGTTTAATCCATAAAAATTCTGTATGCAAAAACATTTTATATACTCTACTCACCAGTGAGTTAATAGTAGTTAAATGAAATGGAACTTTGAGAATAGTTGATTGAGCAGTACTGCGAGCAGCGATATTAACTTAATAATACTGTCACTCTAACTTATTCTAAATTGCAGTACAGTATTTAACAATTTAACAACAATATTTTAAACTTAAAATCATCAGTCGTAGGCTTTGATGTTGACAGGACTGGATCAGCTGATGTTGTTGCTTGGGTTGGAATTGCTGCTGAGGTTGTAAGAGCTATACAAACTTCTGAAGCTTTTCTAAACATTTTTCAGATGTCTGCCTGCTTCCAAGTCAGTTGTCTTCTCTTGAGGAAGTTATTATGCAGAATGTGCAACTGCATAATTTCCTAAGCAGAATAAGAAGACTGCTGCTCAGAAAACTTTAAGTTTCCAAACATTGTGCAGCAGTAGCTCAAGAAACTTTGGTTTCTTGACCATGATCCTCTTCCTCAGAATCCATCTTAGCTTAAGTAGGAATGCTCTCAGGGTTTACAACTATGTCAATGATCTGGCTGTCAGTCATGGTTTGTGTCACTTAAACTTCTTGGTCGATGTTCACCCATTCCTCCATCTCTTCATCCTGAAGTTGAGTGACTGGGTTTGAGTGGTTTCCATTTCGAAGGACATCTATTATTTCCTTTAGTGCTATCTTCTTCTGCCTTAAATTAAGGCTATGAAAGTCTCCTTCATCAGAAGACCCTTCAGCAAACATCACTTCTGCCCACAACTTCCTCCAGGCTCTCTTCAAAGTTGTGCTCTTGACAGCAGATTGTGCACAGGCCATTATACAAATCGCATCCTTGATGTTGAAAGCAGACTGGAAATCTTGAAGTGTGCCATCAAAGCATACAAGCTTCCTCATAAAATCCCTTCTGAAAATGGTCTTGAAATTCTGGATGATTCCCTGATCCATCAATTCAATAAGGGAGGTTACATTTGCAGGAAGGTAGATAGTAAAGACATTGCCAGAAACAAGCTCTGCTTCTGAAGGATGAGCTTGGTAGTTATCAAGCAATAAGACAATTTTTGTATCTTCAGGCAATCCACATTCCATCAGATTATTCTTCACATATAGAACAAAAACATGGAGGAACCATTAGAGAAAAATTTCTTTATCCATCCATACATTAGCTTATGTCTTGCACAGTATTTTTCGGATTATAAGGCAATGTGGAGTATAAGTCAAATAAAGTCAAATAGGTCAATTTTCCCATTTTCCAAGCGTTCATTCACATATAAGTCGATAGTACAATTGTACTTTTGAACAGTAATAACAGTATAAAATTTCTGTCAGAGTTATAAAATAGAAGTGGTGGATAACATCAAAGTGAGAGATTTGGGGAAGGAAAGTTTTAGGCAAAAGAAAGAGAATGAAGGCAAAATAAAGAAGTTTCAATCCATATGGAACACAATTTGATATTTTTATCTATCAAATAAAAAGTTGAATCACATGATGGTGTTACAAATTATGTAAACACTTAGAAATAGTTCTTAGAAATTAGTGAGTATAGTGGTATAACCATTTAGACTGCGTTATTTGTGCATTTGCATAGTGATACAAAAACATCTTTGTTTACAAATCGACCGCAGAGTAGACTGAAGACAACATGGGCCTCCCAGGTCAACAGAGATCTAAGACCTGAAAACTTGACCATACAGACTGATACACAGACCACATGGTAGAGATGAGTGAAGGGAAATTCTAAACTGCCATATGGTATGAAGAAGCCAAAATGGATGTCGATGATGATGAGTTAAGGAAAGATGGAATTTTTGTATAGGGTCTGTCATCCTAAAATGGGTCCAAATGAGGCATATTTTGAATTTCAAACCTCATAACTTCTTACCCTCTTCACATACATGCACAAAAATTGGACATAATAACATTACATGCATTTGGAATAAAAACCTAAAAAATAAATCTTATATTGTGAGTTTTTAAACTATGATGTTTTTAAAATAGGATATCTTTGATCCAACTTTCAAACACAGTTGTTATGAAATCGGTCAATTATTGTAACTCAACTCTATACAAAATTAAAATTTATATAGGTCAAATTTAGGAACTTAAACATAATATTTGCAAGGAAAACATAAAATCAACAAAAAAAAACAAAGTTCCTCACCTTTTATATACTATTTAAAAAAAACCTTCCATCTTCTAGCAGATCTTTGACAGTGGTCCATCCAGCTTTGCAATCACAGTTTGCTTTTTTCAGTCTGTTGTAATTAATCCTTCACTTTTTGCCAATCATGAATATATTTCTCACTAACGCCATACTGCTGTTCTGCTGCCATATTTCTACCATTGTTTTCAGAAAAATTCACCATTTCCAGTTTAAAAGCTGCAGTATAAGCTTTCCTTTTCTTTATCACAGGCATTTTCAAGTAAGGGTTGATATTTTTTCCAACTTTGGCGAATTGAAGCTCACCTAACACAATGATATATGTGCTCTCTAAGCACTAAATAAAAGGGAGGTAACTGAATCTGAGTCAACATACACCCACACATGCATGTACAATCATACATAAATTACCCCATTGTACTTAAGGGTCCCATATTCCTGGTATCATGATTTCATCCATATGTAAGTCGGAGTGGAGTATAAGTCAATGGTCAGCCCCTTGCAGAAAAAAATTTCAAGTTATATGCCGAAAAGTACTGTACTCAACTGGCAGGTGAACATCTTTTAAAGCTCTTGGATGCTTAAATTTTCCAACCACAAGCAACTTAACTATGTGTCCCAGTGGCAATAGCACAAATTACCACAGTCAAATGATTCTTGTTTTTCTTAACCCTGATGCAACAGTTTCATCATCAACAAGAGTCATTGTTGGCAAACAGAGACAAAAGAATCCCGTTTTGTCTGCATTGTAGATGTTTACTGTGATGAAGCCATGTTCCTCAATTAGTTTCTGGAAGAATTCACAATACTGGTTGACAGTCTCAGGATTGGCAAATTGCTTTTCTCCTGACACATCTAGCCTTCTTAAGCCATGACATAGCTTAAAGTTAGCTAGCCAGCCATCATAAAAAATGTAGCTCTCAGTCAATTCCATTTTCCCATGAAACTCTTTTGCTTTTTAAATCAACATCAAGCCAGAAATTGCATCTCCCTCTAATTGTTTCAAGGAAAACCACTTGTATAGTAAATTGTCCAACTGCTCCATCTTAGGTTTACTTAAAGTACAGCATTTATCAACAGCTTTGCTAGTTTCAGAACTGGCCATGAACTTAAACTACTCTGACTTCTGCGACTTGATATTATAGGTGGTCAATGAGCCAATGTTGAAGTCCTTTATTATTTGGCTTTTTTTCTCGCCTTTGTCCAATTGCCAAATAATGTCTAATTTCTGAGTCATCAACAATACAACATGCTTCCTCTTCTGTCCACTTCTTGTTTGTAACATATTGCTATTCATAATTTCAGGATGTCTTAGATAAGGACTGATAATCACTGCTAAAAGCTGGAGTAAGTTCAGATGCAAGACCACATGCTTTTTGTTTGCAACCAATAAGACACACACTGGTGCCACCTACTAGTAGTTGCCAAAAACAATGGAAAAATGATGAGTTATCAGATGTCAGTTAATTGAACTTTCTGGATAATTCAATGCTGGTTAAAAGAGCTTCTATTGTATTATTATAGGAGAAATGTCCTCCTTGTATTTTCTTTCAACAAAATATTAACAAATTAATCATATTTAATTCAGTTAGAATGAATGAATAAAAGATGAGCTCAGTGATTTCTGAAAAACTCAGTGCACTTAGATATTGTTCAGAAATCATCAAGATTAAAATGAAGTGCATTTCCACTGCTTGCTGTTGCCTTCATTTGTTACATTTGTTGGCTTTCTCCATCTGTGAGAACAGAAATTCTAAATGATTTGAATAAAAGGGCACATAATGATATGTTTAAGCATTATTTGAGATTTAAATAAATTTAGTAATAGTATTAAAAAGAAAAAAAAATTTAAATGCAGTGCATTGTTAAATTTTAAATTTATATTATTTCAGTTAAATTCCTTATAAACAATAATTTATGAAAATGAAATATCATTATTTTATAGAGCAGCCAAGAGTGCAAATTTCAAATGGAAAAACTAAGTGCAGAAGATGAAAATAAAATAGTGAACGGAGTCTAGTTGTTACAGCACCTGTAATTCCTAATCAAACACATAGATAAGGCTATAATTGATGTACTACGCCTTGATCCCCAATCCAAGTCAAAGCATATGGTGTCATTTATAGCTGATCTATGTTTAATTTGAAATTACTATTGCTGTAACAATTTACCCATGTAATAACTAACCCCTCCCAATATGGTCTCCACTCCTAAAGCTGTATAAGAAAATAGTAATTTTGCACATCAAGATTGCTAGTGGTCATCCATATTGAAGTCAGTTATACTTATACAATGTAGTGTAATTTTTGTTCAGATGAATAATCACAGTGCTAACAAAAGAAAAAAAAAGCTCTATATTTTATAACAATGATAATTATGAATAATTATTCATTGGTTTAAATACTAATTTTTTTGTCTGCACAAGATTAAAAAATGGTTATGTTTCAGTGTAACTCAAAAAAATTAATAGGCTACATAGAGATTTAAAATTAGATATAACAAGAAGTGTGTGCAAAAAATTCTAAATCAAATATAATTTAAAATATCCAAGGACTAGACTATATAAGGAAACTTTTATTAGTTAATGCTGTAATTTGTACACCACAATATAAATATTCATTAAGTTAAAGATATTAGTTTATTAGCACTGAATTCATATTTGGGTATGCAAAAATATAAAAATGTATTTAAAGAAATTATTTAAAAGGAAAATTTCACAAGCTATATGTCTAAGAAGAAAAAAATTTTGAACTGAAAAAAAATCCACAAAAATAAAAAAACAATACAAAATCAAGAAATCAGTTAATGAAAAAAAACAGAGAGAGAGAGACATATTTAAATTTAAAAAATCCAGTTTTCTTATAAAAAGTCATATTTTTTATTAACTAAAGAGGTGCTTCTAAATTATTAATAGCTCAGCATTTTCTTGCAAAACAAAATCTATAAAGTGTACTTTCAAACATTTTAAGGAAAGATTCCAATTTCAGTACCTTTCTTTGGCATTTTGTTAGCATTAAAAACATTATATAAAACAGGGAATCAGGTTATTCAAGATTTTGAATAAATCCAAAACTACAGACACATCAGCTTTATTTGGAATAAAATAAAATAAAGAAAACAGCATACAACTGAAAGGCATTTAGCAGAATTGTAAATGGAAATCAAAATCTTAATGAAGAAAGATGTATAATTATTGTTAAATCAACTTTTATACTGGCTTTACTGACAATTAAAACAAAAATTCCATATTCAAGAATTATTTTAAAGAACTTAATCTTCAACTTACCACTAAAACTAATGATTCATTTGTTGGACCAACTGCATTTAAGTTTTCAAGTTCTTTGTTGTTTCCTGGATTTCCAATATATCTGAAAACTGTTCCAGCAGCACTGAAAGATTTTGATCTTTCATTTTTCCCTCCACCATTTAAGTAAAAGTTACCAAGTTCATTTCTTAATGCTGAAAATTAAAATAACCAGGTGAAAAAAAAAAAAATTAAAAACAGGTTATTTTTTATTGCCTCATGATACATAGTTTCGTAATTTAAAAATAAAGGTGAAGTGCAGAACAGATATTACTAAAATAAGCATATGAAGAAAATAAGAAAAAGATTTCAATTTTTTAAAATGCAAAGGGGAGAGGGGTAGGTATTTGAAAAATGACTGGCTGCAGAATTTATCAGTATCTTCTTATCATTAGCAACCTTGATCATGATGTTTTAAGTTAAAATGAAATAGAAAACTACCTTGTGACTCTGTAGTGTTTTTAAAAGCTCTCAAAAAGCTTTTTTTTTTTTTTTTGGTATCAATTAAGGAAAACAAATACATCAAACAAATTCATGGGAACATCTTAAAACAGCCTGCCAGAAGATGGAACATTTTTTCTGGAACATAAAAAATTCCAAATAAAAATAAAGAACCAATTTATGTCTGAGACTCTCACATTACATACGGCAAATTCTTCTGAATGTGGTATTGATGGAAACTTCAATTTACCATACTGGACAGTTGTGATGGCAATAATGAAAAAGAGGAATATCTAACAGATGAGCTCCTTCAATCCTCTGTATACCACATCAGTTTTTACCTTACATACATCACCAGTCCAGAAGCACTAGTATTTGTACTGAACTGGCTGTATAGTTAAGTCAACACTTATAATGCAAACATGGGGTTGAAATAATACAGGTTTGTCATTACTAAGAGTTATATTAATGAAGATATTGTGTCACAGCCCCTATGGCAGAACCTGTGCTGAGTAATACAAATTTGAAAGTTAGCAGGATACAAATGCACCCCATCTAGAAATAAAAAAAGACATATGTAAAGTATTACTTAGTTAAGTAATCTATGTTTACAGATTTAAAACTGACTCATCAATTATCACTTATTTAAGTCTGAATTACATAAATATTTTTGTTTGTTTTTCTTAAAAACTGAAAAAAACATTAATAAATATTAATTCATAAAATAATAAAATGCATAAATTAACACCTCAAATAAAATTCAATAATTTCAGCTTAACATTTTTACAAGTTAACTGTACACATGAAATTATTTAGCAATTTTAAACTTTTGGTAAACCATTTAGTACACTATTTAACAATATGCTCAAAATTGAATATATCTATGATGAAACAAAACTGAAATAATTTAATTTCTCAAAAATGATAAAAGATAAAAGTAAATTCTTTTTTTCAATTTGTAGTGGTTTAACTTTTTTAAAATGACTGTTATAGCTCTAACTCACATTATGATAATCAATAAGAAAATTACTAATTGAAAATCTTCCTAATTAGCATTTCAATACAATTTAGATTAATGTGCAAATAGTTTGTAATAGAAAAATATCTTACCTATATGATTTGCACTTGGTCTTAATTCTTTTATAAAGATATGCATAGCCCCAATTGGTATACTAAGCATATCATTGTAACCTATAGACAAAGGCAAACATGAAAATATAATAGAATGTGTTTAAACTATAGATAAAAAATTTAAAAAATAGGTTTGACAAATTCTAAATTTTTTATAAACAAGAAGAAGTTCCATATACATTATTTATCACAAAAGAATAAAATATTAAAACAATTTTTGAGAAATAAATTGATTTTTAATGCAAACTACTATTAGCATAAATGTTAACTAATATGACATTTACAAATATATCAGTGGAGATTTTTTTCAGTCAATCCTTCTGCTCATTCTAATGATCAAAACTTTACCAACAGAAATTTCAAAAGTTACCTATCAGATTTATAATTAACTATATCAAAACAATGTTTCATCTTTTGTAAAATGTACCTATAGTTTACTAACAAAACTAATATCTTTTATATTTTGCCAAAAAATTATCAAACTGATTATACTAGTAACATTTAGCAATAAGATTAATTTTTCATTACATTTAATTCATTTTGGAAGTAAACATTTTTGCATTTCTAGATGCAAGCAATTTATATGGCTAAACTCTAATTTCCATGTTTTTATAATAATGTAATGAATTTGAGAAAAAAACAATCTTGTTCATGAAGTGATAACAATGTTTATGGTACAGAATAAAGTGAAGTACTAGTGGAACTATTAATAGTACATAACACAAATAAAATGGCTCATTCAAACAAAGGAGTTTTCTCATAATCTTTTGCTGATTCGTTACCATCTCCAAAAAACACTAGTATGTTTTACATAAAAAGTGGTGCCATTCTATCTCAACATCAGCAAGTGAAAAAAACCATTGTTACATTGTAGTAATTTTCAAGAGAAAATTCTAAGAAAAGGTTATCTCACTTGATTAGGAAAGCAGCAAAATGTTAAAACTATTATCACAGCTAACAGTACTAATAATCCATAAACACTACTATATACAGAGAGGTTACTGGGAAATTTAGAAAAAAATATGCTAAAATAATCTACTTTGTAATTATAAAACACTTTGTAATAGTACCTGTGTCATTAACCTTAATAAATTTGAACCTTTTCCCCTTTGTGCAGTATGACCACAAAGCTGATATCATTACCTTTTCTGCTCCCACTTTAAAAAATTTCTAAAATACAGAGTGGAAGTCACCAAAGTATCCATATTATAATATTTAATTATTTCTTTTGTGCATTTCTAATTAGTAATTTTAGCAGTGAAACCAAATAATAATAAGTAGAAATATAGTGGCCACAAAAATTCAGAGATTTAATTCCACTTATAAGGAAGAAGTGATTAGAAGTTAGAAAATAATTTACTGCTTAGAATATTTTACTAGCTTCTTATTACCAATACTTTGGTGAAAAGTTGCACATGTTATTATGTAAAGAAAAGAAGATGTAATTTTTTCCTGTGCTTTATAAAGATTCCATACCTTTTTTTATGTTAGAGTGGTCATAATGAATTTCCCCTTCTACTGTTTCACAGTTGGTTCCATCTCCCCCACATTCTCGGCATTTATCTTCCTTAACACCAGAACCGAGAATACGATCACAACCAGTTGGCTACAATATAAGCAGATAATAAAGCCACATATAATTAAAATAGAGTTAAATACAAACATTAGAAAGTAATGCAAAAATAAAAAATAATAATAAATCTATGTAATTATGTAAAAAGCTAAGTATAAGGAAACAATTTATATTTATTAAAAATTTAATTCAATATATTCAGTAAATATTATAAGACCAATAATTCAATCATATGATAGGCCTGGGCAGCAGTCAACAGAAAGGGCCAAAACCTAAACCTGGGTTACTCCTTACTGCGCAGTAAAGAAAATAGCCTCAAAAGAAAATACTACAAAAAATTTCACCTGCAAATTGATCTAGTTTAACACATTTAACTATATTTCTGTAGCTTAGAAAACCTTAACAGATTAATTTTTTAGATGATTTTATTACATCTAATAAATCTATGACATTACAATAACCAGTAATAAGATAATTACAAATGTAATAGTTAAAAACTGCAATTTCATTTAAAAGGTAAATAAAAATTGTTTTCAAATAAGTAAAATTTAATAAAATATTTTGATTATAACATTTCCTTGCAATATGAAACAATATGGACAACTCACTAAAAATAATTCTAGTTAAAAAGCAGTTTCATTTAATTATTTAGCAAAGCATGAAATGAAATGTTACCTGACAAATACCATGAATGCAAACATCATAAGTATCTAAACTACATGGGGTTCCATCAATAACTCGATTAGCCAATTTGTAATATCTGTCAGTTTCATTTCTTCTTGAGCAAAACAAAGCACATACATCCAAATTATCTGAAATTTAAAAATCAAGGATCAACTGTTTTATATGAATATGGCTGCCAGTGAATTAAAATATGAAAAAACAAAAACAGAAATTAAGTACCAGATAATACATACATTATATATATATATATATAAAGTCGACCCCCGCGTAATCGCGGTTTGGCATTCGTGGCCCCAATTATTCGCAGAATTTTCCTTAGAACCTAACTAATAATTGTTCGTGGAAACCCCCGCATATTTGCGGAATCGCAAATATTCCGCGATTTTTTATGGCTTTTTTCGTGGCAATATATATTTTTTCATGCTTTTTAATGCTAAATTATTAATAACAATATAATTTACTAATTTTGTAATATAAATACTAACGTAAATTCAGCAAAATATCGATATAAAATAAACGCTATTGGCTGGAGGTTTGAAAGTAGCCAATCTGAGAGCGTTATTCATTTCTCCTTGCTGCTGCCCACAAGGCACTGTCTCAGGCAGATGCAGTCCAGCATCATCCCAGTTTACCGCGTGTAGCTATCTGGAGTGTTTCTCTGAGTGTTGTATTTTTAAATTAAATTATTATTATATATTTACTTATATTTTACATTATATTTTGACGTTTATAGGCATTTTTATGGAACACGTCCAATATTCGCAGTTTTTCACTCTTCGCGGGTACTCTAGGAACATAACCCCCACAAATACCGGGGGACAACTGTATATACTAGTGAAACAGTAAATCTGCCAATTAATATCAACATTATTTTATCTTATTTTATCATTACAAAAGTCTAAAGATAGAAGTATACTTACTACCATAATATGGAATCCATTCTTCGTGTGTTTGGAATGCAACTTGGTTGTATTTTGCACACTGTTCAGCTTTGAAATCTCTGGAGCCTTCTGGGCAATTCTAAGAAAAATATTGATTAAAAAAAACTCTTAAAAATTAATTAAATATGATTTTAAAAATTAGAATTAAATTTTAAATACCTGAAACAATTTAAATATGATGTGATTTAATGCATTAATATTCATTCTTGCAGATGGTATTTTTCAGTATTTAGCCAATTTATTTAAATTAATTTTAACTAAACATATTTCATAAAACTTGCTGCTTAAAATTACTCAATTCTATCAGATTGTGTGAAATATAAATGATTATTTCAAAGCAAAAAATTAAGAACTACTATTAAAGCAACAAAATGTGAAGGGCACTAGTTTCAATTTGTAATTAATTAGTGTAAATTAAATGAAATGTTGAAAAAAAATATATTTAAGAAAGCAAAAATATGGTCTTTGTGGAACTCTTAGCAGAGCCTTTCATTTTTAATTGAACATGCAAATGCAAACATTATTCTACAGTTTTCTTTTTATTCTTTTGAAACTCAAAACTAAGTTAAAAAATGCATAATAGCAATGAAAGAAAGTACTTTATTTATTTTATGTTTTATGCTTATTTTATCTAGAAATATTCTATATTCTTTCAATGACTAAATTCCTTTTCTTTTCAAAAAATTATATAATTGTAACCACAAAGATTAAACAATTTAATACTATAATTATTATTAATTATTATTATTATATAATTACTAGGAAAATATTAAAATTATTTAAATAAATTTAATTTAAATTTATTTTCTTAATATCTCTTTATATTTTTAAACTAAAGATAAGATGTATAAAGTAAACAATCTGTTGTGTATGAAAATATCAGAAATCACTGCCGAAGAAAGTTGTTTCAGCCCAAAATTTATGCAATTATTGAACAGTATACTGCTTTAAATAATGCCTTAAAAGTAACAGACAATCAACAATTGTAGATTATTTTCATACACTGCATGACAGTCTGTATTATATATTTTTAAAATGTATTCATTTGAATTAAGATAGATTAAACAATTAAATAAAAATGCAAATTTCTCAGAATATTTATTAGTTGATATAATAATTCCTGATTAAACTTATAGAGGACATCAGTCATAGCCCATCTATAATATAATTGGAATTACTGGTGCTGTAACAACTAGACCCAATCTCCCATTCTCAACTACTTGAAAACTGCAACACCATTTCTAAATAATTTATAAATCCTTATTAAATTATACATTTGTTCTCATAAGATTCTCTGCCCAGCTATCCTTCCTCATCTACAGCAACATGGACAGCACCTGATGTTTCAGCAGGACGTTCACACCTGCACAGTCAGGATAACAGGCTTTCTCAATTCTTTCACTGCAGATTATGATTCAAGATCAATATAAATAAATAAAGATCTCATAGACTGTAGTTGATTAGCATGGTGAAAGGGTTTAGGCAGAACATCAATGTGCACAAATGTCCATCCAAATCTTCATCTCAGCCCTATCAAGCATGTTCTGAATGACTTAGAGCAAAGACTTATCAGTAGCTTGCTTGTTAAAGCAATGCAAGAGTGGAACAAAGCACTTGGCAAAAATCCAGAGCATATGTATGTCAGTTCAAGAGCTGTAACAAGTGGCCTTACTAACTTGTCAAAACCCTGGTGTCATGTGACATTGTCATTGTCATTTGAGAGATGCAGACTTCAAATGAACTGTGTTAACATGGGTGGTTTAATGTTAATTCCACCTTCTAGTTTCTATATATGGATAACGTTTACTATCATAATCTGTTAGAATATTTTTAATGCATATTGTGAATTAAGATTTCAAAAATTTCTTAAAATAACTTACCTGTATATTGCATAACTGAAATCTGCTGTTTGGACCTATGCATTCTTTATTTGATCTGTAGAATTTTTAAAAAAAATTTGTTTTTAATGTGAAAAGATTGCCATGTTACTACTATGTTAGTAAGCTATTATTATTTGTTTTAAAAGTTAAAAATGGAAACTACAAGATTTTTCTTACCTTTCCAATTGTATCTGGTAAAATAACTATGATCTAAATTCAAATCTAATCATTTCTTAGATAATATGAACAAGCTATGATGCATAGCCAAACCAATTATGGAATACAGTATAACATTGTAAAATCCATATTACAGATATAAAAAGTGCAAAAAACATTTTATTTGAATAATCAAAGGTAAGTATAATTACTGATAATAATGTCGCTAACTTGAACAGTATTTTGCTTCCAAACAGTGAAATAAAATTATTACAAAATGCCTAAGAAGTAGAGCAGATTGAAGCAAGCTAGAGTAGAGTATTTGGGGTAAAATCTGGTAGAAGCAAAAAAAAAAAAAATGTTTACAAGGAAAGAGATGAAAGCATGGGCATCATGAACAGGGAGTAAAAGGGGGCAACTGCCCCCATGGAAAGTTGATGGTGAAAGCATTATTTTTTGCCTGATTCATCATGCTCACTTGTGCATGGTGAATTGAGCAAGAAATAATAAGTCTGACCACATCCAGCCAAAGGGTGAAAGAGAGTAGCAATGTTGTAAGAAAATACAATATAAAGCATTGGCAGAGCATGTGTATCCTCCCCACCTTGTAATATATCTTACCCAATTTTTTGTCATTTTTTCCACCCCCTCCCTGAAAAAAAATTCTGCAGACCTTCATGGATGAAAGGCAATGTCTGAAAGAGCAGATAGTTAAGCATAGACCAAAAGTAATTGGTAGATACGGTAGTTTGAGTAACTGCGTTACAACTGTACGAAAATCAACAGAACCAAGGTGTTTGAAAAAACAGGTTTAACAGACATGTTCAAATAAAATCGAGCTGAATGCCATTATGGCAATGCTATTTCAGCTGGGTTTCATTTGAACATCACTAGTAAATGAAAGAGTTACTAAAAAAAAGCCATTAATGCAAAGAAGAAAGTAGGCTAGATTATCAAAGTGTTGTATACTGACTGATAAATCATTTTTTTTTTTGTAAACTTAGTACAAGAAACCAAATCTATTTGACATGAAAATCAGGAAAAAATATTCAGTGATGAATGTCTAGTGCCATCAATAAAACATGAAAAATGTGGGATAAGAGGGATGATTTCAACAAAACACAGATAAGCGTGTCTCACTATCTGATACATCATCAAATTAGGTATGTGATTACTAGGCAAATCATCCTGGTTTCACAGAGACAATGATGCTAAACACAATTCTAACTTCTGTAAAAACTGCTTGACAAAGAAGGGAGATTTTTTTTAGCCCTAAAGTGAAAGTATATTAAGCATTGAACACTTGCTAAAATAGAAAAAGCACACAATTTCAGATGAAAATTATAATTTTGTTATTAGGTTAACCATTTACATGCTGTACATAGATATCACAATTTTATAAGGTGAAAACGTAACTTTAAACAGCATTGCACGTCCAAACCAAGACTGACTCGACCGTCGGCACCTCCGTCGGGAGTCGACCATCGCAGAATTTTGACATTACGACAATGAAATCGCAGAAACAGCGCAGCAGCCACCAACGGCGGATAATAAAAACAATAAAAACAAACAAACCTAAAGCAACTCTATCCAACCTGCCGTGGTCGGAAGTAAAGACCAGGCACGGAAGGTGTAACTGATGAGAGGGCTGACTGCGAAACGTCTAGCAACACGTGCCACGATCGTGTGTTCGAATCACAGAAGCCTGTATCCGGAGTTTGGAATCGCATCACCTCAGTCAATGATTTAATTGTTCAGTTCAAAAAAATCGCTCAGCAAACGAAAACCCGTTTGAAAAATAAGTAAAATTTTTTTAAATTTAAAGAAAAATTTTGTTTGTTTTTTTTTTTTTTGTCATTTGGTGAGTAAAATTTCCCTTTAAACTTTGCTGTCCCTTACATTCTCCAGCATTCGCGTTTCAACAACCACATTCGGCTATAGTCATTAGCAAATTAAGAGTAATACTCTGGCATGCTCAGCAGCAGTAACAATAATAATAATTCAATTTCTAGACTCAAAAGGACCTGTGTCTAAGGCGATACTGACCTTCTCCCAGTCAGGCACGCGCGTGTCTGTCGCTCTACTCCTCCACCACAGGTTCGTGTACAGGCGGTAGCTCCTTCCCAAGGACCCCAGCTGTTGTTCACGGTAGACCAGACGTTTTTGGTCAACACCTTAAACAAAATGACTTCGAATTATATCCTCTGTTTTCGTTTGTTGTTGTTTTTTAAAGTGGATCAGCAGGGAAGACCCCCACCCCCCACCCCCGAGATAGCTGGCGTAGCTCACGGCCTTCACGGGGCCGCCGCGTCAACCAGCCCCAGGGGGGGTGGGGGTGGGGGCCACCCTTAATCTGGAATCAGAAAGAGAACAAACAAATGGGAGGGGAAAAATTTACAAATTTTTCCTTCTTCCGTCTTCCCCGACGAAGCCAGACTGTTGTTAGTCATTACAACGAGGAGACCGTCCCGCCTGCCGAGGTAATACGAAACACAGCAGGGTAGAGAGAGGTCTTCCGAGTTACGGCCGGCCGCCTACTGATGACGGTACCACTAGTAGTATCGCTAATAATACCACTACCGCTGCTTATTCAAGCTGCGCGCGGCCTTACACCAAAAACTATTAGTACTGAAATAAAAACCAAACAAAAATGCAGCCAGATAAAACTAAAAAAAAAAAAAACAACAAGAAAACAAACACAGTTAACACAGAACAACAGTACGTTTCGAAGGCACACCTGAGCAGGTACCCTGCACCACACTCCCACTCCGCATCGTATCGACCCGAAAGGAACCGAACTTGGACGCCAATGGTAGAAGAAGTCCTCCAGAAAAACTTTACCCCCACACAGAAGCAGACGACATACCCCCCCCACACACACACACAGAAGCAGACGACAAGCTGGCCGTGCTACTCTCGCGCAGTTTGAAGTTCCGCGAACCGATTTAAAAAAAAAAAACAATACCTTTTTTTTTTTTTTCATAATAATATTCAGCAGAATTTTAAAATAATTTAAAAATAATAAATTCTGTGACTGATTCAATAAATAAAATAGAATGGAAGCGTGAAAACCCCGCGTCGGTAAGGAGAATATAGATGCCATTTTCTTTTTTAATCAGCTGACCGGACTTCAAGGCTTTTTTTTTTTCCTTTTTTTTGTTTTTTCGTAGATTTTATCGCTACAAAGTTAATTCACAAAAGTCCTGATGAAAAATGCTATTCTAATACGAAACGTTTCGGTTCGATTAACCACCACCCCCCCACTCTTCCTGGACGGTCGCCGCCATTAGCGATGACGTAGTCACGGGTCTGCACACTTTACGACGACCGCCATTTGTGATGAGTGTTACTGGGAGGGCTTTTCGAAGGTAAGTGAACCAAAAAAACGGTGTCGCTTTCTTTCGCCTAACAAAAACCAAAAAACCCAACTCACCTGTTCGAGATGCGTGGCAAAGATTAGGAGGAAAACACACGAGGTGTGAATTTTACTGCCCAGCAGCAACCACATTTTGATGGCGGCGGACGGTCGTCTGGCTGGTCGGAGCTGCTGCAGCTGCAGAGTGTTTTTTTTCTTCTTATCTCACCAGTCAGAAGGGGGGGAAAAAAAACTGCATAGACTTTCAGTTCCTGTAAAGATACCACAATTAAGTTTCAGGTAAATTACCGGAGGCGCTCTCCGAAATACCGCGGTTCTGTAGTTCTACACAACAACAACAACAGCAGCAGCAGCAGCACTGGGAAATGTCGGGTACTGATGGTGTTTTTCAGAAGTTCTTTTCCACCTGTTTTGCCTTCCCAGGTGAAAAGTGTTTAACTTGCCAACATCAGTTCATACTTTCCACCTGCTTATTAATGAAAAAAATAATACCCCCCCCCCCGTCTCCAATAGATCGTAGGACACTTGAAAATCGTCTGTCCAGACAGAAAAAAAATCCGAGAGCAATATATTGACTGCTGATAGAGCTAACAGAAATAGTTAGATTATGAAATATAAAACAAAGGTACCTGAGTACGTATATACTATATCAAGGTTTCACGAAGCATCTAGATCAATTCAAAACATTGAGAACGAATCTGTACACAGTACAGACGTTTGAGGAAATTAATGGGGACATTTGAGCCGCCCTAATCTGCAGGCATTAAGTTCAATTCTGCTGTCAAAGTTGCTTCTTGGCTCTCATTCAACTTGTCTACTAGATACCTGATTTTATGTAAGAACCCCAGTGAACACTTCTAAATTTGCTGGAGGCATGAACTGCAGCTACCTTACTAGATTTGGACAGCTTTGACGGTGCTATAAGAAGTGTGTTCTTAACTGAGGATAGAAGTAATTTAGTTAGTTTCTGTGTGGAGTTTTAGTATTGAGATGGGTGCAGTAGTTCATTAAGCAGTATGCAACTGTAACACTTAAAGTGAATAAAAATTTCAAAAAAATAATTGAACTAGTTGTTTTCAAGCATGAGAAAACTGGACTAAAACGATGAGCAAAAAAACTTTGGTAAACAAACCTCAGTGGAATCAAAGTTCTCGTATTTTTTTCAAAAGAGAAAATAAAATATGCTTACTATAAGTTCTGTTCAAACTGATATGAGAGGTTACGGTATTTGGCAGATGCATCCAATTGAAAGCACAGCCATGAAATATTTCTTAGTCCTTTTCTAAGTTGGTGATAAAAGTATGAGGCCAGTTTGGTAGCAGTGTAAATATTTGATTTAGTCTGCTGTCCAAGATATTCTGTGCATTTCTGTATGTGATTGTATTATTAGCAGTTTTTATGCCTTCAAAGTAAATTAATAAAGAACAGTTCATTTGAAGCTATAAAAACAAATTCTTTATGCACACAAATATATACAAAAATTAAATTTATGGTTAATCAAAAGAGAAAGTAGTTAATTATGCATTATTTTGGGTGCCATGCTTGGTTAATGTCATTGTTAATATTATTACAGGTCACAGATACAAAACACTTCACTTTTTTAGAGTGATGAAAAAAAAATTTTTTTTAAGGGCTCCAAAATCCCCCAACTGTATTATACATAATGGACAAAATAAGTTTATTTCTCTACCAATATAAACATTATGCAGTTAATAAAACCAAGCTTGAAAAAACTCTTATTTTTCACATTGAATGTTTTTCGTGTACAAATTAATGTTACTTAAGAGCTATTTTGGGGAAAATGGCCTCAGCACATCAAGTCCGAAATTCGGTCTTAACGTGCCTAACCTTTCCAGCCAGACAGGCAGTCGAAAGGCAAAAGGCGTCCCTCGCCCCACTCTAATCACTCGTCCTTAAGAATCATCAAATCACAGAGCAGGGGAGATAACTTCACATTTTGCACAAGCCTTTTTATCGAATTATTACCCTTGGACATTTTGTGGCAGAACCACTTATTTTAGTCTTGTAATTTTTTCAGAATCTATTTGAACATGTACAAGCTACATTAGTAAAAAAAATAAAAAAAAAAAAAACCAAAGAAATACTTTCTATTTGCAGAATTCAAATACATATCTGTGAATACACAACACTGTCAGATATCTCTTTTAAATATAGGCGGTTCATAGTCCTGTATTAATTTTGGCATCTTTAGTAACACCATCTAATATTTTAAATGCATAATAATTTTGAGGTTATATTTAATTTAATAATTTTGGCATCTAATACCTTTTAAACATATGGTAAATTTTCTGTTTTCCTAAAATATAGGACACTGTTTATAACAGGATATATAAATATTATTAAGGTTCATCACAAGGCTATATTCTTGATAGTTATTTCAACTAACCAGAGAATGGATTCCAACTATTCTACCATTGTACTAATATTGATCTCACCTTTTTCTTTAACACTTCTGAAAAGAAGGGTGGGTGAGCTATTAATACTGTGGTTTTAATATATACCTACATTTCTGAAGTAATCTTTGTGCTGTCTCTATGCTTTTCATTTCTTTGACATTAAAAACGTTTTCTTTGTTAAACAGGTTGCTGGTTCAATTGCTAGATCCAGAAAATGTGACATTGCTTAGATATCTGACCATAAGTTTTAAAATACTGACAGCCTGACCAATCAGTCCAGTTTTTAATAGCATCCTCTTTATTAAAAAAAATAGCACAAACTTGGTCTTATTTGTGCATTCCAAAGAATCTATTTACCTTGCCAAAAACATCAAGTTTGAAAATTTTGGGCATACAATTATGTTAATGAAATGAATCATTAAATTTTTCTACTCTTAGCTCTGTAATTTCGTATTGCTCAGAATAATTTCCTGCAGGTTATGCATAAAGAAACTCCAATCTTATTTTATCTTGTTTGCTGTATTTTTAGTTTATGTACTATGGACATTCAAATGAACTCCAGATGGATACCATTATGGTGATGTGATTTCAGCCAGGATTCATTTGAATGCCCTTAGCATATAAGTAATACTAGTACTTATAAAGTTAGCATTCCATGCTCAGTCATATAGTTTGTTTTCCATTGGATTCACCAGTTGTTTTTTTTTTTGGTTTTTTTTTTATACTCTACTCAGTCTAGTAGGGTTTACTAGACCAGTGTTTCTTAAAGTAAGCCATATGGCTCCTTGGTGAACCAGGATACATGAAGCATTTAGGCTAGGGGTTTGGTATTGTATATATTAGCACATTTTCAAGCTAAATGACAGTTAACAGGTCCCTGTTCAGTTTTTTCGACTGGTTGTTTCAGTATGCAACAACCTTCCTGGATCTTGAATTGATCACAGTAAATATTCATAAGGTATATCGAAATTTGAATAACTCCAATTACATGTCATGCAACACCTTTTATTTTTCTTATTTAGAGTTTAGAGAGACCACAATGGTACATAGGTTTTAAAAAGGGGTTATAGACTAGATAAGTTTGAGAAACCCTGTCCTAGACAACAACTTCATCTGCTCAAGATTCGCTATAAGTATTCTATGGCACCAGGTTGAGACTCTTGCTGCCTCATAATGAATCCAAGATCCAATATTTTCTTGTAAAAATTGCTGCATATTTGTAAACTTGTTTGGTTAATGGATATAAGCAATATTAATCAGTAATATTTTGCATTTAAGGAAAACTGTTAGTCTGAATTTTGGAAGATTGTGCGCACCAAATCAAAACAAAACAAAAGATTGATACAGAATTCTTTGGTAAGTACAGTCTCAATATTGCTTTTTTTTTTACATTTCATACAAAGACTTATTTTAATCAAAGATCCATTTTTGCATCTACTATACAAAGTTAATTCAGCAGTCAAAGGTGAAGGAAATTAACTTAAAAGGTTTTTTTTTGTTGTTAGCAGGTAATTTCAATTTTTAAAAAAAAATTTTAATGTAAAATCTGTTATACTGAAGGAAAAAAAATGCCAGCTATTTCAAATGGATGTGACTAAAGGTTCTATGCAATGCTTTTATATGCATATATTGTTCTCATGTTTATAAAGTAATTGATACTTATTTCATTTGTTAAACATTTTTTAATTAACAGTCTACTATCAAGTAGCTAAGTGTTTGTCATCTCAGGATATAAGTTAATGATAGTTTGAATCTGGTTTGTATTTCAATGACTGAATTTTCTGCGGCTTCATGAGTTTGCATATATACTAAGTACAACTTCTGTGTGCATCAGTTTATTTTCAAAAAGACTTTTGTAAACTCCCATGATATTATGAAAGATTTTCATTTTTTAAATGATTTTGTTTGTGTGTGATTATCATCTGTTCTATATTTATATAAAAGAATTTAAAAAAAACAAACATAAGGCAGATAGTGTTGGAATGTATTTAAGAAAAGTTTGTCAGTTAAAGATTTCAATACAGCTCCAAGAAGCTTGGTAAATGAGACTTTTGAGGGAAAAGAAAATAAAAGACTACAACAAAACAAGATTGGGGAAAATGTACACTATTAAAATCACTTAGTTCCTGTAGGTTTTACTTGCTTCAGAGCAGTCTGAAAACTGATAATTTGTTATTGATATTGAGGGAAATCAATGGTGATAGTGGCTGCCCAGACTTTACCGCAATTTATGCAGATTGTATGAGTTGCTGAGTCCTGTCACAACATTTGTGTAGTTGTGCAGAAAGACTAATGTAGCAAAAGTCCTTACTAGAACCCCTTATTTTTAGATCTGGGAGGAACCATGCAAGGAGTATGCACCACCCCCATCAGTTCCCTCACTAATCTAACTTGGACCCTCGGCATTAGCAGTCCAGTAGTTTGCCAATAAATCACTGCACCATACCAAATGATAATTTTTTGTTAAAGTTTCTTGAAACTAAATGAATGAACATTTCTAATAAATGTGCAAGATAAACATTGATATTTTTTCTCTTTTTGGATTCCTCTCTAAGAGACACTTCCTTTTGATATAACAATAACAGTATATAGATTTAAACAAGATATTTCTGACACTATCAGTTTGTCTTTCAGGTTTGTGGGTCATGTGCTTAAAGATGATAGGTTTAGACTAAGAGCTACAAAAGCTTGTTAGTTTGTATTTTTTTTTTACATTTGATAAGCCATTACATGATTGAGATAAATATATATTAAAGCAAACAAGATTTTTAGTTAATGAAAATTCCTGACTGAAATATTCTTAATTGTTTTTGATGGGCTAAGATTTATCTTCTCGGCTTTCTCTGGCTAAATAAGTAACTTTTCGTGAGCGCTACGTCGACAAAGCTTATATTTTCAGGTACGCATGCTATGAAGAAAGGAGCTACAAGTAAATAAGATAAATATATGCTTTTGTTTAACTAAATTCTTTTGACTCCAAGTTTCTGGGTGAGAAAACACCTTTCTGCTGGTCAGAGCATTGGGAAAATCCCTTACTCCCCCTCCCTCCAGAGAGAGAGGGAGTAGGGTTGGGTAGCCAGCTCGCAGTCTCAATGTAAACTAATTTTGGCTAAAATTCTTTAAGACCATAAGTTTTCTTTTAAAAAAAATTATCAATTTTTGTTACTAATCAAAATTTAAATAAAATTTCTTTGAACCTTAAAAAAAAATAAAGGAAAGATTGCACCGCTTGGGGTGGGCACTGAGGACCACGCCCTTTGGGCGAGGTCACTTTGGGTCAACCTTATGGGGGTGGGGAGGCGAGTACTTTGCTTAGTGGCTTTTGTAGACGGAAAGTCCTCTGCCCGAAAAGAGTGGAGGCGAGGGGCGCTTTTTGCCTTTGGCCTGCCTATCTGGCTAGGAAGGTTAGGTGCATTGAGACTGGTTTCCAGATTTGACGTGCTGAGGCCTTTTTTCCCAAGATTGGTTTTTGGCTGCGGAAGCGGTCATTCTTACATGAGGCGCTTCGCCCCCACACGGCTTAGGCCATCCACCTCCACTCCCTTCTCCTCGTAGATACACACGCGTACGTGAATTTTCACACGCACCAACACGCAAGCATCACAAAAAGATTTTAAAAACATTTTTGTTCATTTGTATCATTATTCCCAGTCATGCCTACTAACAGAGAAATCTAAAGAAGCTTTTCAACATCAAATGTGTGCAGTATTTTCTTTTATTTCTGCCAGTAGAATTGACTATGCATAAATATAATTAAAAATCTGTAATAAATTTTACAATCATTTTGTTAGCCTTTCTAAATAGATAACAGATAAATGATAATTCAACCTTTTAAAAAAAATTCTGTATTTTACAGATAAATTTTGTCAGGTTTATTTTTTCTAAATAGGACATTTTAAATAATAAAACTATTTTAACATAGGTTCTTTTGATAAAAGCTCTTCAGATTATTTAAATGATGAATTATGAAATATTTTTCAAAAATTAAACATTTTCAAAGTGGTTAAAGTCATTAAAGAAAATAAAATATGGTACACTTTTTAAAATATATTTCCTTTGCATGCAGGCATTTATGGAATGCTGTTGGCAAAGGTGTACTTTGTGTTGAGTCAAATATTGTTTTAGGCTTTTAGCTTTAATGAAATGTTTATTCATATGACAATAAAAAGGAAGCCTTTTGTTTCTTATTTCATTTAATAAAAAATTTAAAAAAACTATAACTCATAAGATCTGTATTTCTGCTTTAAAAACCTTATGGTGGTGGTGTTCTGATGTGAGAAGAATGTAGCCTCTATTCAGTTCTGCTTTATATCTGATGTCTAAATGTCTTTTCTGCTTACCAGACACCCTGAACAAAAAGATGATAAATATTCTGGGGTGGTTTTGTGAACTGGCAATTTTTCAACAAAAGCCAGTGAAATAGCTCACCCTGATGCATACATCATTCTAGTCATTTACTTAATCTAAGCTGCCAACACTTGGCCAAGCAAAGTATAATTGTCAGGTCAACTGGTCATTAAGGTACTCTAGATTTGCTTACACATTATTTCATATGTCATGCTTGGTTAGTGTCAGTACTAATTTCTCATGGAGATTTTATTGTTGCAATTTCTTGAGTGCAGAGTATACATTATTACAGGCCATAGACAAAAAAATTTTACTTTCTAAGAAAGTCAAGAAAAATTAATTTTTTTCTTAAAGGGCTCCAAAATCTACCAAGTATGTTATGCATAACAGATCAGTAAACTTCTGCCAATATAAATAAATACGGAAAGTGGGAGCACTTAGTTATGAGTGAATCACAAGCCATAGAAACTCCTTTTAATTGTTTTTTTACCATTCTCCAGTACTTCTGGATTCTACATTTGCCCATACTTTATTACTTACTAAAAAATTTCAGTAAGTGTAATGTTTTCAAAATGTTACCTGTAAAGTGATTTTCTTGTGTTGAATTGCATTAATTAAAGATTTTTATTGATGTTAATTTTGATCAGATAATAGTGGCACACTTTATAGTTCTAATTTGTATGCATCAAAACTGATATAGAATTATTTACTTTGATTTAGTCATCCTGGTGAAATGAAAAATATCCACTTATGTTTTTTTTTTTTTTTTTAAAGTATGTAAATCCATGATTTTCCATCTAGAACGATGTCTCTCATCACATTATCACATTTATGAATAAAGTAGAAACATGTTTCCAAACAACTTTTATTAAGTTGCTTGTAATTAAATTTAACTTACTGTATATAAATAAGGTTCTTAAATATTTTTCCTAACAATTTACCTACAACCTTTGTTAACAATAAGTAACCTGCTTATGATTAGTTCACTTTTTATGCTGAGGGTATGAATTATACATGTATCAGTTTGAAAGAAATCTTAAAATAATAAAAATTGACTAAATTTGTCAAATTTTAAATTTATTTTAATATTAGCAACTTTAATGATGAAAACTAATAAAGTGCTATTAATCTTTACCCCCACCTTATTGGTTATTTATTGTTATACTTTATCTTAAAATAAGAAGAAAATCATAATAATTTTATACTGCATGGGTCTGTCTGTTTTTATGTTGTTTGTGTCTCAGGACTATCTCCTAGTCTAAGCTTTGTTTTCAACATTAATTCATTAAAAATAAGGAATAAATAAATACTATTGTCAAAACAAGGGCACTAACTCCCCAATGTGGGCAACATATTAGTCCATTGGTAGACTACTGCAGGGGTGCACAACATAAGGCCTGCGGGCCAGATCTGACCCACCAATGAATGTGCCAAAATGAAAACATTTTAAAATAAATATAGCAGCCACATCTAATTCAATTAGATAAATTATTTAAATGTGATACATTGCCACCTAGTGGTTGTTTTCCAATGTTTTAATTGTCATTACATTTTCTGAAACTCATATTTTCGTCATCTTAAATGGTTGTGTAACCTGTAGACCTCAACAGAGATAGCTGTCTACCAGGTCATATTCCTGGCAGCGCTGAGTGCTGGACCCTCTACCATTGACATTGTTGATGCCTTAAGGAGTTTTGCATTTGTTGCCAGCATCACCTGGGGGGATTGCATGCCCCACAAGGAAATCCTCCAGTGGGCCTACACCCAGTGTGGAGACCATAATTGCCAGGAAGAGACCTCGCTGTTATGACCCCAACCACAGTTAAATACTGTATGGAACTGTACTTCCCATCCCCAAGTGTCATTAACCCTTGCTTACTGCCATTTACTTGCTATCTGTCACATACTATTGTCACAGTGATGACTCACGCTTGCATCACAGGCCACCGACTGCTGCTGTGGACAGGAGTTGGCAGTCAAACTGTGACTACCAATGCTGCTGGGGCATTCTGCCTGGGAAAACATGGAACTGCCACATGCCGTATCTCGTGGGCAGGTGGTCAGCAAAAAGTACTTGTGGAGATAGTGACCCAAGCACCGGACGCACACTAGATAAACTAGATGCCAACAACCTGAATAGGCAAACGTTATTTCTCCACGTGCTAACATGTCTTTGTCAAAACCAAGTGCAGATAAAACAAGAAAGGTTGATCATGAGCACAGGAAATTTAATTCAGAATGGACACCCAAGTACTTTTTTTAAAATCAAGTCCTGGCACTTGCCTAGTATGTTTGGAATGTCTAGCAGTGGCAAAAGAATATAATTTATGAAGATACTACAAACCAAAACACCCAAAACTTAGCGATCTACAAGGTGAGAACAGAACAAAAGATAGAAGTCTTGAAAAAGCAACTGGTGTGTCAACAAATCATGTTTGAAAAGAAGAAAGGAGCCAGAGGCAGCTACCATTGTTAGCTACAGATTGCTAAACATATCGGGAAATCTGCCTGTCCCTTCACCGATGATAAGTTTGTGAAAGACTGTATGATGGAGATATGTGATATACTTTGTCCAAAGGCCAAAGATGTTTTTAATGACGCTAGTCTTTCAAGAACAAGTATTCAGCAACGCAGTTTTGACATGGCCAATAATTCATACAATCAGTTAAAAAACAAAATGAATCACATCACATATTTTTCTGCCTCTTTGGACGAGAACATAGCTCTCAATATTTATCCATGGTGTCACCAAAGCATGTCAAGTCTATCAAGAATTTGCATCACTAGTGCTCTTGCATGGCAGAACAACTGGGTCTGAATTTTTCAGTGCCTTAAAAAAAAAAGTCGAGGACCTAAATTTACCATGGAATAAGTTAGTAGCTGTGTGACAACTGATGGTGTTCCTGCCATGATTGGTGAGACAAATGGCTTCATCGGATGTCTGAAGAGACACCTAGGACCTGATCTCGCAGCACAACTAAAAGATTACCGCTGCATAATTCACCAGGAGGCATTGTGTGGAAAACATTTAAAATTCAAAGATATATTTGTTATATCTACTGCTAATTTTATCCATGAAAGATTACTAAATCACAGAGAATTCCAGTCTTTTCTGAAGGACATCAGTGCGGCTTATGGGGACGTTCTCTATCACACAAGTGAGCTGGTTGAACTGTGGTAATGTTTTGAAACGATATTTTGCTCTGCCAAATGAAATTAAGCTGTTTTTACAGCAGAGAGGAAAGGACCCTTCAGTCATGGAGGATGCTGACTGGTTTGATGATTTTGCCATTTCTGACAGACCTCACTGGACACCTGAATGATCTCAACCTGAAAGTGCATGGGGAGAGAGAAACTGATTTGTGACTTGTTTGAGGCAGTCGATTCATTTGAAATGAAACTGAAACTTTTTGTAACCCAGTTAAAGAAAGCGAATCTGACACTTTCCAGCATGCCAAGATGCCTTTTCACACAAGCATTACAACTGGGACCATCACAGTGTGTGCTTGAAGACCTACAGCAGGCATTCACTATCAGATTTGGGCAGTTCAGGAACAAACAGGTTGTGTTCAGACTACTTGCAGATCTATTCTCTGTGGATGCTGAAACTGTACCTGGTGACGTACAGCTGGAAGTAATTGAACTTCAGTGCTCCACAGTGATGAGGAGTAAGTGCAGGGAGATGGCACTCCTACAATTCTATCAGGGCCTGGACTGGCATCTGTTTCCCAATATCACTGCGAATGCACAGAAATGGATCTCAATGTTTGGAAGCACTTACATATGTGAATAAGTGTTTTCCTTAATGAAGATAACGCGCAGGCAATGCTCAGAGTTGCAACCACCTCATTGGAGCCCAACATTAAACAGTTGGTGAAGAAGTGTTGCAATGTCTCCCACTGACCACAGCCTTTTTTTTTTTTTATTTGTAACTGACATCCATGTAAGTAGAATAATTCTATATAACAAGTTCATCTGAGTAAGTCTGTAAAAAAATTTCATATTATAAGGTATAGAGATGGATGCTGAACTTTTGTGGCCTGCTGATGGAAATGTCACGTGAAAGTGGTCCGTGTTGAAAAGAAGTTTTGCACCCCTGGACTACTGCATTGCTAAGGTTGACAGCTGGAGTTTGAATTTCAGTTGGGAGGGATTTGGTTTGGTATACCTCAGCTGGTGAAGAAGAGGGAGGGGATAAAAAAATGTCATGGGTCATGTAAATTTCTCCATACATCTAAAAATTAACAGTTCTGGTTAGGATTTTCTTGCTAAAGTTGGAAGCACCAGATCTCTCATGGCAAATAACTGGCAATACTTCCAAGTAGACAGCCACAGCATTGTTACCCTGGTTGTTTGTAAGCATGGTGAATGAAAAACAAAAAAAAACACTCCTCATGTTCTTATTTCTTTTGAAGCAGTAAGAGAGAATGCCTGAGATTGCAGTACATGCAATAGAATGAAAGGAATTAGAGAAAGACATACATACTTCCCAGGATCTCAAGAACATGCTTTTCAGTTAATTACACACTATATCAGTACACAGCAAATATACACTGTGACAATATTTGATACGAGACAACCTATTGTTGTTTTATTTCATGAGGATAACTTCCTGTGACAAAAGTGATTATTTTGAAAATCTTCAGGAATGTTCATCTATTTACAGTGGCGTAACTAGGGGGGGGGCAGATGGGGGCGCAAAATTGACCAAGATTGTTGGCGTAAAAATTCAAGCTGGTGAACACCCACATTATTGCAAGATTGTTTTGTTATAAATTTGGAAAACAATACCTGCATTCTCGCGCATGATGGATTGCAAAACCAGGGACATGGGTGTGCGTGCACTAGGCATGCCTAGACGCGTTTTGACGGAGGAGGGGGTGCTTTGAGGCTGTGTGCAACTGAAGCATGAATAAACAGGAATAATGCAGCAAAGAGCAGTTTTAAGATTATTTCATTTTTCAACATCATTGATTCCCTGTTTGCGTTCTTTTCGCAATCAACACGGCGTTGGAAAAGTTGAAGCAAGCCATCCCTTTTGTTCTCAAATCTCCATCGGACACCAGGTGGAGCGCAGAGCAGATGCTGTGAAACATCTTGCAACATTCCTAAACAAAATTCTAACCTTCTGCAAAATTTGGTAGATGATAATGAGGAACATCCGACACACGCTGTGATGCTGACCATCTTTTAAGCCAAATGCTGGTCTTCCATTTCTTGCATTGCTTGGATTTTGGAACAGGATTCTCGCTCAAATCGACCAGGTTCAGAAACGGCTACAAGATCCAACGATGAACTTCCGGGATGCCGCAGATGATATCAAAGCCCTTCAGCAGCATTTCTTGGATAATGGAAATGCTCTTGTCCACCAATCTCTAAATGAAGGCATTGAGCTTAGTCAACACTGGAACGTTGACAATAACAAACGTCGCGGAAGACCAAAACAACCAACGAGATAGAACAAATCATGAAGACTGTTCTTCATCATCTTCAATCTGAAATGCAGCATAGATCACCCGTTTACACGATATTGACACAAAGTTTGGTTTCCTCCTTGATGTTTGTACTCTGTTATCCCTCACTTCCAGACAATGTTGCACTTTGATCAAAATGCGCTTTGTTGGCTAATCATTACAGTGCTGACATTGACGACGAGGAGCTCTTTGAAGAAATCATTGACTGCCGGGCGTTGTTGTCCACTCGCGCCAAAGTTTCAATATCAAGACCAGAACATCTCCTCAATTTTTGTTCAATACGGAGATAACAGCGTCTTTCCTAATTGCACATCGATCTTCAGATTATGTTAACAATAGCCGTTTCAATTGCAAGCTGCAAAAGGTCATTCAGCAAACTCAAGCTAATTTTGTCATATTTGCGGACAAAATGTCTCAAAGCCGCCTGCGTGACCTTGCCCTCCTCAGCATCGAAAGCAAGAAACAAACACAAACCGATTTGAAGACATAATCGATCAATTTGCATCAATGAAAGCTAGAAAGATCCCTTTGTAAATACTTTCTGTTACTCTTTTGTTCCATTCATTCATAAGAGTATTTTTAGATTATGCATTCATGGTATTTTCAATAGTTAGTACTTGGGATAAAGTTAACTTTAAAAAATCCTTAAAGGGGTAAATCTGACTACTGTCTAAGAATTCTTAGTTCATAGATTTTTGAAGTAACTAACCTAACCCATTTAGCTCTAGAGGGCTTAAAGTTAGGAATATCCGTACTTCATTTCAGCAGATAAACGAAATTTGACGAGAATAATTTCTTTGCTTAACAGGTACATGACATTATAAGCATTTTTATATGATACTTGCAAGAACGACTCATTTGTTCATTGCTTTTTACAGTATGTCCTATAAAAAGGACGGTTTGGAATTAGTGGGTTGAATATTACGGACCAGTAATAATATTGGGCAAAATTAGAAAAATAAAATGAAATGATTTAGTTACTTATAACTACGCCACTGTCTATTTACTCTTGTAATAATTAATAATGATTTTTAACTTTAATAAAAACTAAGAAAGCAGTGTTGCTTAATTGTTGCAGCAATAAAAAAAGAGAAAAACTCGAAATCCATAACATTTCAGTATTAAAAACTACAAAATAATAGTAATATTCTGAAAACATGAATTACAAAGAATGTATCAGGTATAGAGGAACTGGGTAAATGACCTATTTCTGTTTGAATTCATTTCATGGAAGATTTATTTTGAAAGAAAATTGTTGAAGAACATATTTGACCATAATGAAAGTCGCTCAAAATTGTATTCACATTTTATGAATTATTAAAAAGAGGCGATATAGTTTACTTTTGAATAAACTATAAAACAAACAAATCTGTCTTATCTAGAAGTTTCAGGTTGACATAACTAAATAAAGGCAAACAAATAACAGTTACTTTATCTCAATTTTTTGTAAGTCATCTAAGTGGTGACCTTTTGTCACAGCTTAGGGATTATTTGCATAGTGAGGCTGTTTTAAAAGACTAATGTTACACATTACTGCCAAGATGTGTCATTTGTTGTCGTCTTTTTTAAAGATATATAATGGATGTAATTTCCAGACGCGTCATTACTAAATTATAGAGCTATGATATTAATAGCAGCTTACGGTCTGATTTAAATGGGCTACTAATTGATACAATAAATGGCAATTAATGAAATGTGAAAGCATGTTGGGGTTGATTGTGAAATTACTCTTATAGCCTAGATTGTGCTACAGATTTAGAGACTAAAATATATGCCATCTTTAAATGTTGGCAGCAATTTGAGTTGTCTTACACAAAACCATCAGGGTTTTTGGTATTTATTTGTTCCATAAATAGTAAAAATTTGGAGTTTTGGTTCTGTTGCAGATTATTGCTTAGAGCTTTATTTTAAAAATATGATGCACACTTGGAATCCACAATTGTACATAGTTCAATGTAGTTATACCTTGAGTAGTATCAAATCAGATCTGGAGCAGTGGTTCTAAACCTTTTCAGCCCAAAGGCACACTAAAAGATATAGCAATACAAACATTTATTTAGATTATACATTTATTATTCATTGTAATTAGTTGGATATTTGAGCCTGCTTTGCTGCACATAGACTCCAGATTTGAGGCTCAATAGTGCTTATGGCTACTCAAAGCTCTTGATCGACTGATCTCAAACGTTCCCTTTTGTTCTTTATGACAGATAATGTTGAAAATGCCAACTCACACAGGTATGTCAAATAGAAGGATAGTAAAACTTGTATTGCTCGAGAGCCAATACCAGAGTATTGTCTCTCCACAAGCAACCAGAACTTCTCCAATGTCATTTTTAAGTTTCTGTTCATACTTATTTATGCCAATTCTGTCTGTTCTTGTATTCCTAACTTTTCAGCACTTTCACATGATGCTTTTGAAAATGGATTTTTGATCCAGTCAAAATTACTGACTTCTAGTGGTGGAAAATAATGTTTCAAGTGATCCTGGAACAATACTAGATGCTGTTCAATAACTTCTGTGCAACATTGGAAAACCTATCCAAATGACCATTTTTCAATCATCTTATCCACAAACATAACTTAGCATTAAAGGCATTCAGCTTATCAAAGAGGGTGAGGATATTTTCATTTCTGCCTTGCATTTCAAGATCTAACATTCAGTAAGCCAAATATGTCAGCAAGATATGCAAATATTGCACAGCAGTATTCATCACAGAAATTTAAGAAAACAAGAGTCCTCTTGTGTGAAAAAACTTTCAATTCTTGATGCATTTCATAGACTCTTGTAAATACCTTCCCTCTTGACAGCCATTGAATTTCTGTGTGTAACAATAGAGATTTGTACTCTGATCCCTTTTCTGAACATAGAAAATAAAATAAACGTGACTTGAGGGGTCATGTCTTAACGAAGTTAACCATCTGAATAACCTGCTCCATTACTTCAGTCAATTCATCTGGTAGTGACTTGACCATAACAGTTTCACAGTGGTTGAAGGATTTTTCTCTAACCTTAGCTACGAACCCTTTTATTTTTCCTACCATAGATGCTGCTCCATCAGTACAAACTCAAAAACCATGTGACTATTGAAGAGAGTTGACCATTTTCTTCCTCCACGTAACTGTTCACTACATTGAATATCTCTTCACCTGTAGTCCTCTCAGGTAACTCTTTGCAAAAGAAAAAATGCTCTTTTATATTGTCTATATCTACAAATCTGATGATAAAATAAATTGAGCAAATCCATTTATATCAATTGATTTATCCACTTGAATAGAAGATCTTTTCAGTTCTTAATCTTACTTTTACGGGTGATTCAATATCACCTGACACATCATTGATATGTCAGTAATATTGTAATTTGAAAGTGGATTTTGTAACATAATCTTAACAATTTCTTTTCAAGCTGGAAGAATTAAGGATTTGGCAATAGTATGTGGTTTCTTTGCTTTTGTGACAAGCTGAGCTACCACATGACTAACCTGTGCATTGTCTAAAACCTTCACACTCCTGGTCATAAGATTTGTTTGCTTTGAGTTTAATGTAACTTTCATGATATTGCCTGTTCCCACTCTGACCTGCTTGTCTAGAGAACCCTCAACTTTATCAGTAATTCACTGTCTGGTTTCCTTTTGGTTGTAATAAATCGATCCATTTTATGGGTATTGAGAAAATGATAAAAAGATCTCTGATATAATTTGTACAAATAGTACAAGGATCAATGACTCAACAAGAATGAGGCTATCAGAATATTGCACAGTAGCCTATGTGCAGCAATTCAAACTTATTGACCTTCCAGTTACTAGGCTTTGAGGCTGCTTTTCGACCAGCGTAAAAATGTAAGACTGTAGAATATTTTCATGGGGGTCAACATTTTTGGGGCCTTTTACACTTAGTATGACATCATGAAAATTGATCTTTCTTCCCGTTTCTTTGTAAATCTTATTCAAATAATAATAATAATAACAACAATTAGTATTATTATTGGGACTGCCAGAGATTTGAAAATGTTTCCTTATTTTTGAAAGCATGAATCTAACCAATAAAATAAAATTCGATCTCATGAAAAGTAGAAATACAAGGCACACCTTGGTCAGCATCAAGGCACCCTAACATTCCATGGCACACCTTGGTTAGCTTCACATTATGCTAGTTGAGAAACATGGATCTGGAGTATATGATGCAACCTTTGAAGTTCTTATATTATATAGAATTGAAGAAATACAAAGGTTTTTTACTTAATTATTCATACTTTTGATCATTTATTTGTATAAAAGCATCTGAATTCACTCATGGGGGACAGCTGAAAATTCAAGTATTTTAGTTCATAGCACACATGCTTTGTGGTATCACCAGCTATAATAGTGAGGTTAATTACACACATTAAATCATCTTTTTTATCTAACTCTAGATTTTTTCTGCTTTAAAAAATGTTGAAATGAGATGAGAAATGTAGGTGTACTATAAGAATGCTAAGGATCAAGGGATACATTGTTAATTACCTGATTATAGGTATCATAAGGAGAACAAAGTTGGTATTTGTATAAACTACACGTCACACTTTCTATAAACAAAATGATAACTTTAAACTCAATATGACTAATTACTGGGCACTAGATAAGGTTATAATTGATTTAAACCAGGGAGCTAAACTGAACCGTGAACTGGTTCAAACCTTTTTTTTTTCTCTCTCTAAACTAAAATGGAAAAAAAAAAATCAAATCGGGCCAAACCTGAACCTATTAAAAAAAAACAACTAGCTCAGTTTGGCTGCTTCTGCTTGAAAAGACCTTTCAGCTTAACACAAGACTGGCTTTAGAAAGATAAACTTTCTTGAATTGAACCAATTGTTGTAATGCTTGTTTTAACAATGATAACAGGAAGAAAATGTCCATTGTTAATTCACCAGTCTATCAAAGTGAAAGGTCTTTCTTTTAAGATTGACTGTTCAACACATTTTGATTGCTCTGTTTTGGTTATTAATATCCAGTTTGTAAATGCCTGAGACTGCACTACATGCAATAGAATGAAAGGAATTAGAGAAAGACATACATACTTCCCAGGATCTCAAGAACATGCTTTTCAGCTAATTACACACTATATCAGTACACAGCAAATATACAGTGTAACAGATGATAAAGAAAAATTGTGTGTCCAACATTGAACTTTGTTTTACTTGACTTTGCCTGCATTCTGTTTACTGTTTTTTTTTTACCTGATTTTTGACAGCTTCCAATGCATGTGCCATTTCATGTACTTTCTATGAAGTTAGATCCTGCTTTTCAGGTTTGCATATTACAGCTGTCATCTGACCAATTACCTGATCATGTCGTCTTATACATAGTTAAGGTTACAGTTCACTAAAAATATAAATATGTAAGGTTTTCATCACCCTTTCTCTCCTGCTTTTCTGGTTGTCCAGGATCTACTAAAACATCAAACAATTCATGGACAGTCCTACCAGCAGTGTGGAGTAATAACACTACTGCAGTGGAGTATTCAAATTCCCTAAACCACTACTTTCACTTTAGCACTATTGTGCTTGAATCTCCCTTGCAGTCAAATGACAATATTCTGCCAACTTTGATATTTATTGCTTAATGTCTGTCACCAATTTAGGATTCCTAGTTTTATCCAATGACTTTAGATTGAATGATTTAAGTTGGATATAATCATACCAATTCACTATCTTTATTTTTTTCTCCCCATTTACCCTTATTTTCTTTCCAGTTCCAAACTATAAATTTATACTGTACTATACTAAAATACTGCCAAAATCAAAACAATATCATTGACATAATCACATTATGGATTCTATGCTCTGCATTCTTTCTTTTTAGTCATCTTTTGTACCAAAAGCAATAGCCTGCAATTTTTGTTCTAAATAATTGTAAAAGAAATGATTGCTAAAAATTTGTAATTATGTGGCAACATTTGGCAAACTCCTGTGTGAAATAACATCACAGCTGTGCAAAGCAATCTGGGTATTTCCACAATGGCAGTAAACAGCCCTGTGAAATGAAGTTTCTTGTGAATCAAAATGTCAAACTAGCTGAAATTTACTGAAGATTAGCTATATAGTTCAGTAATATGTCTTTCACATAAAAGACAAAGTGAAGATGCTGCTCAGCTGCAACGAAATGTGACACATTACCTATGTTGAACAGCTGATTTTGGACAATTGCCACATCAATGTCTTGATATTGTGTTTAATAAAATAAGCTCTAGTGGGTTCCAAAAGAACTCTTGATTGATCTAAAGGCATGTTGCATAGTCATTGCACTGGAGCACTTGCAAAATTTACCTTAGGGAAGGCAATGATTTTTGAACATGTAAATGTGTTGCTTGCTGTCATTTTGGTTTTTAAAATGTTCATCACCAAATTAGTCAATTTTTAAACATTGATTTATACAGAATGATACATAATGGTCACAGACCCATCTGATGGCCATAACTTACAGAGGGATTGGTATATTGGAAACTGGAGCAACCCAACAATGAGAGAGATGAGCTTAATATAAGCCATAGCATAATTTCTAGGGCCTGGACTCAGCATCCATTTGGGGGCTGATCCAAGTCAACTACACATTCTCATGATTGTATTTTGGACTTACAAGTGAGAACAAACCGTTTCCAGACAAACTAAATTGAAACCTGACGTTAAAAATGCAATGAATGTCAATGTCTAAAAGCAACCTGTAAGTAATCCATTTTGTGTTCAAGATATACAGACAGTAAAGCCAGGCCACTACAGGATGTGGCAGGACTGGGTTTTAGACCATTTAAAGTGGACAATGAGAGACTGGACCCCTGTATTTTTCATGAACATGTTCAGATTTTGCATTAACTTTATAATTTTGCATGTCAAAGTGTGGAGACGCCAGGGATAGTTCATTAATGGTATGTGGAGTAGCTGAGATGGCGTGACTGATCTCCATGTTTTTGAGAGTCACAATGAAATATTTAAAGTGCAGGGATAAGATATTTGAGCCATAGTAAATAACTTCATTCTCATGGATGATAACTATGCCCAGTGCCTATAGCTGGAACGAGAGAGAATAATCTACATGGAATTGCCAGCTCATTTTCCAAACCTTAATCCAATCAAACATCCGAAACACAATTTAAGCTGCCATTACAAAACATCTTGTGCTACCACAAACCTTGTAAGAACTCTGTGATTCCTTTGTAGGAGAAAGAGACAATCTAGCCTATTCTCATCTAAAGCACGAGATGCCATTGCCAAGTTGTGATTCATGCTAGAGGCTCTCAAACAAGATTCTAAATAAACAGAACCACCTTACTACAGTTAACCAAAATGTCAGATTTTGCACTCGGTCTAAATATCTAAAAAATCTTTGTTTTATGAAGAGTCCTTTGATTAACCAAATGTAATTTTCATGAATTAATATCTTTGACATTTGCTGACATCAAGCAAGTCAAGCATTCCTTATTGTGAACTTTGTATTTAGCAGACTGTGTAAATTTTTCTGAGTAAGAAACAATTTAGTATCCATGAGGTGACTATATCAACAATACTGTCTGGCAATATTTCATTTCATTGTACTATAAATATAAATTGGAACTAAAAAGTACAGAAGGGTATTTGGGGGAGGAAACATAAAGATGGCAAACAAATACAGACAGTGAAATGGCACGATTACATCCAAGTTAAATTGTTCACTCAAAAGTCATCAGGTAAAATCAGGAACCTACACAGAGCAAAGTGAACAGTGTTTCATTTGGTTTATTGTATACATAGCATAGATCAGCCAAAAAGGTAGTTTAGCCATCCTGAGCTGAGCACCTAACAGTGGCTGGTGTTAATTACATATCCTCTTTCAAAACCATCAAGTACACACCATTAAACTGATCATTTGATCCAATTCAGCGCCATAAACCAACAAATACAATTTGCATGCCTTTGTCAATGTCAGGCTGTATCCATCTTTGACAGAAATGTGCAGGTGACTAAAAAATGGGCATGCATGCTAGTTAAATGCTCGTAAATAATAGCTGCCATGGAAATAATGTCTATTAATCCTCACTGGAAAATTTGCCACGACTACAGTGAGAAACAATATTAAAAATTACTTAAAATATAGTTTTCACAAATAGTATTCAGAAAACAAACAACACCCAGCAGCTATATATAAAACTAAATAAAAATACAACAGAAACAAGACCAACATAATTTTAAAAAATTAATTGATTTGGTTCTAATTAAGTTATAATTTGAACAATTTATAAACTAAATGAGGTGGTACAAACAAAAAAAAAAAAAGATGAACAGAAAGTAGGGGAAGAAAAGTAAATTAAACACATTTAATTTTTAAAGATGGAGCCAAGGAAGCAAGCATTGTGCTACAGAAACAAACAGCAGTGAAACTCGATGTATTAGCAAGGAAAACCAAAACTGTGGATCAACATTTACTCTACTAGTAAAGGCATTTGCTCAAATGAACAACTTGGTGTGCAAAGTTGTTACATTTATTTTCTACCTGCTTGCTGTTTCTCTTCCAGAAGAATTGTCCAAAGAGGCATCAGGATAGAAATGTTAACAACAAAAAAAAAAAACTCCACAGAATGTTGGCAGTTTTCAAGATGTCTGGTAAGCCATGAAGATTTACGACTTCAATTTTTTTCTGAACAGTTGTACTAAGCCACTAAGCCATAGTAAAACTTGTTCCAGGAAAGAAAGCTGATACTCAGTGATAAAATCAGTGGTTTTTATAAATGCTGATACATGACACATACTGTGCACAAACATTAAAAATACTAGATTAAAAATTGCCAAGCAGTTAAGAATTTATTGCAATCTATTAAATACAATGTCATAATGACAAATGGATGACCATCTAAGGTTTAATGTTCATCACATGATGCCACAGTACTTCCAATCATATAAACACCCAAAGAAGACAGACACCTTAACATTTTGATTCCATGTATACAGTACATACAACTCATTTTGTGGATAAGCAGTCTGATTCTATACTTGGAGATTCTGTGGCATTCCTTCACTACTACAGCATCCTTAGTACTCTAATAATTATGTATGACTCTTCTAAGCACCTTCCATAACATTCAGGGAGTGATCTTGTGACATGGCAGATCATGACTGATAATTTCATTGCCTGATGGGGACCCACATTGTTATCTTGGTAAATGAATTCTAGACCATAACATTTTCTATCTCTGAAGTTGAGAAAACCAACTCATCAGTGGCCGTGTCCATCATCTGGTAGTTAACCACCAATGGACTCTGCCTATTTATTGCCTGCCAATCAGTAAAATTGCATATGCCCTGTATTCATATAAATGTTTAGGTTTAAGTAGTTCCATAGTTTGAAGGAAATTATTTGTGCCCCAAATCTTTGAGTTACTGATAAAGAACTGGTTGTTACAAATAAATTTCTTAGGCTTCTGCCTATCATTGTGGTGATCTATTGCCTGTGTAGTCTCTGCTGAAGTGTACCAAATGCATGGTCACGCACGCACTTTATGAAGTGATGTCATTGTATGGAAAAGGCCAAATGCAAAATGTTCCTAAAATGTGTGACCTTTTATACTTCTGTATTAGCACATGCATTAAAATCTTCCATCTTATATGGAAAATGCACTTCAGGTAACTCGGCAACAGTAGCACATGCAAAAGTCAGCTAATTGCATATGATTGTGAATGGACTGGAATTTGTATGCAAGAGAACATTTGCATAGTTGTGACTTAGAATCTCTTGAGTAACTTTTTTAAAAAGGTTATATCTATATTTTATTTATGTTTAATTATCTTTACAAGAAAACTATCAGTCATGTTGAATGTTATACATACTGGTTTCCAAAAGTTAAGTCACAAACAAACAACAAAATATTTGCAAAATAATTAAAGTTTGGATCACCAAATGATCGGTACAAACTCATCTCCATGTAACAACTTTTATTGAAGAAATATGTAAATTACAAATAATTATAAGGGGTGTAAAGAGACAAAAGCAAGACCAACACTTGAAGGAAAAAAAAAAGTCTAACATAATATAATCAAAAATGAATTTGAGGTAGTCACTAGAGAATGTGGTCCCCCTGACAACAGTACATGCCACAGCTGCTTTGCATATTTATAACCATAATAAGAGCAGTAGGAAATAGAGTCCATTGTCTTATCAGAGAAGTCTGGTTCTTAGAGTGATTTTGGAAAGATGCAGCACGTCTTCCTAGAGTGGCAAAATGTTCTCAGTAGGATTCAGGAGAATGTGCTAATGATTTGGTTTAGTTTTCAAGATATTGGTTATTTACATATGCTCTATGTGGACGAACATCACCCATTAAAATGAAGTCATCTCCCTGAAACATGCAAGTCTATAGATCACTGTGCCTTCACCACCATCATAGTGATTGCCTTATATGATGCTTGTGTGTTTGAGTATGTGCTGTGATTCACATGTTGAAGGCTAAATCTTGATTCATCAGTAAAGAGAGTATGGATCTTGTCATGTTGTATCCAGCAACGTGTTTATGACACCAGTTCAATTGTTGCTGTTTATGGTGGATCTTGGAGCTACATTCCATGAGTTGTCTTGCATATAACCATTTTTTAATGCAGCTTCCTGTGACCCAGAGAAATCTTAAGCAAGTTTAATTAGTGTTGAAGGAACACAAGTCAGTTCTTTTCTCATCTTTATATAAAAGTTGTCATTTCTACCAGAACTTCCATGCATATTTCTTTGATAAAAGTTGTGAGTTTGTGTTGTATATTAAGTAAATAAAAAAGTTAACCTTTTTGAAAATTTTAAAAATGTTTGTTGCTTAACCGGAAACCAACACAATAGTTGAACTGTTTAAAAAAAATTTGCGATTAGAAAGTATGCTGATAAGTAATATTTTATGCCTTCTACTTGCAGCATATTTATTGAAGAAATTCCACCGATAAATATTTGTAGTGTAAAGTATCATCCTCATTCCAGTTCCATAGATACAAACCAGAGTGATTCCATTTCTGTAACAATACAAATCTTTATGGTCAATGGAAAAGTCATCTTTGCAAGTGCATCTTAAGTAAGTCTTTGCTTGCTATTGTCACATGAGCCTCCCATGTGTGACATTGTTTCTAGGGAAGGATCCGGGCATAAAACAAAAATGAAGTTGTAGAGATCAAGTTGTATTTTCTGTTTTGTTTTTAAATGGAAACCACTAGGGTTCTTTCTTTGTTTCCTCCCCAAGTTTTCATATGTTGAAATCATGTGCTACCATCATCTCATTTTTGTCATGTGTATAATTTCTGTACAATGCAGACCAAAAAGTATTGCTGATAATATTTATTCTTTGTTAACTCTGTTTTTACACCTATGCTTTTTATGTAATCCTTAAATTATTTTAATAATAAAATTTCATTTAATTAACTGTATTACTATTTATAACATATTACCCCATTAAAAATAAATTAGTAGAATACTAACATGGGAAATTATGCAGAGTATACAAATTCATTCATTTGTTAAATGTGACTATTTCTGCAATTTCCAATGAAAAAAAAAAGGTGGACAACAACAAAGATTAAACTGGTTATGCTTGGCAATGCATGACTCAGCAGGTAAATATAGAGAGGGGCAAGTTCGGGCTAGGTTCACCAGACAAATACCTGATTAGGTAGAACAAGTCTGAACCAGGCTAAATGCCAATTTATACAACATTGTACTACTAGAGTTTCACTAAACCATAAAAGTAAAGACCTTAGAAAACTGGTAGAGATCTTTGACTCTACCAGAGAATTATTTTATTGGATTTCTGAAGATTCATGTTGACAAAGAAACCCAATTAAAATCTGTTGATAAAGAGACAGCTAGCTATAAAGCCCAACCTTCCAGATCTTTGTGACACTTTTTTTCCTGTCAATCACCAGAAACACACTTGTCTCATTAAAACAGCAACAACAGATCGACAAAGTTTAGTTAGCAAATGAAACAAATACTAAAAGGTGGTGATGATTTCATCTGAAGTTATTAGTTAGAAGAGCAACAAATTTGTGGCATTTCAACCTTTGCTATATAACAATCAAATATTTTCTTTTAAAATAATGGGATTAATGAAAGAATAGTATTCAAACAGGTAACATTACCCCCCCCCTTCATAAATAGTCCTTTTCTTATTCCTTACAATTTTCATACAGAAGTACTTATAATTATCGCTAAAATATTTCTTTGAAGAAAGTGCTTTAATAGAAAGTACATTATTCATTAGATTTTGTAAGTTGATAAAGATTGGTAACACTCTTCAGTCATTGATGCCATATAATTGGTTTCTTTGTTGATACTATTGTTACACCTTTCATTGTATTAGGAAAATCTTTTTTCTGCTGCTCTTGTTTTCCTTATTTTCCTAAATGTATTATAATACAAATATTTGTTTCTCTCAACCTTTAAAAATGCCAACAAAACTTGATAATATATTTTGCGATCTACTTTCACACACGTTTCCATTACCTCATTAATTACAATTCTTAGTTGTATAAATATGGCAATAATTGGTGGTTAAATTGAGTATAATGGCATACAAAAAAAGTTAACCAAAGCTGCCCAGAAATTTATTAAAGCATAGAATTATGGAAAATGTGAAAAGGTTCTAAGAATTAGCAACAAATAATGCAATATTGAACCTTTTAATAGCAAAATGCCTGTGAGGTCAGTTAAAACGAGTTCAACACTAAATTGTCTGCATTTCAAGTATAGATTGTTTCATGAAAAATGGTAGTAAGAACTTCACCGCTTTAACCCTTTGAGGAGCATGCCCGTATGTTTACTGGAAACGGGTATTGATCCTGACGAGGTAGTTCATGTGATCACCGTCAGGATCAATAACCACTACGCGTAAATATACGGAGTATTCTCATCACAGTTAAAGGTGACGTCACGCACGAGTATTAACTATTTCGCGTTAACTGTCAAATACCTCGATCTAAATATTTGTGTTCAGCTACAAACATGTCACCACTATATACGTATTGATAGTTTTAGTAAAAAGATAATTTTCCTTGTTTACTCGTGAGTTATAGAGAATAAAGGATTTAGTGATTTCATCATTGACTAGATCCTGTATATTTCAGTTTAATTCTAGATATTTAGGTTATCCAAATTGATTTATGGTTCGCTGCCAGATCCTGTTTGCTTTCTCCTGGATCGCGCCGTATTTCAATTCTAAAATTTGTTTTAGTTTTATAAAACAAAATTAAACTTCTGCGGGGGATAGTAATAGTAAAGTACGTACGAGGTGTGTTTCAGAGAATAAAGGCAATATTTGAACACCGCCCTCTTGTTCACGTGTTGTCCGCATGTGGCGCTAGTGAGCAAGCAAGCAAAATGGCCGGAAAATTGTCTGTGTGCACCAGAGAAGAGCAGTGATCTGTAATTTGTTTTCTCTGGGTCGATGCTGTTTTGCCGACTGAAATTCACCAGAGAATGTTTTCGTAGTATGGAGAGAACTGTATGGCGGAAAGAAAAGTGTAAGGATGGGTGGACAGGTTTAAAACTGATTGAGCATCAGTAGTATGTGGAGATCGACCGTGACACCTCAGAAGCGTCACCACTGATGAAAACATTGGTAAGGTACGTGGCGCTCTGTGATAACCAGTGAGTATTGATAAACTGTCAAATACATTATCCAGTGCAACATACTGCGGAGTGCTTGAGAACCATCAGCTATTCAAACAAACTGTGGGAGAGTGACGAGTTCTGTTGCAGCATGACAATGTGAGACCACACGATACTCAGACGATCATCAACACTTTGAACCTCTACCACATCCTCTCCACATCCGGATCTTGCCCCATCTGATTTTAATCTCATTGGACTCCTGAAAGATGCTCTCCTGTGTCAAAGATTTGCCAGTGATCACAAGGTCCAGCAGACGGAGCATTTGTAGTATTATGAACAGCTTTGTCTGCCATTGGGCTACATGTGTTGCAAAACGGGGTATCACGCAGAGAAATGATGCAGTCAAATAAATGATATCTAGTCACTTGTTTTATTTATGAATTGCCTTCACTTTTTGGAATACCCTCGTACGAGGGAGATTGGACGTTTACAACAAATAAATTCTGCTGTCTTAGAAATATATGGCGTACCTCATACGGTCATAACCAATAAGTAGCACGGTATACAGTATATACTCCACTGGTTTTGTACAGTCCGTTCTCTTTCGTCTTTACGGCATGACAGTGGCGTGAGTGGGTGGACTATTTTAGCACAACCGATAGCGGCCTGCGTGTATTTTTTACCATATTATTGTCGTCTTAATACTAGGAAAATCGACGTTCGAACTTCAAGAAACAGAATAAACTTGACTGGGTTTTTAAAAAACAACAACAACTATAGTCTGCTTAAAAATGCATCTATTTTAAAGTGGTTTAGCCTGGTGCTGTAAATAAAGGTTTGCTATGTCTGTGAAATTATATGGTCTAACTGATTAGCACCTAACGACACGATAGCTCTGTGCAGTTTACCGTGACTTTGAAGAGTATTACTTATTGACGAAAGACGTGCACTGAAAAGTCCGGGTTAAATAAATGTGAAGTTGAAACAGCTAAACTACTACAAGCTGCGCCGTTCAGAAGAAAACGATACAGTTCAATAATCTCTCGCTCGCTCGCATGCGCAGTCAGATATCCAAATGTTAGTCCGCTAAATAGTTATTAACAGTAAACCACTGAACCAGAGGAAATAACAGAAGAGAAGTTGGATCGGGCTCCACCCAGTCTACCTCTCTGGATGTAAAACAATTCGTTATAAGCTATTAACGGTCTTTAGGCACTAATATAATAACGATTGATTTATATCAGGTGGCAAGAATCGAAAATCAGTCGTAAGATGATATTTAAAACAAACTATCCCCCTCCACTGATCGAGAGAAGGTCGCCGGCTGGCCTGTGGAGCGTCAACTCCAGTCTACCGTGACGGTGGACTGGTTCAGAGGCGTCCAGCTTCTAACGTCTGCCCCGCAAACCGCTTACCTATCTGGCGACAGGGGCCTTAGCGGAACCCTGGGCCTGGGATCACCCCTCTCCTTTGCGAGTTTGTGGTTTTCGGGGCTTACGTGAGGTGATGGAACAGCTGAGCCGTCTGGGTTTTCGAGTTAACCAAGACTGCTGGTGCACTTGCAACTCGCTTTATGGGATCCGAACCTCCCCCCCACCCAACGGTGACCCGGGTTCCTTCAGTTTGCCATCATTCTTTAAGTTAGCGTTGCCATAGATACCACACACCCTTGTACCCCGTTTTTACTAATTCAGCTGAACGCGTACCTTAAGATTCGGAGTTTTTACTACCGGGAATGAAACTTGGGAAAGGAATTTAATTAACGCGAAATTGATGAAGGTTCTCTGTACGGCCATCTGTAAATTAACACTGACCCTGTGAAAACAAATTAGATTAAGGGTCGCAAACAGCGCTATGAAAATCTTTGTAATTCAATTTAATTTCTATACGCGAATATTCCAGTTACGTCGGTTGCCCCTGACAACGGAGAGCTTCTGAACACCACCAACCACCCTACGTGCACACGAACTCTTGTTACTATGCAAAAAAAAAAAAAAAAATCCACGGTAAAATAATTAGGGAAAGGGGTCGGAACAAAAGCACGATGCCGATCGACAGCCGGCTACTCGCTCACCTGTCTAAACTGTCCCCGGACCGCGGCCCCGCTCTCCTCACCAGTACGATGAAGCGCTCACGCTGGACTCCCAGCTAAGAACGACCACGACTCAACCGGCCGGTCGTACACCACAAATACTACTACTATCTTCCGTTCCTCTTTTTTTTCTCTCTTCCACTCCTACGCGCAAACACAATTGAAGCGAGTGGTTTTACTGAAAGAGCACATTTGGTGCTCGGCGGGTGAGTCCATTTGGTCTCCGAGTGGTTTTCATTTTCTGTTACAAATATGTGCAAGTCGGGGCTCCAGCCCTCGACACTGACCACCGCCTCGCCAGTAACCGGTATCGCGAAGGGTCAGCATACTGAAATGTTAAAAAACGAAGTTTGGTCTCTACTTTCAATCTTAGTCCAATCTATTTAGCTCGTATACAATTAGCACGGCGGCTACGTAAGCCAGTTGGACCGAATCGCTGAAAGATATGCAGCAAAAGCAAGATTTGTACAACTAAGCGATCCGGGTGTTAGCAAGACGGGTTTCTCTGCTCTGTCAATTAAAAACCCGACAAGGTTATTTTTTATTTTACGAGCGGGTTGGTAGATAAAAACCTGTGTGGAGGTGAAATTAATACCTCCGTCATAGTCAGTACACCGAGATGTCTGTCCTCTCGGTTGCTTGAGCAATTACCTTTTCCAAACAGTGGGTTCTCTGTTCCAAAAAAAAAAAAGTCGGGAAAGGGGCAGCTCTCCGATTGACGACAAATCGCTTAATTAATACAAAAGGAAAGGAAAAAGATTATTTTCGCTCTGCCCCCTCTTTTTTTGGTAGATGTAATATGACGCTCGTCAAAAAGAACTTTCGATTCGATCTTTGTAGGGATTTCTCTCTCTTTTTGCAGACTGTTATTGATAGAGGTGCTGTGGGAGAGAAGGTGGGCAGTTCCCCTTCTTAAAACCTTAGCCAAAATGTGGGAGCTCAGCCCTTTACTTTTTATTTCTACTCATTAAAAATTTTCCATCGCCTGTTTTGAGTCTCGATGGCCTTTTAAAATTGCTTTCATTAATTTTATTTCTTCGATACCTGATATTCGTAATGTGTAATTAGAATTGTTCGCTCACAACCCTTTTGATTCAAAATTAAATTATTTAATTAATTCGTTAATGTGCCTTAATTTTGTTAAGTTAGTTTAATTTCTTTAACCACAGTTCTGTTCACAATTCCGCCTGAAACACGTAAGAGAAAGAAGTACATTCAAAACGTCTTTTTATTCGCGTAATATCCGAGGCGCCAAATCATTTTTTAAGCTGAAAGGGCCGAGTTTAAAACACAGTATGGCTGGGGGGCCACGAGACCCCGGCTCTCGTTCCGCACACTGGCTGGCGCTGCTGCTTTACTCGAACGTCATAAGATTTGGGTGTTAAAATTCTAGGAAAACACCGCTGGCTAAAGTCGGGTCTTCGCTACCTTAATTAAGTAAATCCCTAAATACCGCAATGGAAGAAACAAACAACTCTAGACAAATAATATACCAGGGTCCACCCGAACGTTCCCAGCACTCAAAGCTAACAGTCTGTCGGTAGTCGGGTTAGGGAACAGATTAAGTCAAAAGATCTAAGCTAAGTTTCACAATACAATGTACTACTCGTTGAAGACAAACGCTCAAATTTAACGAAACACGCAGATTACTCAGAGACCCGAATTAACACATTCTAAGAGCATTTCGTTTGGAGGAGAGCGCGTTACTGAGAGAGAACCAAATTCTGTATCGGAGAAAAGCTGCCAAGATCCTCCTCGGCTGTAGGTTGTGGGCTTCTCCAGCAGTAGCAGGACAATGGAAGGAAGAATATGTAGTATTAGACCGCAGTAGGCTGCGGTACTGTCGACCGCTTTTAAATTACTTTTCAATGTTTCTTAAATTGCAGGTTTTAACCCGGATTACTGCGTAATACATTTTAATTTAGTCTACAGTATTATATTTGAATATAGCTGCTATAAAAATGGAATGATTGTCATCCTGTGAACGTGCGAAACTCTCCTGGGGTTTAAAGAGATATTCCTAAATAAGGCTATTTTAGATTAATTAGTTTATAATTAGGATAAACCTTTGATTAACGAACAACCCTTAAATTTCGAATGCAAATTGTATGGTAAGTAGATTCTACAGGGTGCCCCACAAAAAACCAGGAAATTTGGTACAGTTTATTTAATTGTTGGAAATTTTGGTAGTTATTTAAAACAAAAGGAAAGGATAGAAATTTGGTAGCTTAAAACAGAACAAAAACACAAATGTTAGATGTGGTGTTCAAAATGCTTTCCATGGGCAGCTGCACAACGACATAGACGGTCTAGCCAACTTCCAGTCGCCCTTTGGATAACTTCAAACGGGATATTGTTCCAAGCTTCCATCAACACAGGTTTTAAGGATTGTATGTCTGTGACCTCTCTCCTCTGTAATTGAAGTTGATGTAACAGTAAACCCCACATGGTAAAATCCATTACGTTGAGATCTGGACTTTTAAAATTTCCTGGTTTTTTTGTGGGGCACCCTGTATTTATGGTTCAGTTCTGAGAACCTGCAGCAACCACATAAAAACACGTCAGTTTACTAGAGATTTGTAATTTCAATTTAGAAAACGTGACTGACAACAGCAAAAGGAAAGATAGAAAAACCTGACTGAATGCAATAAAAAAGAAAAACATTATCTTGTACGTGTGACTTTTCAAAAGCCTCATTGTTTAATTCTTTACCAAAGTGTTTGATTATGCAGTTAACTGCACCGAGTATGTGAAACAATTAAATGTTTTTTTTGGGGTGGGGTGGTGGTTTTTAAACCACAGAAGAAATTTTAATTCCCTTTCTTTGTTCTTACGTTTTGTAAAATGTAGCTGCTCAGTTATCTGTTTTATTCCAGTTGAAATTTTTAAACAAACAAAAAAAAAAAACAAGTTCAGGGTTTACTAGAGTGAAAATAACTCGATCTTCGTTCCTAATATCGCACGTCGCGAAGAATAAGAGAGATTAAAATCGTTTATCACTAGGAATTGTTACTGGGAGTTTCTCTTTTAACTGAGTTAAATTGTTTCAAGCAAAATGAAAGGGACTTTGGGCAAAAATTTCACACAGATATATGAGAGAGAGAGAGAGGGAGGTTAACTATCTGCAAACTAAAGGTATGATTTACAAACAATTTTTTGTTTTGTTTTTATTGAATTTAATGTTACCTCCCCTCGACTGTTGTTAAGTAAATGCCAACTATGGATGGAGGAATGAAAATGGAAAGCAACCCGGTTATACTCGTCGTGATAAAGCGACAAGAAAGACAATTTTTCTTCCGTCCACGATCAGTGTCTACCGCCGATACGCCCCGTCTTCACTTGTTGGCAGCACACGTGAACAAAGATGACGTCACTTCCTAGTTAGAGATTTATCTTCATTTTCGAAGCACTAGCCGAACTATTATTATTATTAGGTGACATATTGCAAAGATTACAATTATAATCACTGATAAAAAAAATTTTTAAAAATCACCAGCGGGGAGAATACACCCGATCAGCAAATGTAAAAAGATGAAAGATGCTAACCACCCAACAAGCGATCTGAGCACGCGCAAACAGAGGATAGAGCTTCTCTGTAAATCGATATCCGAAAATTAACCGATCTTGGCTTACATTGGAAAAGTCGGATAACTGGACAAATCGGTTATATCTGCAGGTTGGATAATATAACGGGCTGTTTACTGATAGCTAATTTTCTAGTAACCACCCGAGAAAGACACTGGCTCACTCGGGGGGGGGTAAAGTATATTTATATAAGCCGATATTCTTGATAGCATCTATAACATAGGGGTAGAATACCATGATGTTGCTGTTCTTTCGTTTTTAAAACAGAGCCGCTGTTGGTGACAAATTGGTCGAGTAAGAAAGATGGTCGTCATGTAAGACACTAAATGGAGGCGAACATTAACTGTGGTTCACGGCAGCTCGATGGTGAGTGTTTAAAGCGCAAAACATTCAAGTCGACTACATTATTTAAGCTATCTAATTTATTTCATACCACTGAATTAAAACAACAAGAAAAGAGAGCATGCATGCAGTCCCGTGAAACTCGGTAGCCGTCATCTCTGCGCTTCCTCTCCTCCCTCCCGAGAAATACGACAGAGAGGAACAAACGGGCGGCAGAAGGGGGAGCCGTCACGAGGTCTGTCGAGAACCAGCGGAAGCCTAACTCGCAGAGAGACAAAACTGCGGACGGCAAACATAGGAAGGACGAGGAAGCCCCCAGATCCCAAGACAGGATTCGGTATCGCGCCACCCTTCGGAGAATGTACTCACCTCCCTAGTCCGACGCCACGGACTCCCCACCGAATGGTGGTGATCAACAACAACAACAACAACAAACAGCGCGTCCAAAATAATTTTTGTAAAAGGAAAAAAAAAAAAATCTGGCCCGACTCTCGCCAAATCCAGCCCCAGGGCGTGGGATACATACATACATATATCAGTTTCCGGAAAACCCTGCCAAGAACCACCCTCCCCCACTCGACGCTCGGGGTCTCCCTCCTGGAAGCTGTCAGCCCCGTTATCTCGCCACCAGCCACCGAAACTCTACCCGAATCTACCGCAGCCGATAACGGAGCCGTCAACTTAATGAAAACATTTCCCTTATCTAGCTTAAAAGTATTTAGGGACCCCCCCCACCACACACCCGCGTTCATTGGACACTCCGAGCCCCTGAAGAAAAACAAACAACAACAGACGTTAAATATGCAAAATGGTCGTCCAGATAAAACTTGCGTCGCCGTCACCGTGTCCCCGACTACCCCCCCCCCCCACTCCCGTCGTCGCTACTAGGTAATGAAACACGACTTCTTCGCACATAACTATGGCATCAACAATGTGTCTAAGAAACATTTTGGGAACCTCCTTGAATGTCTCGGAGAGAGAAATCTGTTCTTTTAGACAGAATATTAAAAAAAATAACTTGTTGGAATAAACACCTAAGAATTCTCATCAATAATGCACACGTGATCGAAAATCGCAAAGCTGTTAGAAGAACCTAAATGCGCATATTTAACTTTTTTGAAAAAAATAAAACTGAATTCTTCACAAATGGGTCTGATGTGACCAACAAGGATGGCCTGGAGTACAAAACGAACTCCGTGGACCAATCTGCCCTAAAGTACCCAAGGAATCGCCGACGCGACGTTCAGCGTCATCTTCTGTCTCTGCTAGGACGAGAATGGTTTGGGGGAATGGGGACCTGCGAGGCTGGAACATTCCACGAAGGCGCCGGGCTCTTCCTTTCTTCGCCACCCGCCCCTGTTCCGCAGAAACAGAAATGCCAACTCTTTCTGGCGGCGGCTTGGGGTGTGTGTGTGTGTGTCTCTTCTCTTCACAGAATCGTGCAGCGAGGAAATGTCGTCTGCCAGAGCAGAATTCGACCAGGGTCGTTACCATGGCCACACGATACTGACTCTTTACAGTCGTTTCATTCTCTAATTATTTACCATGGAACAAAAACGTTAACCCACTTCCCCCTTTTTCGGAAATGCAAATCACAAAGAAAAACTGTGTTTTTTTTTTTTAAATTGTCAATGCATAGGAATGATACATGTGCAAATAAGTATCTAGTTTATATAGCAATCATTCTACTAAGCCAAACCATATGAGCCAAACGCTACGTACATTAAGGTCTTTGAACACAGAAAGTTTGTCTGTCTACGAGGGTGTTTATTTCAAATTTTCATTTGTTTTACACATGTTGCAAATAAAAGTTCTCATTTGGTCTAACTGCAAATTCTTACCATTTAAACTAACAAAAAATTGAGAGAATTAAATAAATCTGTTCTCATTTCTCTATACAGTAACATTATTAACAGGGATGAGAGACTTAGAATTAAACATACAGGATGGCGCAAAAGTCACGCATCCTAGATGATTTCTTGGTGTGGGCGATGATATACAGAGATCGGTTAATTGGTCTTTGCATCTTTGACGGCAGTGTAACATGAAATATATTTGGATATTCTGCAGACATTCCTAATAACCATTCTGGACGACATTCTAGAGTCGCAATGAAAAGTTGTGGTTCCAGGAGGACATTGCACCACCACATTTTGCAAACATCATTTGTAAGTTGGCCAGCAAAGTTCTGTTGGAATGTGGCCACCAGACCTCAGGGCTGTTGACATTTTTCCTTTGGGAGGGAGGGGACCTGAAGCTGGTTGTATAGGTGGACTGTGCCAGAAACAGCAATTGAAAGAGATAATTGGATCAACATCAAATGTACATCGAATTGAAGTGTTTGCGAGTTAATGACTAACATTTACTGTAAATTACCCTATCGAGATTGACTTCTGCATCACCTTATATTTTTGGAGCAAAACAAACATTCTAGGCTCAAGCTGTAGCAAGTTCCACTAAAACCTTTTTTACAATTTATAAATTTTCCCTCTACAGTTGAGTAAATTTTAAAAAAAAAGAGAGAGGTTATAAATCACTTTGACATGTTAAATATGGAGTCAGTGAAACTTTATATCCCCTCATAATTTATAGCGCTTTGTTGTTTAAAGATTATATTAGGAGGATGTCTCGTGAACTTACCTCTGTACTTTCTCAAATCTTGCAACATCCAAAGCGAGATAAGGGCACAAAGCTGACACTACTAAGAAACTGCTGTCTGTAACAAAGCTATTTTGTTTGCTCAACTTACAACAATATGAATTATCACATTTTAGGCTGTGCTGAAGATCTTTACTGTCGATAGTTAACGCCTTACCTGTACAGCTGCTTAAAATTAGCATGACCCATATCAATACATTTGCACTTTAAAAAGGTTGAAGCACATTTACTTTTTGGTTCTCTTTATGTGGAGTTGACTAATGTTTCAAGAGGTGTGAATACAACTTATGATTATGGAAATCAGAGAATCTCTAATTATACAGGGTGTTCCAAAAGTCTTGGGCACATTTGAAGTCCCCATATCTATTTAACTATGAAGTAGTAAAGATAAAAGTTGTGTCATTTTAAAGCTAATTACATTAATTTTTTTTGTAAGGCTATTGATTTTTTTTATTTCTTTTCAGATATTAAGATTTTTTTAGATTAAGATTTTTTAGATATCTTTTCAGATTTTTAGTTAATGGATTAAATTGAGTGAGAAAGAGTCTGGTGACTTCATTTTCCAACAGGATGGAGCGCCACCACACTGGAGCCTCAGGGTTAGACAGTTTCTGAACATAAAACTGCCAGACAGATGGATTGGAGGTCTGGGCAGAATGATCACGATCTCATGTCCTGGCCACCCAGATCTCCAGATCTCACACCATGCGATTTCTTTTTGTGGGGATTTGTGAAAGGATTGGTATATGTGCCCCCTATTCCCAGAGATGTGGATGAGCTGAAGGCACGAATAACAGAAGCTGTTTCAACCATTGACAATGCAATGCTGGACGCGTTTGGCAAGAATTGGACTATAGGCTTGATGTGTGTCGTGTGACCATGGTGCTCACATTGAACATCTTTGAACATTCCATGTAAAATTGAGATTACAAGCTTTCTGAATTTACCAGATGCGTTTTTATATCCTTAATAGTTTCCGAGATATTCATTGTCAAAATGTGCCCAAGACTTTTGGAACACCCTGTATTATGATCAACAGAAATGAAGACCTAAAATTTGGTTACCTTCCTTTAAGAAAATTTTATTTTATTTTATTGAATTAAAATACAAATAGCTTGCATTATTGATCTTTTAACAATATTTAATATGCTTTAGTGCTCACCTTTACTTATGATAATGATAATTTTATTCTATATCGGTGGTTAAGGTTAATCTGTTCATCTGTGTTGGAGCTTATTTTACCAGTTCCTGAAGCATACTAAAGATTAAAATATAGTAGTCACCATGTTTTATCTAATTTAAGATAAAGTACCAACAAATCTTTTTTGTAATCAAGCCCATGTGAAAATTTTCTGAAAAACCTTTCAAGCTAGTTTGACACAAGATTTTTAACAGTTCACACGCTAAATGAATTTGGTGAACAAATGCCTTATCACTTCAAGTATCCTGTACACAGAAGTATTTCCTATAGTTAAATAGCCTTCCAGGACAGAAGTTGTACAATTTAGCCAGTCACATTTTTATTGAAAATTCAAAAGCAGACTTAAAAAAACAAAAAAACTTGCATTCCTATTTACATGGATGTCAATATAAAATGATTACCACAAAAACTGACTTTTACTGAAAGAACACCAGCAGAGCCATTTAAATGTTATGCACTTCATTATCAGTATCCTGTATATACACAAGTGAATAAATGACGACACGCTACATCATACAGAGATCAGAAATGTAAAAAAAGAAACTGGAAAATGGTAGATTCATTTGAATTCACTATCTCGCGACTGACAAGCAAAGAACACACTGTAGTAAGGGAACAGATTTCTGCAGTTACTTGTCAGTTCATAGGTGAGGCTATCCACCACCACCAAAAGATATAGCGAATTTATGGGAATCGCTGGAGTTCAGCCAAGCAGACAGCTGTATTAAAATCTATAAGATTGCTTTTGACAAGCAACAATTCCTGCTGTATTACCATCACAATCACTTTCAGAAGACTACTTTGTGATGCTTCACACATGCATGACGATGACCTGAACATTGGGCTCTCCCCAAAACAGAAACCCTCAAGCCTGCTTGCAGTGGTCCGATCAAAATGATGTCCTCTCCCATGTCCAGATTTTTGCTGCAGTGAGAGGGCAATTATCATAGTCTCCACCAATGATTCTGTCAACTGCATGAGATATCAGTTTTTTTTGGGGGGGGCTGGATTGAATGAAAATTGCAGAGATTAATTTAAGGGGGCAACAATACTGCCACAACATGCTGAGGCCCCAGGACTATTATAGCAATTTGGATGTGGGAAAATATTCTAGTGGGATAACTACCATCGCCCAAACAAAAACACACCGGCTATAAACAAACATGCATCTCAAGAGGTTCTTTTTTGTATGTAAAAATTTTGTTTATACAAAGATGAATTCTACAAGCAATTTCACCAAGACATTGTAAGTTTATCACTTTATCTACAGTGGAGATATGCATAATATAAGTGAAGACTTGTTTTAATAACTCATTAACAACTTTGCTTTAATATTATTTTTAATCGACAAAGCAATATCACCCTTGGCTGTTTTGTATTTTAAAAAAAAAAAAATTAACAAATATCAGTTTTCTCCTTCAAAAAAGGAATCCAGGTTGCTGCTCTACTTTAGGCTTCTTTGTTAAACTAGAAGTCGGTCAGTGATATTCTAGTCACCTAGTAATTTCATGCACTGTAAACAGTAGATAAATAATCGTCAGCTCATCCCTAATTCTTGAAGTTTTTTTTTGTAATATGAAAATCATCCAAGCCTTCAAAACGCAATCAAGAATTGTTCTTTACAACAGAGGTAGCTTTTAAATAAAATTTCAACATCCTAAATCAGCTTCTCTGGGCTGACATTAGCACACAAGGCACCTACCAGAGGAATTCCCTTAGTGTCAGTTTCCCAAGCCAAGTGAAGTAGAACAGGATGCAGAGGTTAGCCACATACCTAATGAAGAACTTAAAAGAAAAAAATGGGAAGGGGGTCTAAGATGATATTTTAAAGCTTTTTGTTAACTTTAATGGTTTGGAAGTCTGATTAAAAACAAACCAATAAATTCTGGTTTTAAAGATTTCTATTACAGTACTTAATAAATACTCAAAACTGAGAAACCTCTTTTGAAGAATCATTTTGGCAAAGATTAGGGATGTTGTTGCATATTGGAAATGACCAGTACAACAAAAATGCTGTGCACATGGACTCTGGTGGTGAAAGCTTTGAGAAAAAGACCTAATAAAGCTGGACCAATAAACCATAAGTCCCCAGACCAGAGAGCTAGACACCAAACCCATCAGGAGCAGCAGCAACCAGGAGACAGACAGATCAAGCCCATTGCTTAGAAAGTTTTAAAAACAGTTACTATTTTTTTTCCTTTTGATAAAAGATCAATGAGGCAGGCATTGCTGTATGCTTGAAAATGTATTGATAGATATTTGAAATTAACTGAGAAAATACATGCGTTAAGAATAAGAACATTTTACTAGCATTTATTTGTGATTTCTTGTGAAGGAAGTTTCTTTTTTTGTCAGTCTTATTTCCACTCAAGTTTCATACACACTCACTAAGTCCCTGAGGAATCTGTCCAGTGAGAAATTCTATAGTTGTGACAAAACAAAGGATTTATGTTTAAGGGTTAGTTTTCTAAGAGTTGATAAGGTAAATCTAGGTGTTGGTGAAAAGTTAGGAAAAAGTATATTTGCTATCAAAGACAGCATTAAAAGAAAGACTATTTATTTTGAGGCAACCTCTTGATGCCTAGCATCTTAGATGGAAAGGTTTCAACATCAGTCTATAGAAAACAAGCAAACAAATCTGTTGACATTAACCACTATGAGTGCCTTTGAAATGGGAAAAGTTACCATTAGATAATGTACAAAACCTGCTACAGATACATAAATCGTTGACAGATGAGATGGTTACACAAATATCAACCCAAGTTAACTGAATAATTTGGAACATTCAATCCACATCTCTGAGCTTTTTAAAAATCTTAGTAACTTTGTACCTATAATTCTATAGATACCGCTTAATGCTGGGAAATCCAGTTGAGAGGGACCATGTTCTCCAAATATGGATCTAGCATATTGGTCAAAATGTTCAGATAAATAACCCAATCCATTATTCTCAGTACGATAAATAGGACCTATCCCCTGTTGAGAGAAATAGCTTCATATCATAATGGACCCATGTATCCATTCGTTTTGACAGCCACTGTACATGGATGCATTAAAACAAATTATTTAATAGAATATGACATTACATTTTGATAATAATTAAGACTATAGCAAAATAACTAAAGAAAAATCAGCAGACCTGTAGACTTACCTGTTATGAAAATAAAAAAAGGCTTTTGAACTTTTCATTATTATAAATCTTATTTAGTTGTGTGTTCCAAATTCAGCAAGGAAAAACAAACAGTCAAGTCATAATATATCAATTTTAATGACAATAAACATACATTTCTGAAATAAATAACAAGTGATTTAACTTAACTTCTAACTTTTGGCACATACAGCTATTATCTACTTTACAATGCTATTGTTGGTCAACAGAATTGCACTTGTTATCTATGAAAGACATTGTTAAAAACAGATTCCAACAATGGCATTAAAATATACTAAATGAAATAAGAGACTGTTGTTCTATTTGTGCAACACCCTATTTTCCCAGAAAATCCTGAAGTTAAACTATTTTTAGACTTTCTTTCTTTTTACCAAATTAGTGGAGTTAGACACTGCCACCATAAAACTCGAATGTGTACCTATCGGACTGACTCGATCAGTTGGCCAACCTATCACTAAAACATTTGGAATTATGGGATCTCAATTTTGAATACAAACATGACCCATTTGAGAATAAATTTGAATTAATTGCAGGGAAAATTAGTTATCATCATCATCATCATCATCATCATCATCATCATCACAGTGTGACTTCAGGTAGAACACCTTTGTATAAACAGATGTGATTTACAACTGCTGACCTCTGTTATGAAAGAGACGTTCTGTAGAAACATTCAATGCGTATATGGACCAGTGCTCATTTAACAGATAAGTCTACCAAAAACAAAAACTACTTTTAAATTTTATACCCTTAAACATAATTTCAATTATGAGTTGATGGCATATTAGATTCACCTTGTGTTCTTCTGCTTGTGGACAGAAGTTTGTGGTATAATTAATTATGCCTCTGTTATGTAAGCCACGTCACCAACAGGCAGGGTTAGGTTTAGTATCTGTGCGATTTAGGACAGTTTATTTGATTTTGCTTGAAACATTTCAAACTATTTTGTTTCTGTGCAAGGTGTGCTGATTTTTAGTAAAATGAACTTAATCACTTTGATAGCCTTCCACGTAATAGCATTGCAACACTTGTTCACGGATTCTTTATTCCTATAACATTAAATCTGCTACATTTTTCAAAATAGACAGTCATTTTAGTAAGGTGGGGGACAACAGATGATAGGAATCTAGAAACAATCTTGCAATGGCAGATTTCAATCATGTTTAATAAAGGCAGCACTCATTATTACCAACATCATCAGTGCATAAATGTAACACAATAACCATCTTTAACAATGATGTCAAGATACTAGAACAATGGCAGACTTCTTGAGATTTAAAAAAAAAACAACAGGTCAGGGAATAAGAGAAGCACATACTCCCATCTATTAAGAATTCACAAACAAGTCTAGGTTTTGATAAGTATGGACCAGTCCTGAGGAGGTTCTACTAGGAGCTCTTTCCAATAGGGTGAATAATTAACTCTCACAGACAGTAGAATATAGATGTGAAAGCCGACATTAGACGATACTCTCACAGCATGCTGCATGATATGCAGTACTTAAAAGTAAGTAAATATATATATATATTTTAACATTAAGATTTACTTTTTATTTAAAGTTAAAATAACAGAAATGAATCAGTTCTCAAATGATAGAACTTCATCTGGTTTCATGTACTTGTTAAATCAATAAAGCAGAGACTGCTGGCCTTGAAGAAAACAGTTTTCATAGATTTCAAATTAGCTATAGCAAATCATTAAATGTTAGTGTTTTGTGCAATAATTATTTTAAGTACCACATTTTTTGGTGTGTAAGTAAATAATGTTATTTTCTGAAACTGTAAAATTGTTAATTTGAAACAGAATGCCAATAGCAAGGGTGCAATTTACTAATTATGTGTATAAATACTGCCAAAAAATCCTCTGCCTCCCATAAAGTCTTGCAAGTCATGTGGCAGCTATGTTAAGTTCACTGTGGTAATATGGCCACACAGGAAATACAGTGTCAGCAAATGTTAGGAATCAGTGTAAAGCAAAGAATGTCTTACAAAAAAATATGAAGAAAACTAAGTAGACTAACCCTGAAGTTAAGTTGGAGAAATGTGCGCTAACCCAACACACTGCACATCGTGGACTTAGTGCTGTACAGTTGAGATTAAAGGCCAAACAAATTGCAATTGATTAGGGAGTTGATAGTTTCAGAGGTGATCTACTATGGTGCTTCAGCTTGTAGTAAGTAGTACAGGACTTTAGCACAGAAACATCGTGTGGACTCACAGGGGAAGTTAGATAATTTCTATGAATTTATGCAGACTAATATCCAGAACATTTTAGATGTGGACAAAGCAGCATTGGCAACTGACATTCCAAAGAAGAAATATCCGTTACAATTAGGACTATAAGTCAAGTTTCACTGTTTTCTTTGTGTTTTGCTGCTGGCAATAAGTTGCTCCCAATGGTGATTTTAAAGAGCCAGACAATGCCAAAGGAGAAATTTCCGTGGTGTATTAGTAAAAGTTTAACCCAAAAAGAACAGATCGACAAAGAGATGATGGGAAAGTAGTTAAAAAGATGTTATTCATTGTTCCAGTGGATTTTTCATCACAAAAAACCAATGCTCATCATGGATTCTATGAAACCCATATTTTAGTGTCTAATTGTTGTTTCATGTCTTCCGGATTTCAGCTAACAGGCACACAGAGTTTCACCAATACAGGACATGTGTGTTATGCTTCCTGGATTAAGGATACATAGGATAACATGCTTCAGTCAGTCATGAATGGCTTTCTTAAAGCAGAGATCAGCAACAGGCCAGAGCTTTGCTGCCATATTCCATTCAGATACAGAAAGTAATGAATTTGATGGGTCTTAGATGTAGAGCAATTAAGTGGTCAAGAACTATGGTTAGATCTAATGCATTATAAGACTGTGCTCAGTGATTAGTTCTTTTGAAAATTACATTTTTGCCAATTATTCCAGCATTGAGGTCAGTTTTTATTCATAATATCACTTGCTATTGTGATGCAGTGGAAAGATTAAAAGGTAACTTTATTTACCAGAGCTGCATCTGCCATAGTTATTGACATCTCTGTAATTATTTGATGTATATAATAAAATTGTTTTGTTTTTTTTCTTTATCTGGTGGACTCCTGGAGGCATGTACCATATTATCCAATCAGATAAAAGCTGAGTGTGCTGATCACAAAATGTCCGACAACTTGAAACTGACATTTGGCTGTTTAAAGCAAGCAATTCAACAATGCAAATGGTCAATGATGGCAATGCAGTGAGTAAAAGTAGACACTTAGCCTTTGATACCAGAACAGATGTTTGCAGTTTTTTTCAAATCTCTCTCCATGATTACAAAAAATTTGAAAAATTATTTATCTGGAAGATTGCTTCCATGATATACACAAATGGCTCAGGAATTGGAAGTACCATAAACAGCAATGTAGTGAGAGTGTCATGAAGGATTTTAAGTATTGGTCTGAATGGTTGAAAGTTTGGCTAACTACTGTAGATGATCTAGCCATGACTTATCTATGAAAGAAAGAAAAATGTGAAAATTAATCAATTTGACTTATGCTCCATAACATGTTAGATACAAAGTGAAGGTATATATAAGCTGCTTTGTTTGATTTCTCTGATGTTAATATTACACAAGTGGTCTTACGTCTAACAAGTTGAGAAACAGCAATCATTTATAATCATGACAATGCTAAACTATTTCAGACCAGTTAGAGATTTCTCTTTTTTTTTTTTTCCAAGTGCTGCTGCACATTAATTTTCATTTCTTAATTACACAGTGTAAAATTGGGTTGCAGCAGATGACTGGATTTCGATCTGGCCCAGTTTAAATTGGATCCTCTTCAGCCAGGTGAGCAAAACAGATGCATTAAATGAGGCCAGGTCTTTTGTTTGTGTGGGAGGCTCCCAGTTCTGACAGGTCTGAAGTCTCACTTGTAAGTGACCCGGAAGCTAAGAAGAAAACAACTGAATAAATTACAAAGTAATAATAAAAGATCAGGAAATACCAACTCAAATAGAAGTCTGAAATTTTATTTTATTTGCAGGGGTTTTGGCAAACTCCCCCCTCAAAAAAACAGGTGTAAAGTATTTACTAAAATGCATGAAAATGTCACCAGAATGTTCATTTTCCCAGTTAGCTTGTGTATTTCTTATACAACCAGTTTTAAGTCTTGAGTTTCACACAAGTGACCCCTTACCAATGATTGTGCAAATCAGTTTACAAAAATGTTCCTGAATGGTCTCAGGCCAAAAGCTTCCAATAGGAGGGTTTAGGAAGTGGCAGACCCCTGGAAAAAGCTGAACATGGCTTTGGTCACCTTACCCACAACAAAGGTATGTTACTTCAATATCTGTAACAAGCAACATTTAATAAGCTCTAATAAAAATCAATTAAATTGTGCAGTAGTTTTTCTACTCATTTTAACTTAAAAAAAATTCTGCTGTCACTTTTTAGAGTTAGATCAGCGTTCTGCTCTGATTGGCAGTATTTCACAGCTACTAGAGACGTTCAAATGAAAACTGGCCAGAGGCCATGCTATTTCAGCCAAGTTTAATTTGAACCCTAGTAGTAGCAAGGAATAGAGCCAGTTCTTTAAACTAAGATGGTATTCATGAATGCTAATAAAATTAAGGCATTCAAATTAAACTACCATGACTGCATCTGACAATTCAAAGTAAAATTATGATTTAGTGTAGACAAAAAAATGGTAGTCTCTGAAATAAGAAAAAACATAAGTCGACATACCTGAGTGTGGTAAGCAAATAAGATAGATGTCCACATTGGAAACAGCTGGAAACAAAATTTATTAGTGTGATTTATTTTCAAATATGAATCACTCAAGCACTTTATACTTTGCATATATTTCACTTATGGGGAAGACAAATTTTCAATGGAATAATGTGTTTAGTCTCCAGACCAAGTATTGATTAACAAATCTGATGCTATGACAACAGAGAATTTATTCCACATATTTAATTCTGCTTGTGAACAAACAAAGTATCAAAAGTCAAAGTAAATAATTAGATCCTCTCACTAATTTGGAGGAATAAATTATCACATGCCAATAGCATAATGGTAACACAATTCAACCCAGAGCTGATGGAAACAAAATAATTGGCATGGTCAGAGTTTGGTGAAATCACCTTGGAACTGTACTAGCTGGAATGTTGACCATGCATGCCTGAAACGATAGGTGACCATTTTATCTAGTATTTCTTGCCACTTCTGGGTCAAAGCCATACCCAGATGGTGTAGGTTTTGCAGAAGGGACTTCCTGAGCCTCATGCCTTTATAAGAGATGCTCATTCAGTGAAAGATCTGAAGACATGGCTAGAACAGTGGTGACTCCTATGACCCAGAGTTGTTAGATATGGGTAAGTGACTAACTACCCTGTTCTAAATAGGGCCATTCCTCTGATTATTCATATTCATCAGTGGCATCTGTACAGGGGAGATAACCTCTGTCTGTTGAAGTAATGTGGTAGCATGTATACAGTTGGCAATTGACTAACTGTGGAGTTATTTTGCAGCTGAACTACTGCAAGGAATCTTTGGTCATGTGCCATATGCCTAAAGGCTACTACCATTGTGGACTTTACTGAATAACTGATGATGCTGGCTACATCATTATCAAAGCAGCAGGCATTTCAAAATTAATTCTTTTACATACCATGGGGTCATGTGTTATAACATAAAAGATTACAGTCCATCAGTGATTTTCATGGGTTTCCTGCATTAGATTTTACCCATAAGAGTTGACAACACCTGATGGTAATTCACAATGGCTCTCACTTGTTACAATTTTGATAAAAAGTACCCCAAACTCCAACACCCTTAAATCTATGTCTATGCGCACAATATATGATAAAGTGTAGAATTGGTTAAACTTAGCATCTCTGTAAAATGGTCTAGTACAAATAGACTAGATGATTCTTCACTGGTTCCTAGAGCTGCAGTGTTTGCCCTGTAAAACATCCATCACTCAGACTGCAGTTTATCTTTTCTCATTTTTTAAAATGCTTTACACCCTAAGAAGAAACCGCTTTGTTATTTTATATTATCAACAAATAAATAATGAGAGATTTTAAATATAAATTAAACTTTCCTAAAACAAATTGAATTTATTCATAATAGTAGTCAGAATCAGTCCAAAATCTCAAATACTTCATGTGTAGCAGACTAATCTCAATTGCAGATTTTAAAAATGTTTACTTATTCTTCTGCAATGACCCCCACCCCCTGCACTTTGGAGATTTCCTCTTAATTCATTCAAATGGAACATCCACTCTCCCACACTTAAAACAAAACAAAAACACCATTGTTGGACTTCTGAATGTGCTAAAATTGTGACAGCAGGATATCGTCATATTCATGTTTCTAAGCTGTACTGAGTGCTGCTGGGTGGATATATGATGAATAAACTATATAAATTACGTTGCCAAACTAATGTTCAAGCTTTCAAACTATCTAGGCAGCAACTTTTATACATATAAATTTAGGAGACAGAGGGTTAAACTTCTTTAATGTGTTACTGTAATCTTTTACAAACCCTTGCCATGATCTGGGTTGGGTGTTAAAGAAGCTGGTTGGTAGATTTAATGATCAAGTGTTTACCTTGGCTAGGACTGATGAGTTGCATTCCTGCAAAGCCTCCATTAAACTGAGGAAGTGAAGGTTGACCATCTCAGCAAGCTGAAGTACAAATTGAGATTTACTCATTCTATGAAATGACATTACAATCAGAAAAATAAAACAAACACACAAAGTTTAGCTTCAGTAATTTCACTTCAATGCTAAGCATACTGTTTGCATAATACAATAAGTAATTACAGAGAGATCTGAAGTTTTCTCATTGATTTTCTAAAATTCTCCCAAGAAAAAATTTGTAACAAGAACATGAAGGGAAGAAAGATGAAATACAAGGTAATCAGAAACTAACTATGCAGTAGAGTAAATCATTTTTTATTCCTCTCCTTGTACTTTGTTGTTTTGTAACCATAGTTCCCAAAATGACCGGTAGGTGTTGGCAGTAAATTTGCAAAAGTGAAACGTGATTTTCGTGTAGTGGGTCTTTCTAACGCCAAACGAATCTTTCTCATCAAGAGAGTGTATGCGAATAACGGTAAATCCATCACACAAGTTCAAAATGAGTTCTTACAAAAATTTCCTGATGCAGAGCTTCCGAACAGAAAGGCTGTAAGGGCACTGGTCAGCAGATTTGAAGATAACGGTTCAGTTGAGGATTATCAGCGATCAGATCGGCCAAAATGTTGGACGAGGAGGAGCTGTCAAAGATTTCAGACGCAGTGCTTCAGAGCCCTTTGAGATCGCTGGGTCAACTTTCTCAACAAGAGAATGTTCCATATGGGAGCAGGCATAACGCTTTAAGGGTGTTAAATTTTTACCTGTATAAAGCGAACGCTGTGCACGAATTGAACGCCGCAGACCGCATTAAGTGAGTTGAATACTGCAACTGGTTTAAGAATTTTATTGATGTAAATGCTGATGTCATATTGGATAAAACCTTTTTCTGGATATGTTACTAGCCAGAGAACCAGAATTGGGTCCACACTTCTGACCCTCGTGAACTGTTTGAGAAACTGCTTCATGACAAAACGATCGGTGTATGGGTGGCTACATCAAGGAAACACATCATTGGGCCTGTATGCTTTTTGAAAAAACCACCAATCCAGAGCGTCATGGTAACGACATACTGTGTCCTTTTATTGGTGAATTAGATGAAGAAATCGAAGATGCCTACTTCCAGCATGATATCGAAAGGAATTTGGCCTGTGCACGCTCCTGGCCTCATGCCCCTGGAGTTTTAACTGTGGGGAGCAGTGAAAGCGAAGGTCTCTGAAAATAATCCCCATTCCATGGATGAACTGAAGCAAAACGTCAATTTCATTAGAGAAATAACATTTGAAGAATATCAAAATATTTTTGAGAATATGAAGAAACATGTGGAAAATGTTTAAAAATGATAAATTTTCCACTGCCTAGTTACTTTTTGATCACCCCGTATTACATTTGCAAGAGTGAGACATGTATATTATGAATGGGACTCCAGTGATTTCAGTACTGCCTCCAAAATTCTTAGGCTAATATAGAAAGGTCCCAGATTATACTGTAAGCTTAAAAAACATGAAAGAAAAATTGTAACTTTAAACAAAAAAAAAATATATATCTAGAAAATAATTTTTAAAAGTCAGTGTTACAACAATTTTTTTGTGAAATAGAGAATTGTTTTATAACCATGTTTATAGGAAAGTTTTGTGTTTGCAATACATTTATCATGTGATTTATCTAGTATTATAAATCAAACACGAATCAGCAATTTTCCATTATTATCATCACTTTCAATATAATTTGCCATAAAGAAACTCAATGAGGTAACATTAGGAATGTCTCATACTGTCTGATCATGTATTATTTTCACCAGATCAGGTCAGATATTTTGTTATTGGAAAAGCAATTTTTATGTAAAATTGACCATGTACACGATTTTCTTTTGTTATATTATTTTATAAAGTTCCTCCAAGAGCAAAAGCAGTTTTTCAGAGATTTTGCATATTATGCTTATGTTCACAAAAAACAACAAATACATGGCACAACTTATCCCACAGAAAGAGAGAAATAGTGTGTTATTTCTACTAAATGGTATACACTGACTGCACAGTTTCTGTCAAGACTGGCATTTCTTTGAAATAATGTGTGTTAATCAACAAATCCATCTACTATAAAAGAACACAATCATGAAGAAAAACCATCTTGTTTTATTACTATCATTTAACAACTCAGACCAGTCAGTGTCCCTCCAAAGATACATTTGGCAGATATAATCCTGTTTTACACACTTCATATAATGGTAACGTCAAAATTATAATAGCTTTTCTTAGAAGAATTTGGCACAAGATTTAAAAAAAAGGCTGAAAGATGCAATGATGTCTGCATAATTGAAGTAAAATAAAATATGTAATCTGAAATAAAACAACTAAGTTAAACATAAAGAAATGCATTAACTTAACATCTCTTCTAGAACATTATAAAATAAATTCATACCGAAATCTGCATTCAAGACATTGGTCTGTTAACCCTACAAACACCAGGTAGGTTTTACCTGACTTGTTTGCACCCCAGCCTAGAAGCACTAGACAGTGTTGTTGAATTGGCTGTAATATGCAAATTGCATGTTGATGGAGAGATATATTGATGACTTTTCATTACAAGCTGCAACTGCAGGTGGTATATAAAGGGTTGGTTAATAAATATAGCTTAACCACAGAATGCCTGAATCTCGTCAATGCATAGATACAATTGTCACAATTGTTTTTATTTTTAACTTTTTTCTTTCTTTTTTTTAATTCATAATTGGGTTTTAAAACTGATAACATTTGTAACAACTGCCTTCCATGCAGTTTATGCAAATGTCGGGGATAAAGCCTGGGAAAGATGCTGATTTAGCGAAGAAATCTTACACAATTATGCAGTCCGCACCAACATGAGGAGGAAATTTTTTTCCTAATTTAGGGCAGCGACAAATATCACATAATAACTGAAACAAGCATCAGGGTTAGACAGATACCATACCACACTAACCATTTCAACGTTATCCTGGCACAGAGCAAACTCATCTTAGGTCTACGCACAGCGCAGCTTTGTTAACTGCCAGCTGGTGACTTCAAAATATGGAGGAGGATACGTGAGACCACACAAGTTCCTTAAGAGCATCCATTTCCAAGGCTCACCACTACGATTTGTGGAGTTTGGAAAGTAGAAAGTATACGTAACTGGCAGGATGACTGCCACTTGTGATGTGAGCTCTCACCATCTGATCATCCTAGATGGGTTTGACAACTCTAAAGGAAATTTAAGTTTCTTGAAAATGAATACCCAAAAAACGTTAAATGAAATCCATTCGATTTTTAAAATGGCGCCGTTTTCTTATCATCAGCGAGTGATGCTGAGGAAAGGACATCAGAAAACAATTTGTTTTTTTTTTTTTTTGTGATAAGACGCTAAATGAAGGTTAACAAACAAATACACAAACTTGTAGTTCACTAAAATATTACCATTTTTAGCTTAAATGACTGAAAGTAGTTTCTTTTTCCAGTTTATAGGAGCTTCATTAAGCTCCTAATTAGATGCCGAAATCTCTCAACAACAACAACAAAAAAAAAAGGTAAGATGATTAGGTGTTCTGTGTTTTTACGGACATTTAGTGGGTCTTTTTTTTTTCTGACCCTGTTTAAAAAAAAAACAGCAGCATCCATGCTTCAAGATTGCCGCCGTTCTATTTTACTTTTCTAAATTAATAAAATATTTTTCTTTTGCTCGTACATAGAACAGCTGTAATAATAAAGACAACTGAAATGGCTGGTGTTATGTTCTCTGTGTGAAAGTACAGCAGCAGAGCGGGAGGGGAAAATATTTGGAAGTCCGACATACAGAAGGAAGGGGAAAAGAAAAAATAACAGTTTAAGCATAATTATTGACAGAATAAAATGGATAGACATTAAGTCAAACCTCCAGTGTGGCTTTGTCCTGAGAGAAGCAAAAATCAAAGAAAAGTTTTGTTAAACCGCAGCAAGAGAGAGAAGTTTTTAAAATCACAGAAATGACTGAAAATTTTTTTAAAAAAGCATCAAAAAGTAAGTTTATTGCAATGAAGGCATCGCATAAATAGTATTTCTAAACTGTGCATTTATCAAAAAAACTTTTTTTTATAAAAATATTAATTATAGGTTGATTTAGCATTTGCTCAGTTAGATTTTATCATAACGTTGTCCAGCACCAACTAATATTAAACACTTTATAGTATTCATTTCTATTCAACACTCTTCTGACCAAAGAGGACACTTACATTAAGCCTTACCTATACTGTATATACTCTAAAATTAATGGTTCTAGTAGGTCCTTTGTAGCATCCCCTAAGGCAGCACCCATCTCAATTCATTCCCTGGTATGGCTCTGAGCATGGGCCTACCCAAATGAGCAGGTGACTGATCAATAACTATATCTACAATAGTTATTGCATCAATTACCCAGTGAGTACCTATACCACAGAATGCCTACAGGATACAGGTAGTAAAACAAAGACCCCTGAAAGAAACCACAAAATACACCACCAGGATACTGTCCAACTAGATGAATCCTCCAGCAATAACTAGATCAGGGCTGCTATATAATATGCACAGCACACCATCCTTGCTGTCATATATAGAGAGGGCAAAGTGAAGTTATAAAATGTTTGTACATACTCTTTAAGAAGATACAAAAAAGCCTTACATGTGTTAATAATCAGTACCACTAATCTTTCCATCTGTGTTAAACTAAAAGAGAGATGAGAAATTTAAATTCAGCTATGGCTATACAAACAAACCTACTTTTAATAAAGAATATCTGTATCCAGCAGATTTCATCCTCATCATTTATTATACTTATTTCCACATTTTCTTTACTAAACTGTTTACTAGTAGACCATGCATCTACTAACTAGTTAACAAGAGGAGTATAAAAGAAACTGCCATAAAATGAGTAAAATTTAGTGCTATTTCATTAAAAAAAAAATGATTCTTCATTTGTAGACTTAAAAATTAAGAACTGCATAAAGTTAAACATATGTTTGCATTTTAAACTAAGCATTAAAGATTAATTTTTATTCTCAACTAAATGGATGGAATTTAATTTTTTTAAACAAAGAACTTCATGGTTTGGATTGTAGCCGCTGTGTTCAGGTATTCAGACCGTGGCAGGAGGTGTGTAATTACATGAAGAATTCCATGTAACAAAGAATCGTTAACAGTTTTGCCTCCTGAAAGGATTTTAAATTAACATATTAGGTAAAATTCCCTCATAAGTGTTCGGCAAGTCAGTTACACAGAAGAATCGTAGTAGACTCCAGCATGCAGGTTTTATCATCAAAAAGGACGCTTTCTCTGGCTATATCTTATACTGATTACATAGCAAAACCATACATAAATAAAGGTATAATGAACACTTTTTAAAGTAGTGTGTATATAAATATATTTTTTTTGTTACTGTATTGTTGTCTTTCCACCCTGTCACCATAATATTTCAGGTAACTGCTCTCACAGCAGCATAATGGAGACTACTGTTGGGAAATTTGGGCCTTTGTAGTGAGGCCAGCTAATCCATGCCTGCTCAACAACTTACCACTTTAGAGTGGGAAAGCAGCTGAAGGATGCCAGGTGTAACCCGAGCCCAGAAGTCCATCACAGTGCTGGAGGCTGCTAGGTTCTGATCACTGCTCAGGTGATAATGGACTGCTGCTGACTCACAGTACATTGTCCAAAGCTGGCAAAAGAATAAAGTTCATAATAAAAAATGATGTTTCATTTGGTAGCTCAACTCTAAGCGATCACTGGCAGCAACAGCAGAGCATTAACTGCAGTGCACAGGATTTCAAGTCAGTTACTCACCTGACAGAGGATGAAGGCATGAAACAATGAAGACATGTGCAGCACAGATGCCTGAAAAATACATAAATAAAACTATTAGTAGCCATATTATATTAAAAAGAATAGTAGTAGTTAGAAAGACAAAAGCAATGAGAAACAGAGAGAATGGTAAACAAATTCAGAAATGTCAACTTGTTCAAGTATTCCTTAAATACCAGGTGCAGAATTCTAAACTTTAACCCTACTAAAAATAAAACAAGAGACAAAGAGAGATTACATCAAATATCAACTGTCTCAAACCCTCAGTCTAACCTTATCATCAGATTATTAACTATTAGTACAATAGAGATGCATACTAACTTTCCACAGAGAGTTAATGATGTAACTGACTAATGTGGTAAATGTTTGATATTATTACTTGTAACAAGTTTTCAGAAAGAACAACAGAAAAGAGCCAAAAGAAAATGGACAATGTAGGAAAAGAAAGGGAAAAAAAAAAAAAAAGTTTTTTCTGCAGTATTGGTATCATAAAGCACTAATACCAATCCAGACTTTTAATTATTTATCTTATTTTGGTGCGTGTGGAAGTTCTTGTATGCGTGTGTATCTCCGAGGAGAAGGGAGTGGCTTAACCAAAAATAAATTATGCAAATTATCTCCCTTTTAAGAGCTTCACTTTCGAGAAAGACGGGAAAATTCATAAATAGAAAAAATTCTGTAACTTAATTTAATCATTTTATTTTATTTAAAATTATTATTTTTTTTCTAGCCTTCTTTCAATAAAACTGACTTTCACAAATGTGTCAAGCACACTAATCGAAAGTAATAAAAACCAGTCAGATATTTATCCCACCCAAATTCTATTAAATACTGCAACTGAAAGCTAACATCAAACAATAGAAACCCAAGAAATATAAAAAATTCTCTTAAAAACAGCATAATATGAAATATTTTCTTGACAGCTAAGTCAGAAGGCATAGTGATGAAAGACATTACAAAAGTTACCACTTACTATGGTATAGTAGCTGACATCTATTTATTTATCCTCTATTAGTGACCACAAAGCACTATTCCTTTACCACACATAAGCAGTGGTACAGCTTTAAAACAAACATTTTTTAATATACTGCATTTATCTAAAGTCTCCAAAGCAATTATAGAGACAATCAAAATTTCCAAATATGCTATGGCCCACTTCCTGAGGCACTAAACCTGCCAAATATACCTACGCAAATGTGCTTTTCCTCTTTAAAAGAGAGTAAAAATTTTCATTATTTGAAATAAGCAAAAATATTTTAAAAAAACACAAAAACAAAACATATACAACTGCATTATACTTGTTCTCTTCTGCAAACAACACACATGCTTCCTGATGGATCTGACAGGTTTCCTTGGCCCAGAACAGAATACCACAGTCAGTCAGTCAGTAACACCATTTCACCAAAATATTCTTGTTGCCCAGCAGCAGTTATTTTAGGCAAGTCTCTTGATGAAATCACTGTGTGTGTGTGTGTGGGGGGTGAGAGTAAATTTAAATATAATAAAATAAAACTTTTGGCATTCTTCAGAATGTAAAATACTCCCTTAAAACACAAACAAAAGGACCAGAGGCTGTATACACCATTATTTGCACATTATCCTTGAGTCATTTATTAGTGTGAAAAAGTAACAAGCAACTTTTCATAAAGGAACAAGTGTAGTCCACTTGCAGCCTTATTGATGTTTTTCAGAAGGTTAGTGATCCACTGACTCAGAAGATTGGCAAACCCCTATCCTGACTGTTGAGGTCTGAGGAAACCTCTCAGCAGCCAGCTAAAGAGGAGAGAGGTGGATGGTGTCAGGATATCAGCCATGGTGACTAAGTGAGTCACTTGGATAGAGCTGCCTCTTGAGAGGTGGTCATGGTGTAAGCTAGACAAGAGTTATCCGAGGAACTTCCAACGAATGTACCCGGAAAACCCTAACAGAACTTTTTTTTTTTTTTTTAGATGTGGGAGAAAACCAGAGGCTCCCCCAAATCCATATGGCCAACTGGTAAAAAGTGAGAAACCATAGGGGGGAGTGGTGGTAAACCAAACTGAGCCAGACCTGACTCGGACTCAACCTTAGCAGTCCAGCATTAGACTAACCACTCAACCATTGACTATCCTACTTAGACCTTAATTGGTATATTACTGTATAGCACTTACATATCACAGCCAGTTTAACTTTAGGGTTTCATCTAAGATATTAGGAAGATGCCAGAGAAAAGAAACAAAACTTAAAGGGCCATGACAGTTCAGTTGAACATGTTGATGAGAAGATTAGTTTCTATCTGGCACTCACGTGTCCTACACAAGTATATATAAAAAGCAGCTGTAATAGTATGCACTACTGCCACATCTAATACTGCTGCTGAACACATACTGGAAGCAGAGACTCCAACCACCATAATATACATTATAACAAGCACTACTGGCTCGGATTAATAAGCTCCAAAGCTATAGTAGGGGCTGACTATCAATTTTCCATCACAGCAAACATGCACTACATTGCAGTTCCAGTCATTGCCTTGAATCAAAAGAATTCTTGTAACTAAAAGCCATCAAGCAATCATGCCGAGGCTATTTGTAGATATACACTTTTTGGGAGATAATCAAAAAGGAATTCCCTGCACTGATCTGTGTACATATCAATTTTCCTCTGTGGATCATCTTCACAAAGACCAGTATTAACTGTCTCGGAAGTGCATGTCATTCAAAGCTTGGTGTCAAAGGTCAGGTCACATATACTGTTAAAGGTTATAATAATACAACACACACACACACACACACGCCCCTACATGTAATCTACTAGGGATATTCAAACAAAACCCAGCCAGATACCATTACAGTATTGGTATTCCAGCTGAGTTTTGGAGTACAAAATAAACTTGGAAAAGCAAATCTGCTCGTCTGTCTATTGATCTTTATCAGTAAAGTAGCATAGAATAACAGAGCATCATAGTAAAAGTAAATGCTTACTAAATGGAAAAAAAAGACTGTACATAGTTTCGTATACCTGCAAATATATACAGCAGGTATTTTTATTAGATGACAACAATACATTATTAAAAATAGAAAACAAAGTTGGTTCTTTTTATCAGTGTTTAAGACTTTGCTGACCTTTGATATTCTAGACAGACAACCTCTCCTTTTCTTGTGTTGGATCTAGCTATGAACTAACCCAAATACACAACTTGTTTTAGCTTACTGGCCTACATTGTTTAATAGATAAACTAATAAAAGTAACATTGTGACAGAATAATTCTCATTAAATGAATTTTTTACTTCCAACTAAGTAATAGGATGTATTAGAATGCCTTTTGTATGCTGTATGGTGAGTTATTCATTACCTTCTCTTTTACATGCAAGTTTTGATGAATGTTTAATTTCAGAAACTTTAGTGCTAAAGAACTACAGACAGTTATATTTTTAATTCAAAATCTTAATGATAAAATAGTATTGTTTTCAAAACACAAATTTAAAGTTCAAAGCACAAAAGACAACCTGTCCCCAACTCTCTGCTGAGATATCTGATGATTCATTGTTTATTTCTCTATAGCTAGTTCATTTAACAGTTTTCCACTCCAATCAGCTGAGCTGGTTTAGCCAGTTTCTTAGTCCATTTCAAAAGGCCCACCCAGCCTTAGTTTAGCAAAGGATCTCTAATCTCCTAGGCCTACAGACCATACTAAAACACAAAAGTATGTCAGTATTCAAAAGGTCTCCTTTATAAAAAGATGGGTGTGGTGAGACTGCTAAGTTGAGGGCTCAAGTTTAAAATCCTGGTTGGGACCTACTCAGTTTGGCATGGTTTTTGCCTCCTCTCAGCTGGCTTTGTAGGTTTCCTACCACATTTTTAAAATGAAGAGTTCTAGTAAAGATTTCCCTGCCAAAGTCAAAAGTGTTGAGCCCTCATGATAGTTCCTAGGGAGACAACCATAGCACCAGGCTCCCTCACCAGGGTTGTCTCCCTTGTAGACATCAGTGTATGGCACACCATCAGTGTTAATTATTTTATTTCCTTTTCTTGCAGATGGAATCCCCGAAATAACACCAACAAACACCTGGTCAAATGGCACTTTCTTCTTTAAAAAAAAACTATTTACTACCACCATTTATTATGACGACTTTAAAAACATTTAAACATAGACACATCTTAAATTATTTGGAAGGTTGCTCCTGGCCTTGCTTGCTTATTTATGGTCTCCCCCTCACTAAATGTGTCACTGTCCTCCTCTCGACACCATGGAAACTGCCTTGTTGGTTTGACATTTTTGAAAAGCATCTCAGCAGTAGGGGGACAGGATGAGGATCTAGCTTGGTTGCCTCAGACTGGCTATTCCAGGAGACCTATCCTTCTGTTCCTTGTAATCTAGTAGAGGGTAAACAAAGATAAGCTGTTCAAAAGTTGATATTCTAATCAGTTATCAGAGGGTAATTAAAACGATATACTAAAACTAGTTGTGCAGACCGAAGGAATGGTTTTATTTCCAAATCTCCAAAGAAATGTTCACACGGTGAAGTCTGCAATGCCGCATGTTTTCCTCACCAGTTACCTCAGAGCAACAGAGACTAGAATACAACAGAAATCTTATAAAATTACGATTTTCCATGTCCAGCTCAATCGGTCAAATTTATTTAATTTATTTTAATTTATCTGCTTTCTGACTAAAACTTTTCCTTTCATTTCAAAAAAAAAAAAAAGCAAACAACAATGAGAAATAAGAGAAAAATCCTATCTCAAAGTCTACCAAATAAAACGCTTGTCGACGGTTATGGAAAAATATGTATTTACTTCCTTCCAAAAAGGTTTTCAGATCTGCAGCATGCAACATAATGAGAAATATACAGAGTGAAGTAAACACACTGCTAGCAACAGGGAAACCGATGCCACCACCAACCCCGTTTCATACAATGTGCGTACTCATTCTAGGCTGGGCACTGACTGACCTTTGACTGTTCAGCAAATCCTGTCATAATCACCACGATGTGGTCAGCGATGTGAGATCCTGCCTCAAGAGGGATGGGGAGACAGTAGAGGGGTTCGGATCCCTCTGTAATAGCTGTGTGAGTGAGCGAGCCAATCAGGAGCCAGGAGAGAAGGCGGATGTGGCCCACACAATCAATGAACTCTTTTGGACTGAAAGCATCAATTAGAAACTTATTTCTAAATCAGTCAAAATAGTTTACAGTTTAAAGGCATTAGGATCCAAAATGAACAGAAGTATTTGTTACAGATCCAAGCCAATGGAAACTACATTCTGGCTGTGTATCTGTCAACACGGTCAATTGTGCATGGTTGACATATCCAGAAGATGTAAGTGGAAGACTGAAAAATGCCATGTGCTTTCTAAATAACATTTGAATTAAGTTATAAGTAAATATATAGTCTTTTAAAAATTTCTTTATTTAGAAGAGGATGGAACCAAAATGATTGATCCTCCAGAAGTTCTTTTTCAATGAAAGTTCTTCCTGTCTCAGAGATCACTGATTAGATTAATTTAGACGTGTTTAAAGTTTATTTATTGCAGCCAGGAGGAGAAAAAAATTTACTCTTTCCCCAGCATAAACACTCCAAGGATATCACTGATTACTATCTATCTTCAAGATGTAAGCTAGCAGAGCTTGTACAGTGCATGTGCGCATTCCCTTTAATATCCTTAACCAGTCCTCACTCACATTTTATCTGCTGTGCATTCTATCTTTTTGCATAAAACAATTATTAATTCTAAAACTATACATTGTGTCTTCATTGTCCTTTTATTTATAAGCAAGTTATTATCAAACACTGAAAAAAGAACAGTGTAGAAGGTGGATTGCATAGTCCTGGTGAGGCTTGTTTAGCTAAATTTAATATAAAAAGATAGATTATATATAAATAATTTAATTCTATAATTACATTTTAAAAAAGCAATAATATACAATTATTGGTGCAACTTTTGGCACAAAAGCAAAAATATGGGAGTTTGCACCTGTTAGTGCCTCTTTCTCTAAGAAAGAAATAATAGATAAGACTGCCTGTCTATTGAGTACTCTAAAGTCAGTTGGCAATCTACACTGTACTCCTTGAAAACCACCAGACTTTCATAGTAAATTAAACATATTTTATACCTACTTATGTGAAGAAATACTTTGTCATTCACTTCTTATTGAACATTCTATATTTTCCATCCACTTTCTCTCTTTTAGGGGCACTAGTCTCTCACAAAAGTCATGAACACAAATCACCACCAAGGAATTGAGAATGCAGATGGATGCTATTGACTGCTCTTATGGTCTTAACACCTCACCCTGTATACTACTGGTCTCTGGCACTACACTGACTATTGGTACTCGCACCACAACAACAACCTCTGAGCCAGATCAGCATGACAAGACCTGTGAGCCACATCGACCAAGATGGCAACATGCACCGACCAACCAACAGAGCATACTGATGCAGGCGAGCAACCTCTTACCGTCGACCGCACGCACACTGCCAGCTCCGCTGCACGACAGTGGCACCATGATCAATTGCAATGGACTGGACCTCTGGTGTGAGCCATCGATGATAGAGGCAACGTGGCTTTGGTCATTGGTCATCAAACAAAGAATCCACATCCAGCGATGCGCAATGTCCGACCTTTCAGCTCTGTTGAGTTTCACCTCTTAGTCATTAGTCACCACACCTGCCAGCCTGCTGCTGTGGGCATGATCAGTAAATACCCAGTAAGCCTTTGTCCCAAAAATCATTCCATGGCCAGTGGAATTTGTTCCATCACTAAAGGGCTGTAGTGATATGTTGCCACCACAGGGCAGTTGCTATAGTTTGCCCATACCTGGGTTAAGGTATTAAAACAAGATTAATATTTTTTTTTCCTTTGAAGGATTCATAGTAGTAACATAATAAACGAATTAAAGAAATGTTATTAACAATGCACTCCACCATGTCATTATTACAATTTTTAAAACCATGATAAACAACAATCAGAAGAAAACTTTTGGTCTAGAACTACTTGGGTCTTACAAAATAAAAACAGCCAATGATTTCTCACCCCTGTTGTATGGCAGATGGCGGATGATAGAGCCAAGGCAAATAGCGTCCTATAGCCTTGTTATCTCTCCCATTGCCTCGCGTTATTTCTAGAGCAATAAACTGAGCAATGCCAGACTTCAGCTGATTGCCCAGCGTGTCTTCATTCAGACTGCTAGTGCCCCCTTTCATGTTGTTCTGGAATAAATAAAGTTAACACAAAACACATTATTTCCTTTCAGATGTTTAATGTGAGGAGGGAAAAAAGGGATAGTTTACAAATTATCTGTGTACACCACAACCACACACACACACACACGAAGTTAGGATAAAACAAGCAGCCTACTTTGGTTCCATATTCCTTTTCTTTTTAAAGAAAACTTCTCTTCAGTTTAAAGAAATATGATAATGGTAAAACAAACAAATAGAGAATGCCACCTAGGAAACTGACACCAGTGGAAGCCTTATGTAAGCCAGCATGCAGATTTGAAGAGGATAACAATTCAAGCAGAGAGAGAGAGATGAACCACGAGCAATGGCGTAGCAAGTCCCCCTTTAGCTACACCACTGACCACAATGTAACTTCATTAGAAAGTTCATCAGCAGCACCAACGAATTCTAAAGAAAATAATACTCTAGAATCCATCATTCATAGTAAACACAAAAATACCAGTAAAGCAAAATATGCATCTCTTTTAAGCTATCTGATAAAACCAGATGTTTTCCTGTTCTTTGATGCATTTCACAATAAGTATTCCTTTGGGTAAAAAAAGATTTTTTAAATAGATGAATATAGCATATGATACACATTTTTAGAAGGGAACCTTAGCAAAAGTGATGCTAGATTAGACAGCGTATTTAGCTCTAAAGTTACACAAAAATGTAGCAAGCTATTAGGTTAGATAGGTTGTGCAATTTTTCTAAAATCTACATTTGTAAACCCAAGACTTAAATTTTAGCCTACCAAGTTAATCGCAATGTTCACCAAATCCATTTTTCTGCATAAGAGTAAAATAAGTGAAATCCACATACATTAGCCATCTATTACAAGTGCACCCATGACATAGGATAGAAATATAATAGTGTTATTGTTTGCAACTACTCTGATCACACACCTGTACAAGGTAAGTTGAATGTGGATCAGGAGCAGATTGAGGACATCCAGTAGTCAAGGTACAGATTAATGATCCAAATTTTGTTGCACCATTGAATAAGACAGTTTTTCCAGGTAAGGTTGCATTCAGCTTGGTACAAAGGTAGCCTGTGGGTGATCATGCTGAGTAATATTTCCTTTCCAAGTGGATCTGGTTACATACAGTAGTAGGTCATGGCATCCTTGCTTAAGCAGGCATCTTTCTTGATCTTGGGTGGTGATTTCAGCCACTGCTATGTTTTTTTAAGGTTTTGTATTGAATGTTTTTACAGTTGGAGTTTTGTGGATTGTGTACTTTTGACCAGTCAGCAACTAGTTTGTTAGTAAGAAAAACACCAAAATTCTGTGACATTCTTTCGAAATGTTGCATAATCTTTTATCCGTCTGATTACATCTTCATTTGTGTTGTTAGTTATTGGCTTCCCAGAAAATAACCAGTGTATCAATTAGCGTGCTTTTCAACCCATTAACTTTCAAAATAATCTATAGAGTCTCTAACCATTAATATGAACTGCCCACTTAGCTATGAAGATGCAAGTTGCAGCTTAGCTTGAGACATTTCCACTGGTGTACTGAACTTGCTTTCGTTGATGTCTGCACAATACGAACATCAGTTATGTCTTTAATACACCTGGATCACTTCTCACAGTATATGAAAGAAACACTGAACTTTTCTGGTAACATCTCATATATCTCACTGTATGTTTGTAATGGTGTTGGCAGAATCTGCAATGAGTCATCTTGGTGATTAGTCAGTACAACAGAGAATTGAAATAGTTTTATACATGACATGAAAACAAAATACATAGTCATCTACTGTTTCATTTGTGCAAATTCCCATGTCAGTGGCTTGAACTGCATAGCTGAGCCACAGCAACTTGATATGAAGTCAACAGCCATAAGAAATAGATACTTTGTTGAAATGAGCAGACTAAATGCTGAGAGCTGTCATTGTTTCAGAGAACATAAGTGGCAGACAAACAACTTGTAAAATAAGATGACTCGTAGTCATCGCTCTTTATGCAGCTTTAGCTTGCGTTTAACATCCTGTAGTAAGCTGTATTTCTGCTGCTTTTTCATGCCTTCCTTGTAGAGCAGGCAGAGAGCAACAGAAGTACATCTTATACCCCGCTTCTGCTGTGTTTCATATCAAAAGCTCCAATCAGAGTTATCAATCACTTTGATTACTTTGAGTAGTTGTGTCTTGGTCACTGAATACATCAAACTGAGCAATGAAGTGCACATGTAGACAGGACTTCAGAAATTGTATGAGTTCTGCTGGTCAACATACAATAGCTGACAGTGCTGCAAAGTACATAAAATTCTTTGTTTGGCAATATAATGAAGAGAGAGGCAGCCATAATGGTGTTTAAATGGCAAAACACAATTAGCTTGATAAATGGGCAATTAAGTTTGATCAGACAGAATTAGTTTCAATATCATCAGTAGGCAGCTGACAGGCAGATCAAGACAATACTAAGATGGACAGCTGAGGTGGTTACCTGTTGCCTTCCTCAATGATGACAAATGCCCCTATTAAATGTAGGAGAAAACCACAGTAGGGAGGTGTGCCATACCGAGCCTGTCCTGACCAAGGTTCTAGCTCAAGCCCTCAACCTATCGCTGGACCACCACACTAGGCTGTGCTGCCCTATTTTAAACAGAACACTAATTTGTAATGAACCTCTTTACTTTTGACAATTATTGGATGTAAATTTGGTTAACCAAGAAATAGATGCCCATCTCACTGAAGCCGAGTAAGACATCAGCACTGCATTATTGGAACATTTTCTTCACTATCAGTAGATAGGTGTTTCAGATTCCATCTGTACATCTGTTTGAATATCAATTAAAAACTATTAATTAGAGAGTGTCATGTTTCATCACACAGGCAGGAAAAACTCAAACTGCTACCTTTTCATCCTGACTTATGCACTGTTCAAAACATGATGGGATGAATTGTACTTTGGTTTTATGTTTGTATGCACATGGAATGTGCTTTAAATAAATAAAAAACACTCCCCCAGGAAAAATTTATGCAAGACAGCAGCTCACAGCGACTTGAACAGCTAAACATTATGGCTGGTAACAACCACATCTGAACTCAACCAAAGATGCCCAATCTCAACAAAGAAAATCCTTGTAAGCAGGTGACAGAGCCTGTGGTTGAATACTCTCTTGGCTTTACATATTGAAAAAAGTCCCAGTGTTTATTTGTTAGAAAAATAAGTGTATAAACCCAAAAACTTATTAATATGATGAATTAGATGATAATATAAGGTGGGGTACTTTTATGGAACAAGAGTAATTAAAGTGGTTTTAATATTAGTTAAACATACTTTAATTTCACATTCCAGTACTCGTTGTTGAAAATCTAGTCTGAGCAAGGATTTCTCCACTAATACAAATGGATGACTGACTACAGTAGTAACGGGTTTTCCAAGCTTTTTGTTTGATGTAAATAAAAAAAAAAAATTTAAAGGACCTTTGATGTGGTGTAAATAACACCCAGGCCTGTAATAGTTAAAGAGATATCTTTATGGCTGCAAAATGAAATGGAGGATTCTCCTGTGTATTCCTTCTGATCCGCTCTCTTCTTTCACATGATAGAACAAACAAACAGCCAAAACAATAAATCTCTAGACAAGTTTAATCCAGTTGACTAAACAAAGGTAACAAAGCTGGGCTTTTGAGCTAAAATATAATTCCAATTCACATAAGATTTTTTCCAGAAGCAATTTCTCGAAGTTACCTGTACTTTTGATACACCATGTGTTAAAGGTTGACTTTACACTAAAGGATTCTTTCATATTTATCTACAGAGCTGGTGAAATATATTTTTATTCTGTACTGGTTCATCCAAGCAATTGTGAACACTGCCTATAGCAATCCATATCTCCCTAGGTGTGACGCTACAGTGAAGTCTTTGTTATCCAGAACTATAGCATTCGTAATCTGTAAAATATCTCAATACAATTCTACATTTAGAAACCGGCATCCAGGCATCCCACATGTTAACTCTCCCAGATGGTGCTGCTGCTAGCTGCCTGCTCAGAGTGCTGGTTGTCATTGTGTACAGTGTCTGTGAATCAAACCTTTAAATTTGTTATATTGAGAGAGTAACCAACATTTTGATTAACTGGCACCTGCTCAATCCCGTGGATGCTGGATAACAGAGACTCTACTATACTGACATATATATTACAAAAATAACAACAGTTAAAAAAAAGTAGTAATTTTTCCTCACTTGGTACTAATGTCATGTCATAGTCAATCATGACAGCTGCATCTGTATCTCTGTTTTTGTCTGTGCACTCACCAGCAATAATTAACCCTATACATACCATCTCACCCCCCTTCAAATCTGCATTACTCAGCACAGGTTGAGTGAGAGCCAAAGTGGCTGTGACAAGCAGTACATTCCCCGTTAATGTAACCCTTTGTAACAACAGATCCATATCGCTCCAACCCCACGTTTTGTATTGCAAGAGTGTTAACTAAATATACAGCCAGTACAATACAAATACTTGTGCTTCTAGGCTGGTGGTATAAGTAAGGTAAAAACACACACAGCATACAAAAGGTTAATTGTAATCTCTGGGCAGGACATCAGCGAGCTTAAAAGAGCAAAACTGTGGTATGTTGACCAAACTGGGTGAAAGCAGACTAATTTTCAGGGCACTTTTCATAGCCTCTCCCATGAGAATATGGAATTGTGTTGTGTAAAAGATTGTTTTTTCTAATGGGGGGATAGGAAGATCATTCTGAATTACTGGCAGATTTGTGAAGTACTGATTAAAGTCTGAGAAAGCCAATTTCTGGACCAAGTGGATAAATTGGGCTGTCTTGCAATAGTAGGATTTGCTTTCCCTTTTAGGTACAGAGTTACAAGTGCACAAAATAAGTATCCACTTTTCAATGTGTTTATCATTCTCAGAATGTAATGAAAATCTTCCTATTCATGTACCCTGACCAAATATAAATTAAAAAATGGGAAATATATTTACACAGAGAATGCTTTTGTTTTTTTCCTAAATGATTTGGTATCTCAACAGGTCAGATTGCATAAAGCCACAAAAGGCAACATTTAAATCTTGCAACTGCATCCCGCCACTTCAGTTACCATAGCAGCAGCTTACCTTGACCTTTGTTAGCGTGTGCAAGTCAGCAATAAACTCCACACAGTCATTCAGGTGTTGTTTCATACACTCAGCCGCACATGTGCTCATCAGCATCTGAGACTGAACCTTGTACAAGATCCCAACATCCCCAACAATATTTGTCGAGCAAATGGTTCCTCCTGCATCAAGCACCACAAACTAAAGGAAAAGAAAATTCATTCTACGTCAGACATCACTTTGAAAGAGAATTCTTAATAAAATGTCTGTTTAGTATAAAAAGAACAATCGCCGCTGACAACAACCCACCTTATCTGCTACATTTAAAGGGATTTGGTTCTGCCTCACTTATCTATTCCTAGCTTTTGTCCTACACTTCTCGCACCAGTCCAGTTAGGGGCTCTGGTTCCCTCATTTCTGTCTAACCCCTAACCACCCTGACACGTAGCCAGAACCCTAAACCTATGCAGATCTGTTTATTTCACTTATATGTCCCAAACGTTACACAACCCCCCCAACCCAGACCCTGAAAATATCCACACCCACCCCCACTCTCTCGTCTACTTCAATAAAACCCAAAAGTTTTATTTCCCTACCCAAATTAACAGGTAAGGAAGGAAGGAACCAGACATCTCCCAAATGCCCAGGAGTGAACTGCAGTTTTTGCTTTGTGTCTCTGCTGCTGTCAGATCAGGGCTGTTATTTGTACAGTTAAAAAAAAAAAAAGGGACCTGATTAAAAGAATTATGGAAGCATAAATGTCCCTGACCATGAAAGAAAAACCAAACAGAAATTCTCTAATCTGTGTTAACCAAACTGTCAGTTACCTGTACAAGCAGCAGCAGGCTGTCATCTGGAAGACTGGATTTAAATTTCAAGGCTTGTACTAGCTCAAGAATTACCGTCCTAGTCAGAAAGAGCTTGTCTCGTTCCTGAAAAATATTCATACAAACAACAACTGAAGTCTTATCAAGTGTGCTAACATCGGTACATAAGACGTCTGCCAGAGAAACCAAACTCCTGGTTTCAGTTTCCAAAACTAAGTGTAGGTTAGCTGCTCATCCACCACAGAAATTCCCTAATAGAGCACTTTAATTTTCAGATGTGGGAGGAAACCCACATGGCCAACTGATGGAGGAGAAACTGTACCTGGGAAGTACAGTGCCAAACTGAACTGGTCTCAAGTGGTATTCAAACCCTGGCCCTAAACCTTAGCAGCCCAGTTGCCTACCTGCTGGAACATCTTTACAGATACACATACCTACCATACCCAAATTGTTAGTAGCAAATTCTAAAACAAGTGTACCAGCATGCAGCAGTTGGTTTTGCTTGGTATCTTTTTAACCTCCTTCACCAGACAAAAACACACCTTTAATATCTCTACTAATTTGGTAACTATGAAATTCCACCTAGTAATGTGTCATGCAAAGAGATGATAAAATATTTTCACTTTCATCAACAAAAGCAAAAGCACCAAGTTTTGGTATTTTGAATCTTTTATTATGTAACTGGTGCATTAATTATTGGCTTAATTTGGATTGAATTATTTATTAAAATTTACTATAATCATAATTTTGCATAATAAATTATAAGAATAGAAAAATATTACTAGCACTTTATGAATTTGTACATTTTTCTTTTTAAAACTATGATTACGTAAAACAGAAGTTTCTAAACAATCTCGTATTTCACATCGTCAAGTTTTCTCCAGTCAGGCGCCAAAGCAGTTTCGTGTCCATGTGTGGGGCTGTGCTGGGGCATGAGACTAGAACTGTTGTCAGACTCACGAGGCAGGCAGGCAGCCAGCCAGCACCTGCTTGAAAGTTAATGAAATCTTAGTTTTTTTTCTTTAGATACTTGATCATGAAGTTAGCAACTCCCGGATACTTGGTAGCCTTTTGTTCTGAGATGGAGCACTGCTCTTGTTAATAAAATCTGTGGCACTAGCCTACGAAGATACACACCCCGTCCTTTTTTTAAGGGAGGAAGAAACTATCGTAAAAACGAGAAACTCATTATAAATGTAAACATCATAAGAATTATTTAAGATTTGAAGAATTTGCTGTATGTTGCATATGACTGATCATGGGTATACTTTCAGAATGCTATAGTACACTGGATACATTTGTGGAGAAAGAAATGTACCTAGTTGTTTTTTTCCTTAAAAAAAAAAAAAAACAGCAAGCAAACAAGCACCATTAAATAATAAGCACAAAGAAATTTCAAAATCCTTGCTGACAATGGTATGCATTGAAGACTAAGTTTCCCTTTCAGAATCAACAGCCTGAAACCTTATAAGAGTTGCCATACCAGTTTTAGAAGGAAAACTATTTGAGCTAAGGGTCACATGAAACTTGGCTCACAGAAAATGAGAAGCTGATAATATAATGCATCCCTGTTACAAAATAGGAAAAAATGAGAGATGAACAAACACAAGAGGCGTTTGTTGCAATATCAGCTGGCAGTATACACCATGCATGTACATAATGGTCGGTTGTTAATCAGACATGTTATTTTTTTTTAAAGGATGAGTGGCAAATACTTGGAATACCAAGCATACTGAGGCCAAGAAACAGGTTATGAAATAAATACATTATGCTTTTATAACAGAGTTTGTTTGTTCTTAGTAATTTAAACCCTCTCTCTCTCTATCTGACATACTTTAAAAACACTTATCCAAGTACATTTTCGTGAGACTGCTTGGTCAGGATTTACTTTCACTCGTTATCAACATCATCATTTCACAATTTACCATCTTCTAATTATCACATCTTAATAAGGGTAACAAATGTCATAATCATTATTATTATTCTCTTTACTTAGTTTTATATTGTAATGAAATGAAAAAATTCTAAACAACATATATTAAAATCTACTAAATAAATAAAGTAAAAAATTGAACTGCCTGCTTTCATGTTGTAACCATGGTGACGCTAACCAACTGACTCCTAAGGGCTCTCTTTTCACCACCCAACCCCCTCCCAACAAAGCTACCAGGTGGCGACTAAAGAAGTGAGTGCAACTCATTTCAGAATCTTGAGAAAGATGGTTTTTTCCTTCTATTAATTAAATCACACAAACTGCACCCTGTGCTTACTGCATGCAATCTCACTGTCTAAAACCCTATCAATAAACAGAATACTGCATCTAAAAAAGTAAATATATTTTGTAGATGAATTTGAAAAATGCAAAAACATCTTGTGCACAACTGCATAGATTCGCTGCTTAGCAATGGTTTTAGAACCTATACACTATTTACATCTATAGGGAGGTGTCTCTTCTTCTGACCAACTGACAGTTTTTCTAAAAGAAGTGACCGATTTCTAAGAACCCCTCTGACAGGGTTTTCCCCTCATAAGCTGCCATTGTGTTTGTCCAAGCTGAGCCAGTCCTAAATTAAACAGACATCGGAAAACTATACTTTGCCCCATGAACGATTTATGTTGCCACCTAATTCCATCCCCCCCCTTTTCCTACAATTACGCCAACCTTCCCCCAACTTCTGCCCGTTCGAAAAATCTCTTCCTGTATCACTATTTTCAGCACATTCACCCTATACAAAACAGATCCATAACTAATTTTAAAATGTTTATTTAATTCAATATCCATAAAAATTATCAGAGATCTTCTTGCGCCAGTTGCTATCTAACCCTCTTTATACCATCTGGGGGCATTTGCCCCTCCCCACCTTCTACCCTTTGAATCTGTATATCTGTATTACCTGATTCTTAAATTTAACCTTTTAAATAACAAATCCACATGTCGTTTCAACCCCACGTGTTTTGCATCATGTGAGTTAACTAAATATTCAACCAGTTTAACAAATACCAACCAGTGCTTCTAGGCTGGTGGTATATGTAAAGTGAAAACTGATGTGGTATACAGAGGGTTAACACATTCTCTACGTACACACGTGCATCTGCTTACATTTAAACAAAACATTATATAAATTAATAAAAAGAAAACATGCAAAAGTAAATTATCTTATAGCTGAGTTTTTTTTATTTTACCAAGTGATGATTTCATAATTTTTTAAACAGATCCTGTACATACAGAAAATTGTACTGACAAGGCAACCACAACAGAGTGAACTGGTAACGTTTTAAACTCATTAAAATCTGCCAGTTGAATCTATAGAGCAGCTAAAAACATTAGGATTTCTCCTAATGCAAAGTCGACTAAAACTCCTCTTCCAAACTTTTATTTCACATTTTCTATAGGTCGACCTAAATAGTATATATTTGTATCAGCCATGGTTGTCTGGTAAGAGGATTTCATTGCCTACCTCCAAGAAGTAAATTTAGAATCAACCGGGTAAATAAACATGCAGGAAAGAGAGAGAGAGAGAGGAGAGAGAGAGAGAGAGAGAGAGAAGCAGAAACTTTACTGAATACCTGGTGACAAGTTAGTAACTATAATGACCATGGCAACTTTGATTTGCATTGTGGGAAGCAGTAGGATCTCTTTAACCATGTCATTGTGCCAGGTCATCTGGAGTCGCAGGCATGTCACGCAACCACAATCATAATTAAAAGAAGAAAAAAAAATTGTTCCAGTCCAGATTTATGACATTCAAGTCTTATTTGTTGTTCTCGTCTCAAGATTTAATCATTGCCTTTGGGCCACAAAGTTGAAAAACATAAGGTGACAAATTACACCAGTCCTCAGCTGACTGCACTTCAGAATGTGCCCATAGATAATTTGAATGCGGTATAAATCTTTGAAAAGATCAATCAAAGCAAAGAAATCTGTATCTTTACAATAAAAATGTTCTTCATTATTATTATAATCTGTGGGCCAGGTATAACAACCCCTTTCCCCCCAAGGACAATGTTTTTTTGATGATCCTATGTCATAACAATTTGAAATAGTTGTTGTTCATCACTTGCTGCCTATTCTACAGAAAATATGTCTAAAAGACCATCATATGTCTAATAATATCTTTACAAACATACCAAACCATATGAGTTAGTCTACACAGGTATTTCAATTCCCTATAGATATATTATTACTATATAGTGTTAAAGTATCTGTAATGTCATAATTAGCTTATATAATATAAAGAAAATGTTTATATTTAATATAAATCTAAACATAATTGACTTATATATTAACACACGTGCACTGTATATATTGTTTATAACAGGCTGTTTCTGTCAGCAGTACTGGTAGCAGTGTGTTCATCAGTCAGTAGGCTAGTACAGTTGATTTATCATTATTGTTGTGGTAAACCATGTCCACCAAGCCAGCCACTTGTACATTTTTCTCATTATCATCAGTGTGTTGAGAGGAGCCTCAGACAGAATGTCTACCAGGTCTTGTGGCAGGATGTCACCTTCAGTCCAGTCATGCTCATCACCCCAACCTTTCACCCAAGCCCAGCTGAGATGAGGATATCTGAATATCAAAGATGCACATTTTTCCATATATGAATTTGGCGGTTGACCCTCTCAGAGCATGCGTCTTCAGTGATGATCAGCATGATGGCCAGTCAGCAAGCAAACTTTTCCAGTCCAATCTGACTAGGAACACCAAGTGTCTTGAAATGTCCACACAGGATGCTTTTCCAAGGTCTTCTTGACTGTGATCTTTCCCTTGCAAATAAAGGAACTGGTTCAGTCACACCCAGAAAAGCATGCAGTACAAGGTGTGCCATGCTTACTGATGAGAGCATTTTATGTCCAACACTCAATTTTTGTTTGCAGTGCCTGTGTTAAAGTATACATTCTTCTGTAGCAGGTTACCATGGTACAGCAGCAGCATGAACAATCAGACAATGAGGTCAGTTGTATATGATGTAGCAAAATGGGAACTGCAGCAGGATTCGTATGATGGCTTCTTCCTGAGAAAAGGCAAAAGCTGGAACAAGAGAGCTTTCTACTGTGATGCTATCAGTTCTCGTTAACTAAGTACAGCTATAACCACAAACAAAGATCTGTAACCCTGAAGTTGTACAGCATACTTTCTCCCTGTCATTCTGACTAAAGAGTTTTGATCAAGTTAATTTTCTTGTCATTATTTGAGAGGAAGGATTTTCATTCTTTTAGCAGCTTTGTTAATGAGTTTTTTTTTTTTTTTTACCCAGGTATGCATCGAAGATCCTCATCCTCCTCTCAGCTGACTTAAATTAATTGTTATTGTAGGTATCAGTGACAAAATCCAATCTCTCCAACTTGGGAAAAAATACAGAATTTCCTTAGCTAACTCTCCAAATATCTGAGGCAGAGCAGTGACTGGCTGCAATAAAGTAGTTCTGTCAAAAATAAGAAGAATAGTCAACCAGTGCAGTGTCATCTTCAAGCTGATGGGCCTGTCTGTCTTCACTGGAAGGCCCTCTGACGTAGATAACCATAAAACTGAACCTAGTATGTTCAACAATAATTTCTGCAGACTGAAACTCTTCTCTTCAGAGAGAATGAGCAGCTGTTGAAAGAGATTGTGTCATGTTGTCATCTAGGTGACCTTTATCTTTGAAGACTTTAGCTTCATGCTTTTTTTCAAGAGAAAACCAAATGTCTTGCAGAACTTCCTTTGAAGAGGTGCATGGAATTTTGGAGATTTGTCAACAATTCTTTTCTGAACAAACATATTTAATGCTTCTTTTCCAACTAAATGCTTCAGCCTTCAAGAGATCAGCTGGAGAATGTCTCTCGCATGAAAGACAGGAGAAACCTTCTTTGATTCCAACTTCAAAGACACTGAAGTAGTTTTGGAAGGGAAAGGCAGGCAGGCTGCAGACCTGTCTTGCCAAGCTCACTCTTAGATGGCTGTATGTACCTGTGTGCAGTCTTCAGAACTAGTCACACCCATCATTTCTAATGTGGAATCCCTTTAGCTACCTCTAGAATATCATGTCATACACTACTTGTAGTGAGCTGGTAGTTTCTGCTGAATTCAGTGAAGCTTCTTCTCAATTTAGCATGGCAAATGTCTATATGTCCAGTTGTCATGTCAACAGGATTTCTTGATTGCTGATATATTTGATCTGAACTCAGTCAACCAGCAGTTTCTCAGAAAAATTGTCTACTCCTGGGTGGATATGTGACAGGTTGATGAGTGTCAGAAAGTAGACAGACAGGTACTGAGCATAGTTGTGGTGATCCTTGATAAGTAACAAAGGGCACAACTCTTGAACACCTGCCAGGTGCAAATCAAAGCTAGCTCAAAGGAATCTCAACACCAACCAGATCCTGTCTAAGTAATGAATAAAAATTGTGCAGTTCATCCTTGTTCACCATTTTGCATCGTCTTTATACTCACAGTACATTTCATGAAGACACTGGTCACCAGCACTTGCGTCTTGCATGACTTCCAAGAAAGCCTTCCCATCAATGGACTAACTCTGCTCCGACTCAACTACATTTAAGTCACTTTCCTGAAAATATCAAATAACTGTCTTTCCAGGATTTCTAGGGTAAATTTACACACATACATTATTTTCTTGTACCTTCCCAGTCGATAGTCTCTGTGGATCCAATGGCACACATCCCAGACTCAATTGTTGTCAGTGAAACCAGTGACATGTTGTAGCTTCCAAATAAGAGCAGATTGTGTGGAAAACACCAAGCTGCACAAAACATCGTTAAACTGGAGTGAATGGTATGCTTTCTTGAAAACAGCAACATCAAATGTTACAAATATGTTCTGAGACACATATAGCATGTGCTGTACTGTGGAGTTCTCTGTACCAGACAAGTTGACAGGTGCCATGTAGTCCACTGTAGACTGCCTTACCTCAATGATGGGAGTGATCCCAGCAGCAGATACTCACTCTTCCCATCTTATAGTTCAGCTTGACAGAAGACTCAGAAGTCTGATAGGCATGCTTGCTTCACAACTTCTGGTATAGTTATGGTTTACTAAAAAATGGTCAGGTGTGATATAAGGTCATGTACATTTTAACACCACAGGGTAGAATATTCAAAGACCTTTCCAATGATACCTTATGTGATATAGTTTGGCAGAACTGATGAAATAAACTGCCATCTTTCCTTAATCCCATCTTTACTTCGAAGCATTGTTAACGACATTGGTTATGTTCAGTCACCAAAAATTGGATGAAAACAGCAATTCCCAAGTGGCAATCAAATGAATTTTACACTTGTACGTTATGAGCATTTTGTGGTGTAAATTACCTATATATATATATTAGTTTCTTTATCTAAAACATACACAGTGGTGGCTATAGTCACAGACTTACCAATGAAATATCTCAGAAGGACATTCTGATGACAAAGCAAGCAAAAAGAAAACCTGAGAGATCAATGCTCCAACATAAATTTATTGTTACACGTTTTGTTGTGTATGGACTTTCTAAAAGTCACATGCTAATATACATGTAACTATATGCACTGATACTCTTTGTACTAACATCAGTAGATCCTCAACAAGGTCCTGAAGATCTCCGGTTTGACACAAGATTGTATAGCATTGGCGGATCCAGGATTTTCGGAAAGGAGGGGGCGTAGCATAGTCCATACCGAGCGCCGAATTCCAAATGACACCTGCTAGACCAGAAGTGAGCAAACTATGGCCCACAGCATCATTTAAAAAAGGACAAAAAATGGGATGTTTACACCTTGTTCATTTACATTGCAAGGTATGTGTCAGATCGACACTGTCCATTCAGAAATTTGTAGGCCTACTTTTCGCAGTTTTCTGGTTTCATATAAAGTGGGAAATTCCTATGAAGTTGGCCCGAATTTTAGAAATACAGGAGTCAAAACAAGACTCTGGGTTTCTGTAGTTTTATGAGGAATGCGGCCGAGCAGCGATACAACAGGTGCTCATGCGGTCTCCATAGACAATGTTCTCCCACCCCTAGACCACTAAACACAGAACGTGATTCATTTCAGACAACATCCAGCATCTGTAGTATCGAGTCTTCACAAGAACATTGAACTAACAATAGCATATTTATTTTGTAATAAAATCTATAATACATTTTTATTTCAAGGAAATGTAGCCCAGTTCAGCAAATTCATCAAACTGAATAAATGTTCAGATCCCAGATAAAACCAAAATATATTTACGAAATGACAGACAAGGAATCGTCGCTGATGTTATACACTGCCAAGTGTCATGCATCAACGCACCGATTTTGTAATATTTATCCGTCAGTGGGTTGTTGAAAAGCATGTGCCTTGGGTACCTGTGTGCATACGTGTCTATGATCCTGTCATAGTCCAGGCGAATGTCCCTGTGGACGAAAAGTAGAAGCAAGGCATTGAATCACTCTTGTCATTGTTGAATGATAATCTTCATCTAGAATCACTCTGATCACTCAGACTGGGAGTCACACAGCAGATTCGAGCTGTCTACAGTTTATATGAGCTACTAAACATCGTCACTTTTATTGAATGATAAAGGATCAAAACCAGGAAGCCAGTTCTCAAGACAGATTAGTAAAACGACGCTTTCAGCAGAGAGCACAGTGATGTGAATGGTCGAGCTGCTCCCAGGAGGTTGAGCAGAGATTCGAAATGTCAGGGATTCTCTTTATGTAGGCCCAGGTGCGGATCCAGAGGTGGGGTTGTGACTCACCCCTGCTCGACCCGCCAAAAAAAAGTTTGTGAAGAATTTTGTGAACAACTGAAAAAAGTCCACACAGAAGAGATTACAGACGCACAGACAGATATGCGAAAACAGCTGAAAAACAACGGCACACACCATTTGTCAGCTTTTTTTGCTCATCATTTGTCTTGTAGATTGGTATTTAGTTGATCTGAGGATGCTGGAGATCCTGACCAACCACTGCAAAAATTCCTGGATCCGTGCCTGAGGTCGTGATTCCACCCAAAATTATGATCCTCTAAGGAAAATGCCACGTGTGGAATCCCCAATGTATCCTTGAGCCATGTATACCCCTCACTGGGTTATGAGAGATAAGATTTTCATTCGAGCACAAGAGATGATCATGTACACTTAATAATAAGTTACCATTTATGCAAAAAACAGTATTTTTCAGAAACCGACCTTTCTTCTGTGCAAAAAGTCAACCAAGGTCGGCTGTGATCTTTTCATAGTGGCAGCAAACTGTAGTGTCAGTGTAGGCTCATCTAATGATGATCAATGTGAGGTGTGTTAGCAGCTGATTATATACTGCGATTGACCCTGACCTGATAGTAAGTCGGCTGACCGCTGGGCTGACCGATCGGTATAATGTTTCAAAGTTCAGTTGTTTTGGGATTACAACAGATTGCACACAGTGGTTCTCGCTCGCCAGTGTCGTGTAGCAGCACTGTTTGTTCACTTAACCCTGAATACCCCGCCAAGACAATGTGCACGGATTTTGTAACTTACCATAGGGACGTAAGGTCGTGATGACGGAGCCTGAATTCTGCTCTGGTATTCAGGTCACCACAAGATTTGGGAGTGTAAATCTTAGTTTCTTCAGCAGCTCAGTTTTATGAAGAAAATACAACTAAGTTTTTGCATCTTCTGCTGTATATAGAAAAATAAAAATTTGTCACCTGAAAAATAGGGGGGGTGCGCAATGTTTTATGCCAACTGCTAGAGAATAACTGTATACTAAGAAAGCCAAGTGTACACTTCTACTGGTGATACACTGAAGATGAACCATTTTTCCATTGTTTCCTTAAATTGAACCCCCTGGACCCATTTTCCCTTTATAATGTGACCCTTGGCAGGTGGTAGGAGAAAAAAAAAGATTGTCATGCTCTTTAGCTTTGTTAATTTATTCAAAATTTTATCATACTTATTCATCTGAGAGAGAGAGAAATGACTGGTAGAGACACACAAGTTACAATAACCAGTTAGAACACAGTGATTGATTTCTTTTTGCTAAGTTTGACTAATTTCTTTAATCAAATCACAACTTTTGCATTTTGATCTTTATTAAAGCTGTAACACCTGTAGGCTCTAATTTCTTCTTTACAAAACTACCAGTATTCTTAGATCACTCTACAGCTGCAACTTTAAAAGACCCCCCTTTTTTGGCTAGTAATTGAGCCAAATAAACAAATATTTGGGCAGTAAAGCCACAATGTCATCTACAGAAAACATCGCAGAGCTGACAGCGAGTAAGTTATAATTAGTGAATTGTTGGGAGTGATCACACTCCACCCATTTCAGAGGTTAGATAAACTGTACTAAAGCATTTGCAATGAGAAGTATTCTCTAATCGGATATTGCTAACACTTCTCTCCAAGATTTTAATTCTTGTTCCAAGTTTCTCCTGAGACATAAAAAGCAACTGTCCATGATTATTACCCTGGTATAACATTGTTACACAAAATGGAGTTAAACTGACACACATACAAATATTTGACATACAGGTTCTTATTTGATCATTAATTTCTTTACATGCTCACAACCAGACTGTTCGAAGTGAGCATGCAAAATTACTTTTCATGATAAAAATGAAAAATCAATTAGATATTTTGTGCTCAACAACTTTATCCAAAGATCAAAGTGGATTACCTTATTCATACAGATCATCAAAAAAAGTTAAAAAGAAAGTGGCAAAGGAAAAAATGAATGACAGAGCCAGTAACAGATGGGTCTTTAAACATATATCCTGCCTTTTGCTTAGTAGTTAAGCAACTGTTCAAAAGAAGAAAGTTTCCAGGTCAGTTACACCTTTGACAGGTGTTAGCACTCTTGTTAACGCAACACTGGCTTCAATTTATGCTTAACATCTGCATCGCCACTTTTCGTGAATGCACAAGGCCTTAGGATACCTTAGTGAGAGCTGTGAGCAAAAGCAGCAAAATTTTTCAAGATTAAAAAAAAAAAAGGCGAGAGAGAGATGGAAACTTTGCTCTGTGAATGATACAAAATAAGACACCAATAAAGACCAACCAACCAACCCCCTCCCCCACCAGAACAAGAGGAAATTTCTAAGGATCAGTCACCAGAGTTGAAAGTATCAAGCTGTACATTTCTAGAAAGACAACCTGAAATTTTAATGAATGGACAAGAGCAAGAAAAAATTGTGAATGGGAAGGAAAATCCAACTAAATACATAATTTGTTCGTACCATAATGAGTCACAATCTTACAACAAATTTCTTTAAACTCAATTTTTTATTTTGTCCTTTGATTGGATCGGACCCAACCGCCACCACCACCAGTGACTCTGCCCAACACTTGCGCTAGCATCAAACCGTGAACAGTTTTATAATTAAAACCTCAAATCTCAACACAGGTGCCTTGAAGGCAGGAAGACTGCTACAACCAGTGCCAGGTTTTCCATGGCACTAACAGATAGCTATAGGCTGAAAAATTCACCAACTTTCTGATTTACTGCTATGTAAGCAGCAGCTTAGCATAATTTTAGTACACAGAGCTGAAGGTTACATGTTGGCAGGATGATCCATAATATACAGAACCTTCCACGCTTGACCTGTCAGCGTATTGAATATCTGGCACACATACACCTACCGAGCCTAGTTGGTTTATTTTCTCTTGTAAAAGCAATTCAATAACTAAAAAATTTACTATGGTAACTCACGGTTTAAAAAGTGTTAATTTCCAATAAAATCAGCAGAAAATTTCAAATTAAAATAATGCCTACCCAATAACCATGGAGATTAAAATATTTAAAAAAAAATTAATGTTAAATTATTGAATTTCATCTTTGTTACCTTAATTAACCAATAATTCATTCTTTAGCAGCATAATATTTGCCAATATTCCTATAAATAAAAAACGGTTAAACAGTCAGGAAGCAGCAGACTACTTCTATAGAAACAGCAGAACGTGTCCCTATAAATATTGTTCTGCTGTAGTATACTTAAGTTCAAAATTTGCTAATTGTAACCTAACATATGCACACATATTCATAAAAATTTACTAAATAAACAAAGGCTAGATAATCATTAACCTCTATTGCAACGAACCAGAAAATACAAACAACAGGCTGAGTTTCGATGAGAAATTTCTCTTATCTGACCAATTTAGAAAATGGAGAATAGCAATGCTGAGAAAACGAGGATCAGAAGTTTTATCTTTTAGATTATTATCTGTTTGAAAATTCATTTCTTGCTTGGTGAGCATAAAAACATAAACCGATACCTGATACTTGAACAGTACTGTGAGTGATCATGTAATAAGACTTTTGATCAGAAACTGAATTTTAAGGACGCACAGTTGAGGAATAACATCAGTTCAAAGCACTGACACTATTCATCAGACAACCTATAAATCACAAGAGGAGATGTGTGTGCACGCGCTCAAGACATCTCCACACAATATTTTACTGGATGCAGCTGCCTTGGAGGGTTTAAATTTAATGGTGACTAGGTATCTCCAGGGTGCAAGACACGTTGTTTAGATACCCGGTCCTTCATTGCTAAACATCTACCTTCAGCACTGTCAGACCATCAGTGACCTCTACACAGTCAATGACATATTGCTGGGAATGACACGAATCTAATATACTGTCAAGCTTAAATCTCTCTTCTGCACCGATTCTGTGGTGATCAGCTAGGCTCCCTGTGAACGTGTCTGTACTGGCTTTTACCAAGATAATGCATAGTCTCCAACACATGCTGAATCTCTGTCTGTGGTGTTTGCAATTGCGATAATGCATTTAGAAAATCAAATACCCTTTAAAAGGCATTGGATGGATGAAAACCTTGCAATAGTAGGAACTGAACTAAATGCTTCTGGAATTGCAGGAAGACCAGATCATCAGCAGAGTCATCAATCAGAGTCTTTAGATGCCAGAATGCTAATAACATGAAAAGAACAGATGGCCACCCTAAAACAGACCAACCTGTAAGCAAGTTATAATGTGGTAAACTACTTACCTTTAAATATCAACTGTCAAATTTTATAACAACTGCAGATGGCATTTACAAAATTAAACAAACTAAACATTTTTTTTAAAAGACAAATCAAACCAGTGCAGACACACAACAATTTATAAAGCAAAAAAAACACTGTTCTTGGATGTCCAAAGACAAATCAGAATTGATTAACATGCCTTCTCACCAAAATGTTACAGACAATTCTGATTTTAAAAAAAATAATGGACTTTAATCCTTAAACATGAGTATAGTGTCAAAATTCTCATAATAAGGCACACACAAAATCAAAAATATCTTTTTTCCTTTATAAAATGACAGATTTGCATGTAAAATTAAGATAAATACTCAAAAAAATATAACTAGCATAACTACCTTTGTTTTGGCCTGGTGGAGTGCAGAATAAGTCATAGTAGGAGATGGTGCTGACAAGACTGGAGCAACCTTTCCCCATCTCTCAATAAGAGGGGGAGCCTGGAGGTCTAGTTTGTCACCACCCTCCTCATGGTCACTCTGTCGGTTAAATTACCTGCCACTTGATATTCATCACTTTCCTCACCAGATGATGTATCTGATGACAAGTATTCCTTCTCATCACAGATCATCCAACATCCTCAAAATTTTCTACAAGATCAGCATAAGCTTCCACACTTGAGTTCAAGGGACATGCATCATCATCATGATGATTAATTGGGTACTGAAAAGCATTAAATTTTCCCACACTTTGTGGATGATGGTAATAACCTCCACAGGCTTCTATTGTTACCATAAATTATTTTGGAATTTAAACAGAGGCAAGAAAAGTTAAATCATCATGTGACAATAGTTGCCATTTCCCATTAGGTCATTAGATGACCATCATTTAAGGGTTAAAAATCAATCCCATTAACATACCACCTACCGCAACTTGGGGCCTAATTAGTTCCGATGCAGTCTTTAACACATTAAACGTTTTAATTCTTACCCTGTATATACACTCATACATACCTTAGTTAATGCCCGGCTACAAAGAGAGCAAATGTCCATTATCTGCTGAAGTTTGAAAGAGCAGTTCTGGATAGTGAAACTCAGCACCTTCGAAAATGGCTCCAAGATTCCCTAAAAACATAACACACGTGTATAAAATCTACCTCCAAAAGTTGAAAATAAATGTAAATACACAAATCTCAAATTAATACAAATATTATGACTGCATGAAGAAGAATATCTCACTCACCCGAATGTTAGTGATTCCAGGAATTTTTAGGATAGATATCATGATTTTTAAAACAGGTGTGATGTCACATGGGTTAGGGAGCACATTAGGGAGATGACGAAAAAATGTTTCGAACTGGGTTAGGATGGCGCTCCACATTGGCGAAGAGGTTTCCAGAGGAATGCAGTTCAGGTAGGTTGATATATTGGTGAGCAGCAGCATTATGTTATCTGATGGTAAGTTGTTTTTGTTGTTGAGACCCTGAAGGGAGTGTCAATAATGAGAATCTCGACAACGGAATGATCCCACATTTTTTCAGTTAAATGGAATAAATGTATTGAAAACCATATCATGAAATTGAAAAGATAAAGGTACATAATCTTAGAAATGCGTGAATGGACAATCTATTAGAGTATTGTTTTCTTTGTCTGAAAAGGCACGGCATTTTCTGCTGATTAATAGTCATTTGGTATTTTACGACACATTAGACAAACAGAACGGCAACCATGTGTTGCATAATGCATAATTATGCTAAAATTATACATTTTGAGCGAGTTATTTAAAACATGAAATAAAAAACCTGCAAGTTATAATATTACATAAATTCTAGGAAGTTGCTTTGAAAAAAAGATTGTGAATCCAGACAGTGCAATTCACCTGAAGGGATGGTTTCTGTAACAAAATCATTGATACTGCTAAAAAGTAAAAGAAAACTGATGAAGTTTTAGCTAGTAATCTGGCCAGTGAAGCATGACTGCTTACCTCCAGCAAAAGTTGCAATGGTGCATGACAGCTCAGCTCAGTAAAATCTATCAAAGCAGAGGCCATGGTTTTTAAAAAATGTGAATCTGCAAAAAAAAAAAATAATAAAAAAATTCAATTTAAATTCCTTAATGCAAGTAGATAACTGAAAAAAAAAAAGAAGCAACAAACCATTATTCTTTAGAGTGGCAGAAATAGTGACTATGTGAGTCTCTGTTACCATTGTGACTGAACTGCAGTTAGCTCAAAACTACAATAACTTCGGACTGACTGTGAATGTCAGAAAGACCTGACCTAACTGCTGTTTCAACCAGCTGCTATCTGTCACTTCTCTCCTATCAACATTAACAGAACCGCTGTCATTAAGGAGATCCAACACCTTATCAAATATGCATCCACAGTTTTAGTTATCTGAGATTCCATGTTTTTGTTGAACAAACCCAAGCAAACCTCTAATCATTCCCACCTTGATGTACATCTGTGAAACCCAAGTAAAATACACAAGATTCTTAAAATGTTTTACCCGTGCTCTCCCTGTTATTCTCCACATTCATTGGGAAGACTGTAGAATGGATGTCCATGTCCTCTCAGAAGCCAGAGATGTACTGACACTGAGGCATTAGCCAAAGGGCCAAAACGTGCTGGACTGGCCACACACGTCGCACGCAGGATTCCAGGCTTCCACTACTCTTCGTCTAACCAAACCAGCGATTTAAAGACTCAGGGCCAGTTTTAAAAACTGTGGCGCTGACTACACCTCACATGGAAAGTGGGAGGCTCCGACCACAGTACATGGAAGGTCGCTTGCAGGCTGGAAGTCTAAGGTAGAACTGAATCCAAAATTAGGTAGAGAAATGCCAGCAATGAGGGCATGGTCCAGTGCTCAACCCACTCGCCATCTGAAGGCTCACCATCACAGAGGTCAAACGCACCTGTCCAACATCACTAACATCTAAATTCTACTTGCTGGAATGACTGTGACACACAAGAGAGTCAGGGAATTCCCAAGAACTCACTAGATAATAACAAGAAAAGATATAAGAAACATGCCAATCTATCTCTATTTGGATTCAGTATATTCTATCCTCTAGTTTGAGTTATGAGACAAGAGGATCCCAGATATTTCTCTTAAGAACCCTGATATTAAGGTCGATCAATGGTGATGCAGAAGAGCTATGCGTGCACAATCTGTCACAGCAAAATAATTAGTTCTATTACTAATTAAACCTTCTTTATGTAGTTAATATAAACAAAAAGCAAATTAAACTTTGAACTGTGAGTTATTTATTTATTTGACCCAGGTTTTTGTGCAGTGATAAATTATGCAGTGTAAATGTTTGAAATTTAATAAGAGCCACACGGTATCTTCAGGTATGTATGAGAAATAACTAGAAGCCTTCCCTCCACATGCTACTCTCTGGTGATGGGAAACATGATGTCACACCAACTTGTTCTTCCGAAACCTTGCAACTCAATATTACGAGTAAAAACTGACACAGAAGTATTGTCCATTTGCAATTTACCCACTAAGTAAAAAATCTGAATATCTGAAGTTTTTCAAAAGTAGTGGCTGCTAAAATCTTGTACCTTCTTAAGAAAACCTTAAAATAAACCAGGCTTTCATGTATTTAAAACATAAAAAAGTAAGATATAAGGATTTTCCCCAAAGGGCAGTGATATGCAAGTAGGTGCAAAAGTACAGGGTGCGGCAAAATGATCTGACACATTTGTATTTTTAATAAAATCCAAAGAGAGTAAAGAACGAAAAATGTGTTTTTATTTTCGAAATGTACATAGGATGCCATTTTGTTTCATTCCGTTTTCAGTTGCCGACATGAATTGGACAGGTGAACATCGCGCTTTCATCATGGAAACCTTTATCAAAAACAACGAATCCGTAATTGCAACACAAAGAGCATTCCGTGTACACTTCAGGCTTGGTAGACATGGTCCCGTACCTACTCGAAACACGATTTTGCTGTGGTTACCAACTTGAGTTACTGGATCAGCATTGAAACGAAAATCAACAACTGGCCGACCTCGGACTGCCAGAACTCCGGAAAATGTGGCAGCGGTAAGAGGTTCAGTTCAACAGTCTCCACGACGTTCGGCACGGAAACATGCCGCTGCTCTTAGCCTTTCTGATAGAAGTTTGCGAAGAATTCTTCACATGGAACTGCAAATGCATCCGTACAAAATGATGTTAGCACAACAACTCAGCGAAAGAGACTTTAAAACTCACAGAGCATTGTGTTTGGAAATTCAACAACATGTCCCCCGTGCAGCTGTTGTGTTGTTCAGTGACGAGGCGCATTTTCACCTGTGTGGCAGCGTGAATAAGCAAAACTTACGATACTGGGCCGAGAACAACCCTCGTGAGTTGCACCAACGCCCTTTGCATTGTCCTCGGGTAACCATATGGTGTGCGGTAGCAGAATTTGGCATTTGGGGTCCTTACTTCTTCGAAGAAGACAATGTTACAGTGACTGTGAACTCTGGTCGATATTGTGTGATGCTAAACACTTTTCTGAAACCCAAATTGAATGAACTTGACAATAAGGACAATGTTTGGTTTCAACAGGATGGGGCAACAGCCCACACTTCTCGACGTGCGATGGGAATTTTGAGGGAGTTGTTCCCCAGTCATTTGATTTCATTGCGTGGTGACATCGGTTGGCCCGCCCGATCACTTGATTTGAACCTGTGCGATTTTTTTCTGTGGGGATATCTGAAATCAAAGGTATACACTCATCGCCCTTGATCTATTGAGCGATTAAAAGATGTCATTCGCCAAGAAATTGCTGCCATTCCACATGAAATGACCCGCCGGGTTATGGACAACTTTCGTGAACGCCTTCGACAGTGTGTGGACAATAATGGTACCCACTTGAGTGATTTAATTTTTAAAACCAAATGGAAAAAAATGGCATTCTATGTACATTTCGAAAATAAAAACAAATTTTTCGTTCTTTACTCCATTTGGCTTTTATTAAAAATACAAATGTGTCAGATCATTTTGCCGCACCCTGTACTACTGGAAAGATTGGTGAGAAAAACAATGGTTTCTCATCTAGACAGTGTAAACAAGCAGAAGTGCCTGAGAGAGCTGAAAGGGTATCAAGGTGGCTGTGGCTTAGAAGTTTTAGTTGGAGTAGGGAACACCTAGCTGAACTGATGAATGGTAGGAGATTGATCATCCCAAGGGTCCTGTAAATGATAAGCCAAAACCCATTGAAAGATAGCCCACAGGTCCATCAGAAGCACATTGTGTACTTAAAAGTCAAGAAAGACACTGTCGCTACTGAACATTAGAACAAAAGACTTTTTTTGAGTAAAAATAGCATGCAATTTTTAAAACTATTACAGTCAACTCCCATGTAATCGCGGTTCGGCATTTGCGGCCCCGGTTATTCGCGGAATTTCCCTTAGAACCTAACTAATAATTGTTCGTGGAAACCCCCGCATATTCGCATAATCACAAATATCTTCCATGATTTTTTTATGGCTTTTTTCGTAGCAATATATATTTTTTCATGCTTTTTAACGCTAAATTATTAATAACAATATAATTTACTAATTTTGTAATATAAATACTAACGTAAATTCAGCAAAATATCAATATAAAATAAACGCCATTGGCTGGAGGTTTGAAAGTAGCCAATCTGAGAGCGTTATTCATTTCTCCTTGCTGCTGATTGGCTGCTGCCAACGAGGCACTGTCTCAGGCAGATGCAGTCCAGCAGCTCCGCATCATCCCAGTTTACTGCGTGTAGCTATCTCGAGTGTCTCGCTGAGTGTTGTATTTTTTATTAAATTTTTATTATATATTTACTTATATTTTTTAATTATATTTTACGTTATATTTTGACATTTATAGGTATTTATAGGCATTTTTATGGACCACGTCCAATATTCACGGGTGCTCTAGGAACGTAACCCCTGTGAATACCGGGGGACAACTGTATTCACATCCAGTCATCGGATATTAATGCATTTAAGTACTGAAACAAAATAAAAAATTCAGGTTTCATGCAATAAAATGGAGGAAAGCACCTTTTAAATCTCATTTTATATTTGCTCTATACCAGCCTAGTATCAGTGAAATCAACAAATATAAGCTGAAGCGCCACCTACTTACCTTCAAGGTCACTCTGAAACAGCACCGGAAAGATTCCATTCGGTGCTAGATGATGCAAACAGCAACGCAAGAACTGACGAGCAATGCTCACGCAATTTCCAGGTGCCATAAGATTACTGAAAAGACCAGTGTGAATTACATTATTTTAAATTTTAAAAAAGTTACTTAGTTTTCTTTTTTTTAATCAACCAGATTCAAGAATGCAGATCAAAAAAAGAGAAAAGAAATCTTCATGTTATTGTAGAAAAAAAGGTGGGAGGTATCTGATAATTTCCCCCATACTGTATCTCCGAAAGCAACATTTCACTCAAGGCCTGTATGCAAAAGAGAAAGTCTCTGTACCTGTTTGTTTGTGAGGGTTAAAGAGATGCTCATTAACTGAACAATTACAGAAAATTCTTGCCTGCTCCTACTGAAAAGTCAGAAATCTATTTTCTGTAAACAGACTATCATGGATAATTGCTCAGTTCATGTAAAGTTTAAGAAATTGTGATATATTGCAACATTCTGCCAATATATCGTTTGATGGAAGAATTAAAAAAAAAAAAAAGATATATATACATACTTTGAAAAATATTTAAAAGATGACTAAAATCAGAGATGATTATTACACTGCATTTATTATGAGGTTATTCTTTTGCAATATGTAAAGTTATACATATCAGCAGCTTTTGTTGTTTTTTTTTACAAAAACACATCCAATATTTTGTTTTTGTAAATGTTTTGCATATTCTGATGTAAACAACTGATATAACATAAAACGTTTGATTTTCATTATATAAAAAAGCCTCTTCACTGTTTCTTTGCCTAATTATTCATCTATCTATCTATATATTACTAAAACTCCGTCTAAACCAGTGGTTCTCAACGTGGGGCGTACGCCCCACAGGTGGGCAATCTGATTTTCAAGGTGGGCAATTGAGTACGAATGAAGAGGTCTGGGTCCAAATTTTCGAATTTTATTTTTTTGGATTTTCCATCAGGTAAGTTTATGTTTCAGATGCTATTTGAGTAAATTTTTTTTTAGTGAAAAGGTCTTATATGTATAGTATACATAATCACTGTGCATCGCTCTTCATGCATGTCCCACAAAGTGTAGGGTCATGGAAGAACCTTATTTATTGAATTTGATTTAGAAATGCGATTCAAAGGGCTTTTGCTAAGTCACCATTATAATACCGTTTCGTCCGTTCAAAGGAGAGCATTTCCATTTTCTGAAAATTCAGAGCTCGTAAACAAGTTGTTTTGGTGTTTTCACGCAAGGTATTGATACATATTTCTTTGGTTGCTCGTGAATATATTTGATTGTTTAGTATTATGATGATACGAGAAGATACAAAAGTGTCAGAGATGAAAACTTAATAGTCCAAATGCTAATATAATACAACAGTCTTGCCAAATTCATTGTGTATGTGTGTGTGCATATTTGTGTCAGACAATTATCATCAATACATTCGTGTGAGATACAAATTTCTCACACATTCGTAAAAATCTGGTGTACCGCACTGTCTGTCCTTATATGCTGTATAAAACGAATCGGCATTGTTTTATTAATTATGTGTTTACTTGAACGTACTAATTATTTTATTTCATTTTTGTGTTAACTTAAACGTCTTAAATTCTGAAAGTGCATTTCACTTCTTAAGATTACTCATTTATTTCAGTCACAGCCCCTATGCATAAAATGAGTAGTGCAAGCAAAAAGAAAGTTCGTCAGTATTCAGAGGAATTTTTGAAATTTGGTTTCATACCCGCTGCTCATGATGAAAGGTCACCTTTCTGTCTCTTATGCCAACAATGCTTGACCAACGAATCAATGAAATGAGGTCGTCTTGGGCGCATTTGAAGGTGAAACATAGTGCATATGTAAATTTAGATTTGAATTACTTCAAATCTTTAAAGAATAAGTTTGAAAAAAGATCAACAATAAAGTCTCTGTTCACTGCACAAACTGTTACTATCAGTCGTACTCTTGAGGCAAGTTATGAAATTTCTTTACTCATTGCTAAATCTGGAAAAAATCATACTATAGGGGAGGATTTAATTAAACCATCAATATCTGCATTTCTTAAAACAGTTCTGGAAAAAGATGACAAAGATGTTAAAGCCATGTCACTCTGTAACGACACTGTTAGGAGAAGAATAGATGAAATGAGGGAAGATATTGAAACACAACTTGTTGAAAAGCTGAAATCAAGAAAATTCTCAGTACAAATGGATGAATCAACTGTGAGAGGCAGTGAGGCCTTATTGCTAACTCATGTAAGATATATTGATAAAGCTGAATTTGTTGAAGAAATGTTATTCTGCAAATCTTTAGATACCACCACTACCGCCGCTGATACATATAATAAACTAAAATACTACTTAGATATCAATAATATACCAATGGAAAACACAACATCTTGTGCAGCTGATGGTGCTCCAGCTATGATGGACAAGAAAAATGGCTGCTTAAAATTGATGAAAGATGAGAATCCGGAGATGCTTCTTGTGCACTGTGTTATTCATAGAGAGAACTTAATGTCGAAAAATATTTCTCCTGTACTTAATGAGGTACTGAAATCAGTTATAAAATCTATCAATGCTATCAAAACTAATGCCAAATGTGAACGTCTTTTCGAAAAATTTTGTGAAGATAACAATTCAGACTATGTGAGACTTTTACTTCACACTGAGGTACGGTGGCTTTCGAAAGGGAATTGTTTGAAAAGATTCATGGAACTGTTTGATGAACTTAGTGGCTTTCTAAGTGACAAGCCTGAAATGAAGCACCTGCTAACCGTTGATGGAAAAGCGTTTTTGAGTTATTTAGTGGATATTTTTGAAAAACTGAATGTGTTGAATAAACAACTTCAAGGAACAAATAAACACTTGTTGATGCAAAGGCGAAATATTTGGCTTTATTTCATTTATCGAGTTATGCCAAAAAATATTTCTGACAAAAATTTTGACCAATTTCATTGGCTAAAAAATGTGAGCCACTGAGGCTGCTGTGCTTGTCATTGTGGATCATTTGAAAATATTGGCCTCTGATTTTAAAGAAAGATTTTCTGATTTAAAACAGATTAATTTTCCATCGTGGGTGATGCAGCCAGTGCTTGTGGATTTATCTGATGTTTCAGTGCAGTACCAAGAAAAACTCTCGGAAATAAAAAATGATGAGTCAGTTAAAACTTTATTCAACATAAAAGGAGCGATGGCATGGCTTTGTGATGAGACAGAAACTAAATACCCAAATTCAACTAGCTTTGCAAGGAAACTGTTGTTACCGTTTCCATCTTCATATTTAGCTGAATGTGGCTTTAGCGTTGTAAATGATTTGCTACTAAAGAAAAAAATTCACTGGATATCAGTAAACGAGGAGATTTGAGACTAAAGCTGACTAAATTAGTGCCTAATATAAAATCTCTTTGCAGCAGGCATGAAGCACAAGGGTCTCACTAACTTTATTCCGCTTTTCTTGAGGTGTGCTCAAATGGCATTTTGCATTTGATAGGAACCTATACTTTATTGTACAGTAATTAAAATGATCAAATAAGCTTCCATTCAAATTAGTTTGTTTCATAGTACATTTCAGTTTTCTATTACATGTTTTGAATTTTTATTTGCTGTTTTTTGTATGAGACAATCCACATATTTCTTTTATTTTCTTTCTCTATCTCTTATTATCCGTGATTATTAAATAGTATTTTTCTCTCTTTTTTGTTTTCTTATTATCATATGTATCATTATTAAAATCTAATACCACTTAATATTTTTTCTTACATTTTTTCAGTAATTTCTTGCTCAAACTTTAGCTGTCTTTTGTTTATTTCATTTTCATGGATGCCATGTTCTTTTGAAGCTTGTTTAAACCAAGGTATTGGCGTTTAAGCTTCTTCAGCTGAAACGGAGTTAACTTTTTAAATGATAAGAATTATATATCACCACATGGGGGCATCAGGATTTTAGAGGTGATTAGGTGGGGCATGGCCCAAAAAAGGTTGAGAACCACTGGTCTAAACGGTGCATGGAAAACGCTATAATTTTATGGTCACCTTACTCACTATCCGACTGTGATGTGCAGTAGCAATTTTCATTTAAATCGGGCAATGAATAATGGAATTATTAAGACTTTGTGTGCATCTCCATCTTCTTTAACAAACAGCTTTTTCATACATATGAGCTAACAAGCCGCCACCTCAATCCAGAAAGTGGTGAAAATTTTATGGTTCTGCATTATAAGAACTTTTGACTTTAAATATGAAGTTATATTTTTGACAGACTTTCATAATCGTTTTCAATTTTCAATCCGTTTGTAGACCAGTATTACCTTCAATATCCTGCTTTTCACACAGTTATGTATGTATTAATCTGGATTTGTAAATGGTTATGCTGATTAGTTTAACACAAAATCTTTAAGCTTTTGACTTCTAGCAAGACATTTGCATTATATTTTTGACAGCCTTCAGAAGTTTCATAAAAGTGTTGAATTATAAATTGCATTTTTAGACCAGTTTTACCCTTTCATGTTTTGGCTTTCACCTAGGTACATGCAGGGGTTCAATCTGGATTAGGAAGAGGTGGTCTCCTGACCAAAAACAAATCTGTGCTAAAATGTATACAAGTTGTGTGTGGTGACTGAATGAATGTCTGTAGGATTTACCATCTTCCTCCTCCTCTCCAACTTCAAGCCAGATCAATGCTCCTGGTTGTGTTAATATAGATAAAAATTTATTTGTTGATAAAACTTGGGGTACTACGGAAAATGGAGAGCAATATACCAGTTCTTTCTCTGACTAAAAATGAAATTTTTCTGTTTGCTGTTATAAAGCCTAATGATCAACCAATCAGCAAAATGGCCAATTAGGTCAATCAACAATTAATCCACACATCATCCCTAGTGAAAGTATGTCTGAGTATGCATGAGTGGGCGAAAGGCTGTGTGTGTATCTTTTTTTTTTTTTTGACATCTTTTAACAAGGTTTAACATTTAATCTATCAGACAGTTCTCTAGCATTCTGATGCTCAAGATTCTATATACTCCAGCTTTTAAAACTGAAATATTTCACTGCATCCATTTTGTATTTATAAAAATTCTGCTGCTTAAGTTTTTGATAGTCTACATACCTGTCCACCTGCCAAGAATACGTGCTACTGGAAGCAATCCTAAATGACAAAAAAAAAGGTGAAAATAGTATAAAAATTCTGGAAGTTATACGATAAAATTTAACATTTAAGAACCAACCAACCTTTTAAACTCATTTAGAAATTGGTAATAGATGCAAAGCATTTGTGAATTATCAAAAAAACCAACACAACACATCAAGTCACCGATGAAGCATTTTTTGTTTTGTTATTATCTTAAAGCATTTATAATGCAAATAACAAAGATGACATTAAAAAAAAACAATATCTTGCAAGAATGAGCTCAAAACCTCATTACTAGAAGCTCAGAAGTTACACTCTTAACCTTCTCAGCATTTCTAATTCCTGAGACACACAACATCTCCAATAAGCACCTCAAGCATTTCAAGCCCACCAAAGTAGAATAGTTAAACATTGCTAATGGAAACCAAATTTCTCTAACAAAATCTACAGTCAACAAAAGACTAAGCTTTCTAAATTTCTCATGAAAATAAGTTCAGGCTCTATAATCTGAGAGCCATCTTACCTGGCCACGCACTGCAGTGACTCCAAAAGTATGGGCATTGCCAAGGATGATTCACGATGAATAAAGGTGGCTAAGACGACAATGCAAAGCCTCACTGTGTCATCATCATACTGCTCCAACACTGCATTACATTCAGGACAGCGGTCCACCATTGTGTTGTCCATGTGGCGATGAACAACCTGCTTCTTCAGAGTCACCTGGCTTCTGGAAAGCAGCTCCGTTCTGCGGCTTCTACGACTGATGATAAAAGATAAATGTTGTCAAGTAGAATTTATTCTGGACAGCCACTACTACACAAGACTGTTCTACAGAGCAAGCAAAGGAATTTTTTGTACAAGAGAGAATGAATAAAGAATAATCCAATGACAATTCTAAACACAATTATTATAAATATGCTAAAATGATATTTTACGTTGCTGTAATAAAGATAAATTAGCTCTATTCTAACTATTATTTTCAATACATAAAACACTTTAAACTTTGCATTTATTCTTAATAGCACAGAAAACTAAACAGCGATGATGACTGCATGGCTTGAATTTTGATTATTACCTGGACTTTCCTTCAGAGTCTACTGATGACTGGACATTTTCTGACAGTTCTGGAAACATCTTCTGCAATTCGATTGTGGTAAGGCCAGTTTTCCTTGCTTTACGTTGCCGGTAGTTTGGTTTGAAAATGTATTCCTTGGTTGACGGAACTGCAGGCAAATCATCTAGCACCATTTAAGTATAGATCAGCAATTAAACATTATTTCATTGTAATTAGAAGAATCAATTATTGGGTTTTATTAAAATCAGATTCCACCTGCAAAAAAATCCCCTAAGCAACAACACTAAGAAGAGGACAATTATAAATTCTGAACTTTCACCTATGTTTGATACTAGAACACTTTGTATTATTATTATTATTTCCTTTTTTTTTGTTAGTGAAAGTTGTGTAAAAGGAAAGACCACTAATACTGAAAGCTTAACAGCTTAAAAATTTTTGATAAATAGTTATTTTCACCTAAGGTATAAGATACAATGCTTCCAGTTCCCTTACTAAACAAATTACATGACTTATTGCTTCTTTCATTGTTCTGGCGAGTGTTCAGTAAAAGCATTACCTTTGTTCTCATCCAACGTGGCTTCTCCAGAGTCAGTAGCTGTTTGGTGCTTTTCCGACTCAGCATCAGAAGTCTGTCCCTTCTCGCTGTCTTCTGTACTGTCCACCTCTGACAGGGCCTCTCTGCTCCATTCTGATGTTGTTGTTGTTGTTGTGCCATCTCGGACACTGTTCCCATCTGTGGTAGTGCTGCTAGACAGGGTCGGGATGCTGATGGTAGCCATCTTTCGCGTCTCACTTTGCTGCTCAAACTCCTTAATCTGCTGTGCCATCTTCTGTTCTACAGCAGTAGTTGGTGAAGCAGCAAGACTGTGGTCAAATGATTCTTCATCCTAGGAAAGAGAAAAAATGACAACATTGCACATTCTTCTTTTTTCTTCTTCAGAAAATGCAACCCTGACACTATAAAATGGTCAGTAAGAACAAGGTTTTTGCATACTGAATGGGTTAAACCCTAAAAATATATTCTTTTATTAAAAATTCAGAGGATAAAAGAGACCAAAACACTGCAGGTCGCCTGACAATTAAGCTTCCTAAAATGACATCATAGATGCTCTTTAAAAACAAAATTTAATATATGCGCATTTTGATTTAATCATGAAAGCAAATTATTCTACAACAATCATACCATTATTCTTTGATCAATCAGCACAGCATATTTTCGAAATAGAGCACGTAAATTACTGAAGAACTTTTCATACAGTGAAAGTTGTGGAGTTGCCCAATACACACTGAGTTTAATGTTGTTCTGCCCAGAGTCACATTTCTTCTGTGGGAAATAATCACTAATGGGTTATGGCTTTTATTCCCCTCCACCCAAACCCCTCTCTCCTTTCGAATAAGATTCAACTGCAAAGTTGATTTTAGTACCTGACTAATATTATTTCTGTACTGACCTCGCTTCTTTCTCAGCTGTGTAATAGATATTGTCATGACTGTGAGAAAAAATCTGTTTGGATAATTGTTAAGAAGCTGGAGCTCTGAGAAGTCAGAAGGTGCACTAACAAAAAGGCTATCACCAGTTCTCACAGGACACCCCATTATGATTTTATTGCTTTGCATCCGCTTGCTCAACATCTTCCCTTATGAGAACCAAGAACCTGTTTACTAACTAAAAAAAGGCAGGAACATAAATGTTTTTTTTAAACAAGAGCATTTCAGGAGGAAAAGCCCACACAGATACACAAATCACTTCGCAACAAAAGATCTGACTGCATCATTACCACATCGACAGCGCAGCACGCTGAGGGCGGAGACTCGCAGCGGTTTTCTGGTGACTTGACCTGTCGTGGCACCCTGTGTTTCTGAGCCCTTTTCTGGTAGTCCTTCCTTTCTGTGGTGTGTGAGGGAGTGGAGTCCGTATCTGAGATGTCCCCTTCGGCAATGCTCTCCTTCACACTGTGCGTTTTGGTATAGCGAACAAAGCTGTCCTTGAGGGGTGACATCACGTGGATGTGGAGGTTCTCCTTCTCCAGCGTGGTGGTGGTGGTGGTGGGTGACTGTGGCGGCGTCTCTGTCTCCTCGATGTTCTCTAGGTCGCTGATGGACACTTTACTGGCATCTAACAATTGAAGAACACAGCAATTTATTACTTGCTGCTGTCTACATTACACAAAGCAGTACATTCTTAAAAAAAGGGATGCGATAGATGTGGAAGAGCCAAAAAGGAGAAATACCGCATCTTTAGATAGTAGACTTTTCACAACGAAAGTGTTCAAATGAAACCCAGCTGAAATAGCAGCGCTGCAATATTTTGGGTTTATTTGAGCATCTCTAGTGAATAACAGAAAACAGCACAAAAAAAAAAAAAAACCATTGTTTGTTTTTTTTTTTTACTTAAGTATTGCGCTACTGTTTGCTCTTTTGCATGCTGCAATCCTTCGTGTAAAACTCTCTCTCTCTTTGCTGTGTTTAGTAGTCTAGCAAAAAAAGAAAAGAGTTTTTGAATCTCACTGGGTACTCAACAAAAAATATGCCCCTTGTAAACAAAAACAAAAAGTCTGGCAAATTTTCTCAGCATCCACACCTGCAGTCGTGATCCTTGTAGTTAAACATGTGGGACTCTTCTATATTTTTATTAAAACAATGCAGCCAAAAGGTGTAGCTGCCTGACTAAATCTTTAGTTATGATTAGAAATAAACTTTTGTTTTTTTTAAATTTACTTGATACACAACTGATTTTAACCTTGAAGAATTAACTGGTAAAAAAAATTTTGTTAAGTTTACCTGTGGTTCATTTATAAGAAAAAGCCAATAAGTATATGTTACAACGCACTGCACAGGTCTGCACATACCCCGTGGAAGTAAAGACTAAGACCAAGTGAAATTGCTGTTGCCATAAAAATTTGTAGCTAGTTAGACCCAGCTACTAGTCATCTATCTGTACCTCTGCTCCTGTGTACTGGTGGACTGGGTGGAGGAAAGCCATCTTCACTTTTCTTGCAGTGGTGGTGCTGAGCATCGATGGTATTGATGACGATACGGATTAGTGTCTGAATGATCACTGATGCCGGTGTTGAGCCAATCTGATACTGTCATACACACAAAATAAACATGTAAATATATTTTGTTTGTTCCATGAAAAAACTTGCATTCTTCTAAAATAAATAATTATTTCTTTGTTTTTAAAAGTACAAAACATTCACAACCATAGAAGAGGATGGAGTTATCTATGCATGAACTAAACTCTAGATAAACCAATGTTTGCTGGGGTTTTTTTTATTCCTGTTATAAAAATTTTTTTAATTAGAAAAATTGAAATAAAAAAAGATGATTTACCAGAAAAGAAACAAACCAAGTACAATTATCAAAAAGAGAACAGTGTTTTGTACTGTATTTTGAAATTTAAATGCACCAGAGAAAAGACCACTGTACACAGGGAAGGAAGCTACTCAGCAAAGAAATCCAAATAGCTCAATAGCTTTAGGCATTTATTTCGTTTCTTATGATCTATGTCTAAACGGTGCAGAGAGAAGAAATCCAATGACTAGTTCAGTGTCAGACAGAATAAAATATATAAAATGTATAATATAAAAAAGACGTACTGCTCCAAGAGGATCCACACACCTGGCTGCTACAAAATTCAATATCATTTAGCTTAAATAAATTTTAAAATTTCAACTGTCATTAGTGGACAAAGATATCATTTAATCCAAGCCTCAGGAACAACTTAAATGCTTTCTCCCTTGGATTCTGTACATGTAACAAGATTTTAGAAACACTATACAGTTTCTTTGTCTAGATCATAATTCTGCTGACTTTATCATTAAAAGTTAAAATATTCATGGCCGGTGGGTCCAGTGATAGACTACTAGGTTTGCAGGAAGTTGAAATCCCAGCTGGAACTGACTCAGTTTGGCAAAACACCATGGAATGGTTTCTTTCGTTCTTTGTTGCCAGCCAACCGCATGGGTTTTCTCCAGACAACCATGTAAAAGTGAAATTCTATTCTAATAGCCCCCCCCCAAAAAAAACCATGTCCAGTAACTTGTTTGGTCACCAAGATTAATGCCCCACACCTTCCACCCCTCTTGTAGCTCAATGCTGAGAGGGGCCATTAGATTTCAAAAGTCAGGACAGGGGATTGCCAAAAAATGTTTAAAAAAAAAAAAAAAAAAAAGGAGGGGGGGGCAACTTTTAACCCTCTTCTGACTGCAAAAACAACAAACAAGATATGCTAGTTATATAGCTTATAGTGCATGTGTAAAATTATAGTGAAGTTACCTTGTAAAGTATAACCAGAAGTGCTGTCAGCCAGGACTGACGGATGTAAGTCTCCAGGTACCATAGGGTGTAGTTAGGTGGCTGATAGTCACTGGCGTAGCGTTGTGGTGACGGACTGTATTGGAGCAGCAGCAATGATATTGGCAGAATCATGTTTCCTAGCACAAAGTTACGATCTAAGACCTACAAGAAACAAACTCTACTTACTATGAAAGCAAAAAAGACTATTTCTAAATTATTTGCAACAGTATATTCAACATAAAGCAGAGATCATTTTCATTTATTTTATTTTTTTAAAATTTAATAAGACAACAGGGAACTGAACCAAAACAGATTATTCACCACTACCTTGATCATCACCTGACTAGATTTTAAACCATATCTACTGGTATCATAGAAGCACTGCTTGCAACAATATCACTTTTAAACATTAATCAAAATAGTTAATTTTCAGAAAATTATTTAGAAAATTAGAATTTTTGGTTGGAGGGAGCAAAACTATGATCCTTTATTATTTTTTTAAATTTTAATACTCATTATATTAGGAACGTTCAAATAAAACCTGGCTAAAATAGAACTGTTGTAACAGTATCTGGTCGGGCTCCATTTGAACATCTGACCTTGATACCCATGAAATCCAAACCTATTATTTAAGATCCAGGAGTTTTCAGTAATTCAAAACAAACTAAGCAGCACACATCAATCTCACAATTACAGTTTAGTTGGATATTGTCAATACAATCAATCAGAAGCATGCTCAGTCTTATCTTGCGCAGACTGTCCAGCTTTCTGCTTCTTCCTACTATTGCCATTTTATGCTAAGAAATAAACTCTGTAAATCAACTGGAATGCATTTACACCAGCTACCCTTCAAATCTGCATTACTCAGCTCAGATTGAGCCAAAGGGGCTGTGACAAATAGTACCTTCATCATTAATACAGTAAAATCTCGATTTAATAGACCCCACCATTCAACAGATTTTGGAAGCAACAGACGCTGTCTGGTCTCCTGACAAATGTCTGTCTTAATCTGTGTGAAAATAGTTTTGCTTGGGCGCCTTACATCTTCTGGATTTAATAGACACCCCTTTCCCCCCTATTAATGTTAAATCGAGGTTTCACCGTATAACTGTTTATGACAACAAATCCATATAGTACAACCCTACACGTTTTGCTTTACAACCATATTTGACTGAATAAGGCTGAGGTGCAAGTTAAGTGAAATCCGACATGGTATACAGAGGGTTAAAAAAAAAAAAAACATATTTCCAATACTTACAAATGGTAGTCCACTTAGAAATGCATTAAAAACTGCAGACGACCTGCAAATTAAGGAAATCAAATCAGTACATATATAAAAAAATTCAAGTTACATATAAAGATATTAAAAAATAACAACCACCTGACTTCTAAAGATAGTAGTACACAGACAAATGGTAGTTTCAAGCTATAAATCATTAATGATTATTTGAGGGGTTTCTCCAGTAATTCTTCTCTGAGCTTGTTGTGTGCCCCACATTAATTTACATTAGAAGTAAAATTACTTGAGATGTTCAAATAAAGATGGCTGAATTAGCATCATTATCACGGTACTTGGCCACGTTTTATGAAACAGCTGAGGCGGCCGGTCGTGGAACCGACCCAGCTTGCACCACATACACTTGCAAACTTAACAAACATACCCCAACAATTGCACCACACCACCACCCCCCAAAAAAAGTTTCATGCCTAATAAATCCATGTTCATACCGCCTGACTTTCCTTGAGTTAACCCCAGGCACTAGCAACGTAACCAGTTCACATTCAAACTTTACTACACAACATTTAATGTTTTACATTAGCTCCTGCAAGGAAAATCACTTTAAAAATGCAGCCAGACTATCCAAGATGAGTTGTGAATGAAATTATAAGTTTGCAGTCAAATGTGCTAACAGGATTTTTCAGAGTTCAGCCAGATTGGATGACGTCATTGGAATGCTGAAAACTAAAGAGCGAGCAAGTCGTTCAGACGAGGATGTCAAACAATTGATTATGATGCCATAATATTTTGCCAATTTTCATGGGTCTTTAGTACTTATTCATACTCAGATACAGCCCTCAACTAACTAAGATATTTTGCTGTGATAAAACATACTGCCAATATACCCAGTTTGTAAATGTAGGGTACTGTTTATAAAAACTACAGTAGAGTTTTCCTGTCATCTTTTATTTATCATGAGCTGTGTATTCAGCTTTTGCAGGTGTGTAGTTTTTTCCAAAAAAAAAACAATCTAATAACAATTCAGCATTTTTGGGAAAGCAAACTATGGTAAGCACCTCCATCTATCCTGGACTTATGTTTCAGAAAATGCAAGTTTTCTCAGTTTAAAACTCGGCTAGAAAAACATCACTCACCTTAATTTATATGGTGGTACACTGAATGCTTTCTCTGTCTGGTTATATCCAAGTAACACATTTAAATGGCGGAGCACAATATTCTGGAATAAAAAGAACACCGTTTTATAAAGACAGCTGACAGAAAGAATAAAAAAAAAAAGCAAATCATTCGTAGATAGTGATCTGGAAATCACAAAATTATTTTAGACATTTCATGTGTTTTCCACGTCTTCAGTGCATATTTTGTGAGCAGTATGGTAGTCTGTTAAGACCAAAGGTAGTTGGGAATGGCACAGTTTAGCATACCATTCTAGCATGGTTTCTACTTGTTTCTCTTCCCTAGCCAGTTGTGCATGTTTCTTCTGGGCACTCCAATATCCTGGCAGTAAACACTCGGTAGGTTTGGTAAGTCAGCTGAAGTTGAACCACACCAGCCAGTTTTGCATTGCCATGGTTTCTGGTGATGCAGCCTCCCTTCCCAACCTGGCCAAGTGTTCCAGATCCCAGCTTGTGTTAAAACAGCTGGGTGGAATAGGTGATAAGACAACAGCAGCAAACTTTATGTTTCTTAGCCGCTCCACCAACCCTGGTAATGGTTTCATCTGGTTCGAGAGAGACAAATGACTGACAGCAAAAGAAATGTCCAAAAGCTGAAATGTTAACCAAAATATTTCGAAGCATTAACTGCTTGTAACTTATAAAAACAGCTGAAATACTAACATGCTTGAAATAACCTTTAAAAAGCAAAGTACACAAGAGAGGAAAACTGTGCGTATTCATAAAAGCTTGGTCCTTACCTCTTTTTTTTTTTTTTTGCAATCATTTTGTCCAAAGACCTCTGCTTACCTGAGCTTTACTTGTGTTCTGAGTCTCCGTTATCTCATCTGGGTCATTCTTCACCATAAACTAAAAGCAAGCAGAGAAAATGTCCACCAGGTGACTGACACATTAAAAAAATTGTTGCTGTCTGTGGGAATTTTTCTTTTCAATTTTGTTGCAAGTACTCTTATTGCAAGACATGGAGACCCCGTTTATTATTGCTAGAATTACCTTTTAAAACCCCTGATGAAATTTCCGCCTTTAGTTTTAAAAATGTGATCATTTGCTGCACGAAAAGTAGAGACTTACTTTCATGAGCAAAGCAACTAGTTGGTAAATTGCATCACGATCAACTCCCTCGAGGTCCATCGCTTTCTGAAGCAAAGCTGCAAAGTTACTTTCTTCATCTGTAAATTCTCTCAGATGCCCACCTTTAAAAAAAAACAATGGTGACTTGGGGCAGAAAGATTGACAATTACTCACTTTTGTTTTCGAGTAATGATGTAATCAAAAGAGCAAATGGAGACTATAAGGTGGTGTTTCTTCTACCATAAATCGAGGGTTCAAGTAGCATCCCAATTAGAATGTTAATTAATTACTATTTTTTATCAGCAATGATTCTTTTATTTCACTAATTGCAAATTTTTAAATACAGCAGACCCATTTTACCAAAGGTTTGCCAACTTAGAGAAAAGAAATGAATGTGTCCCTGAGACAATGAGACTCATGAATGAAATGCAATGTTAGCTAACGCAGCTCTTAGTTTTTCTGTTTGACTGCTTACAGCATTTTTCAACATCTCTGGCCTGCCACCCACACACAGAACCCTGATACGAGAAAAACTGTTGATGCTCCTTGTGAGAAAAGTGACTCAGCTTGTTCCACATGGACACCTCAACAGCCTTGTAGTATGTCAAACCTCTTTTCCCTAGTAGCCACATTGACCTGTAGTTGCCTACCAGCACTTGACGGATTTTTAAAAACAAATAGACTTTACTTCTCAAGAAAAGGCAGTAATTCTGTTGTATTATTTAATTTAGCAAGAGGTAATCTTGATGAGGTCAGCAACAGGATTTGTTGTATGTGGGGGGGGTAAGTCTGGACACTTATTTGAGCGTACCACGTGGATCTTTACATCCTCTTACTGACTCTACTTTCCCTTTGTTTCTTCACAGAATCATCATTTGAGGATAACCACCAGGTAGATCCTGGTTGGCCATCAACAATGACAGGTTTAATGAGCTGTGCATGTACCTTAATAGCTACAAATTTTTCACACCCCTCCCCCGACCACTCTAGCTAAAATCTGTGTAAACATTTCTCAATGCTTTCCTTGATTTTAGATAAGTTTATCAATTACGGCTTGAAAATAAAAGGCCAAGGACGAGATCTGTCGAAGAAGTTTCACATCAGAGCGTAATCAAACTGGACTAAAATTCTTACCATTCAAGATTCCTGCTAATAAAGACATTAGCATGGGAGAGGCAAGAGACAATACTGAATTTCTAGATGTCCAAGGGCAACAGCAAGAAAAACTATCATTAGAGACAGAGATCCCATTTTTATAATTATTAACACTAAAATTTAAAGCGATTACTGTCGTTGGCTTTTTTTTTTTTAACAGGTGAGGTTGAAGTACCACTAACAGACTGTATGGCAAAGTGAGATAAAAAAAAAAAGGTAATCAAATATGTCAGGGTTAAATCAAAAGGTAAGTAAATACCCTGAAAGATCTAGTATTAAAGAAATTTACAGTAGTAATTCTACACATTCACAGCTTATGTAATTTCTATCTTAAGAATCAAATATATTAGAGAAAGCGCTGCCACTGTGTTTTTTTTCCATATAATAATTTGAGTGCTTTGGATGTAGTGTTATTACTTAAGCCAATGAATCAAAAGGGCCCTTCCACATGCTTCAAGACCTGACTCCAACATCAGGTGGAGGAGACGAGGTAACTATTCTTGCAGAAATACGTGCATGTGTTTTTTTATAATATTTCTAGCCATTTTGTTTTTTGATGAGTTAGTTTGTTTTATACAAAAGTTAAAAACAAATTTAATCAAACAAGGAAGAAACCTTACTTAATAGATAGTGACAATCTGAAGGTATAATTTTAAACAATAAAGTTAAAACGTAATACATACATTTGCATTTAATTCCCAGATTTACGTCTTTCCCAAGATAATCATCTGAGACTTCAGCATTAGGCATGGGTGCATCAGAGCTCTGCACTGTTACAAATTTAATAAACATATTTTTTAATTTTTTTTGCATAATAAACAACCTATTATTGAGCATTTCACCACAAACTCATGCAGATTTTACTAATTCTATAAATAATGGCAAGTTCCATACCAATAGTTGTGCAACCAAAATAAGAATATCTAGTGGTATAGCAATATGGAATACCCTCTCACCTGGAAACATGTAATTGCTGAAGGCACCTAGTCCGAATTTTGCAGTCATTCTACGGCCAAGGTTGAACTGGGGAGCAGACTGCTGCCGAATACAGGACTTCTCCTTTTCCACTAAAACAATCAGGGAAACTGCATTATTATCTGGCCTTTGTTGTAAGTGAATAAAACACAAAGTGGCAGAATACAATGCCTATCTACTTAAAAGGAAAAATAAAATTCTGGTTACATCACAATACCAGGCATATTAAAAACAGAAATTGTATCAGTTGATAAATCAAAACCTTCTTTTGACACTGCATCGCTATGTAACACAAAGAGGCTGCATACAGAAAAATGTACCAAGAGAAAGGGAGGACTAAGCACAAAGGGTCAGATACTTGTTGTAAGAAGTATGCGATGATTCCACTGATGGAGAAAAGCCAAGCCATTATTTATTCCATGACAAAGCAATGTCAGACCTAAAGAAAATAATTATCTATGTGTTAAAAATACATAACATTGTAATGGAAGAAGAATGCAAGTATCCAGGACTTGGATAACATGACATCACTTGTTATTTCATAAGCTGAAAGACTTTTTTCTATATGACTTTCATCAAAACTGATTATTAAAAAAAAAATTAAATATGAAAAAACTAGATGTTCAGATATATTAGAATGAAAATTAAGTTATATCAGTTTAAGAGAAGCTTTCATTATTGGCTAAATCTCATTTAAAAAGCAGAATTCCATACATTGTGTAGAGTTAATTCAATACTTTTGGTAATTCTGTCTCTATACATATAATCTTTTTGTAGTTTTAAAGAAAATCTTTAAAAATTTTAAATAAAAAAAGCATTCAGCAAAGACAAGATAGATCATCTAAAAATTAGTGCAGGAGAGAGATATGAAAATTGGCCAAAAGTCAGTAATACTTAATTGTCAATACATACAAAAACATTATACAAATTAAATATTAATATGTAATAATTATTCTCACTCTTAAATAAGTTTAAAAAAAACAACAAAATTTATATGTTTATTAAGCAAGAAAATTCTCTCTCTCTCTCTCTCACAGACAAAAGCAAATTAAAACAGCCACAGGTTATAGAGTAAATTGTACCATTAGCGGATAATGGGTTATGCTTCAGGACCAAAAGTGCTAAATGATTTCTTAAAGTCATAGGACTTTCATTAATGACTTTGATGTTGAATTCCTTGCAGAATTGGGCCAAGTGTTTGGAAGTTTCTTTAATGTATGGAATCACAACCTTTGGTGTTAGTTGTCTTGCTTGACTCTCTCTTGTCTTTCTGACAAATTGTGTAGGAAAGTCATTCATCACAAAGCTGGATATCAGATATTGCTTTTCAGTCATTATTCTGCACCATAACGCATTCTTTCTGCTCTTGTTGAAGGTTTCTTATCTGCAGATGTAACTGATGATTTGTCGAAATCTTTCATACTGATATTTGTAAGGAACAAAATAGACAATGACATAGCCATTTTTTCAGTTTGTTCATAGAAATCATCTTAGAATTGAAAGTGCTAACATCTCATTAGTCGGAGCATTTGTGAACAGATTTTGTATGTCAAAGCTGACAAACATGTTTCCAGGTTAAACAACCAAATTCCTAATGTTGTCTACAAAATGAGAAGTGCTTTTTCATACATAAGGCACCATGTCCCACTAGAGATTCAGAATCTTCTGAAGAAGTTCTGCTAATAGATAGAATGTGATTCAATAAAATTTACTATGAGTCACAGTGGACTATAATCTTTGTGGATCCTATAAGAAGGAAATAAGCATCTGACTATTACAGGCATCACATTTTTGCAAAGCTTCAGCTTAGTCTTTAGTCTCCTTTCAGTGGATGGTGTTGGATTTTCAGACAGTACTTACCATATTGTAGAAGTTCTCTGATATTCTTTTTGGTTAATTATAGCTATCACATTGTCTTTATGCTGATGATACCAACAGGTAAAGATACCAAAATGTAGGTTAGTTAATTAGTTCTAAAAAATTTGTAATTGCCCAAATTATCTAGTTTTTATACATATCAACTAGTTTTATTAGAGAAAAGGTTAGATGAGTTATAATGTCAGAAGCCCACATTTTCTTCAAATTTTATGAAAAAAAAAAGAGATGGTCATACAAAAATATGAACCAGTGATAGTAAAAACAAGCAAGCAAACAAACAGAAAACAGCAAAGTGATTTAACTCAGCAACGCAAAGAAACAGGTATTGCATTTAGATTATATGCAAATTGACATCACTATACTATTCTAGAAATAAAGTGAATAAAAAGATACTTGCAAGATACTTTCTAAAATGCACCTACCCACCATGATTTGTCTGTTGTCCAGTTACTAGCCTTTCGATCTAGGATTGAAACTCCCAAGCAGGATTTTCAACAGAAACATTTGTGAAGAGATTATGATATCAGTTATCTATCAATGAATGCAAGCTAATCTTTCCTTTTAGATTCTGTAAACAGAATAATAATTAAATCCCAGAAAGTGGAAACAATACATCAGTGCTGTGTTAAAAAATAAATAAATAAAGTAATACATGTTTTATTAAGACATTTTATCATGAGCATGCAACCCCTCAAAGCTCCATAATAATATACATTTTCTTTTTCTTCTTTTTTTTGGCTACTGAAAATTGTTTATAGAACAGCCTTTACTTCACCGTTCTTTTTAATTTGAAAAATTGCTATGAAATTATCTTAACTAAACATTTTTTTTTTGTGGATATCAACCTCAAAATAGTTTCACTTTGGAAAGAAAACCTGATAGCAAAGGAACTATGCTAACCCGTCATCTACCTTAAATTATGGTTGGGCTCTGCAGACAAGTGAGATCTAAACCAAAATGAAAACTGATCACTTTTTCATACAAATTATTTAAATTAATTTTGAGAGTGGTTTATACAACTGCTACCTCTGTGCATGGCTACTTGCCTTTCCTTTTACTCTTAAAAAAAAATTTATAGTAGGTAAAAACAAGCAATTCATTATAATTGCAATTTAAAGCAGGAAGCATAATAGCTATGATACACAACTATCAAAGGGCTGGCCGTCTTCAGGTTCAGAATGAAAAGTTTAACAGATTTAAAATATATATATTTTTTTTTTCATTCTGCTGATAACAGAAAGGCAGCTCACACTATGGATTTTTTTTCATTTTCAAATTGAAAATAAAATAGTAAATTGGCTGTTAACAGTTCCCCACTCTGTAGTTAAACATTACAAAATTGGAATAACTTTTTCTAGCTTACTAATGTTTTCAAATGCACTACCACTAGTACATTTTCCAACCAACCTAATGATATAGACAATAACATTAAATAATAAAATAAGTATGCCTACTATAATTTTCATTTCCACTTGTTACAACAGTTATCATCAGACATCAACTACCATTAAGGTTGCATCTGTTCTATTCCTGTTAATTAACAAGCTCTCATCAATACACGTACTCCATTTGAAGCAACTCTCATCACTACTAAATTTGTTGGAATAAATTCTTTTGCAGTAAACTTATTAACAGTGATGCTGCTTCTGAAGTAACTACTAATATGCTACAAGTTCTGAACTGGAAGTCAGCTGTCCAAACTGAAAAACAATGTTTATAAGTTAGTTTAATAAAATATACTAAATATATGCAATTATTATATATATATTGAACCAATTTCATCTTTAAAAAAATAAAACTTTTCCATGAACCTTTAAGAGACTTTCCAAAATTAATCTGCATACAGAAAGCAATTATTAAAGATGTTTAAATTCCTTATCTTTTAAAACCATACAAACCTTTTAAAAAAATTTAAAAAAACAACAAAAGCTACACAGTAGAAAATGCATCAGTAGGTTTCAGCTAATTAGTTTTATGTGCAAGTAATTTCTCCAAATATGCATCAGTATACAGTGCATTGCTGTGAAAGAGCAACACAAACATGACAGAAAAGCAAGTTCAGTTGTTGAGTTAGAAATCTTTGAAAATAATGCATCAGCAGAACAAGAAACAAATATGAGAAATTGAAAATATATTACTAAGAAAAAAAGAAGTAAAATAGAAATTTATTTTCAAGCAGTATTTTACTTGCTCAAGTCTTTTTAAGAACTAAATTAACATTGCAGCATTATTTTTTCTTAATCTTGGAGATTACATTTTCTGTATTTAAAAACAAGCTTAGTATTCATTAATATTTACAAACACAGTACCAACATGTTATCTAACATTTGGAATAATAGCAAAACTAGTGGCAATAAGATTTTAAAAATATTCCTCATGTATTTTAGAAATCTCTTGCTCTCCAATACATTTCAGTACTTTGTAAATTGTTACTGGAATGTTTACCCAGAGCTATGACAGATTCCTTTATACAGTTCCCTAAAAGATCTGAGCAAGTCTCCATGCATGAGGTTGGGCAAGGGGAAGTTATTAGGTTGCTGAGAGCTTTGCAGCATCACAAAACGTGAGAGGCAATATTTACTTTCATAGATAAAAGCCTTCCTTTTGCTTTCATTTTCTGGAGAAACTGGAAAAAGATTTGGCATTTAAAACAAAGAAATTGAAGAAAATGATTAAGAACTATTAGTTAAAAAAAAGTTATGTAGGTTCTCTGAAAACTGAAACATTCACCGATGATGATGTTACTGCGCATTAACAAAATATAAATAATTTCTTTGTATATATGATTATCTGTCTGTAAGTTGTATGGCTCTCTATGAGCAGTTGTGGATGAAGAAGAAACATAATAAATGTGCTCAGCATTGTTCTGGACCTTGGTCAGCGGTTGTCCTTCCAAGATAGTAATTTGGACAACAAATGTCACCAGCACTTTTTGCTTATGAATGAACCTAATGAATGCCCCAGATAGAACTCTTCATTTTTAGAGGTAGAAGAAAACACATACAATTGGCTGTTGAAGAAGTTATAGAAGAAATCAGGCCAGGGAGGTACACAAAACCAAGTTGGTCTGGACTTGGATTTTAACTCAGGCTCAGCCTTGGCAGTTCAGTTGTATGACCACTGAGGCCACTAAGCTGCCCCTTTCTAATACTCTAATAGTGTTTTTTTAAATATTTTCCTAGACATGCTTACCTCTTAAGAATGAAATAAACACAAACAACAAACTAAGCTATGAAATCATGACCAGCTCTGGCCACTTCTACAATCAAAAGATTTAAAAAAAGGAAAACAAATATTTAATTAAAAATTAGCAACACTATTCCTAAACAGTTCTCCTCATAATTAAACTTGATGACGTCAACATGGAAAGATGACCAAAATGTACAATCATCAATTTGGCAACCACTAACAAGGTGATGAGGGAATTTCCAAACCAACCATCTACTTTCTGTAAATATTCCAGTCAAAAACAAATAAGTAGTGCTCTAGTATTGCAACCAATGTCAGTTTTTGCTGAAATTATCCAAGAAGAAATAACTCCTAAAAGAATGCTTCGATTTTTTCTCCAGTTCTTAACATAAGAGCAAAAATGTGTTCTCCTCTTGATGGAAGATCAAGGTACATCTCGCCAGAGGCTACATCTCTAAAGAAAACCAACAAATATTTCTTTTAACTTAATGACATGAACACCATAGATATCTTTGCTGTGCTACATGTGATCCACTGTAAACAGGCAGCTGCTGCAGCAATGACATCATTTAGTCAGTGCTATGCCATAAAGATGCATGAAAATCTATTCAAAATGGTGACCAGTTGTAACAACAGTCCATAAAAAGAAAAAAAAAAAAAAACTCTGACGTCTTGGATTAGGAGCAGCAGAAACAAACATCCATCGGCTTTAAGGGAGAGGTTTAAAATGTGAAAATGTGACAATGAAGTATCTGAAGTGGAAAAAGGAGATTTTAAAGACTAGACAACTTGTGAATTACGTTTACAGTAACTAGAGATTCTCTCTCACTTTATGATATATAATTTAACAGCAAATCAGAAGCTTGCCACAGTTTCTCAAATTTGTCCTCCATCTGGTAGGAAGATCTGGATGTGCAAAGCATTCATTAAAAAAAATTAATAAAAATTAAAAACAAAAAACTATTATTCCTTTTCTTTTGAAAGTAAAGCAATATGTACATTTTATTTAAATAAGCCAACAATGATTCTAAAATAGTCAAATCTAAATAAGAATGCAAAGTTCTTGGTGAGATGTTATTTACAGAAGGTGGAGGGTTAGTTTAGGAATTTCTCATTATCTCAGAGGTACTGACAAAACTCACGTACCTACGTTTCGAAAATTTTTTCCTGTTGATATCACTAAGGTATGTAATGGTGATAACTTGCAGTAAGTGTTCCTATTTTCTAGCTGTAGAAGTGACTTGAATTGGTGTAAACTCATGATGTGTCAGTTGCCAAGTGAGAGTACTTCTCAGGACTAAACTCTATTAATACCAACAGAGAATTAGTTAGTTCAGTTTACTGCTGTGATAAAAAAGTTTTCAAACTCACCCACTACTTTCTATTTAAATCAAAACAATGAGTAATAGTGTTGCTATTATAAGGTTAATATGAAGACAAACAAACATTATTAACTTACCCATTATGACAAACATTAAAAAATAATAATAATACAGATTTCATAAAACATCCTCCTGTAATTATACAATGAAATTTTGTTTAAATAAAAAATGTGGAGAAGAATATTTGTTTTAACAACTATCTGTAAAAATATAGATGTCACTAACGATGTGAATGAATGGAGACTGCCATGTAATAATACTTAACTCAACCTAACTGTTTACTTGGTTTAGATTTGTACTTTGGGCACAATTCTTTCCCACATTAACTTGCATTATAAGTTATTAACAGGGCCATGCTGGCTCTAATGCCTGCAAAACTGGTCAGAGATGATGTGGCTGAACACCTTTTATCTTCATCTCTGTTGTTTAAGGCACACAATCAATGACGCACAGACTTAAATACAGGAATATATTTCGTTAAATAAACAGAATGTTTTTTCTCATTTGAGTAGAATGTTTATTTATAGAAAACATACTTCACCATCAGGAACCAGACCGCGTGTTTTACCGTACCTTTAGGGGGCGGTGTTTTAGTCACAAGATGAAGTGGCACAGACACTGCTCGCCTGTAAGGTGGTTTGTCCTTCAAGCTCTGGCTGACAGACCTCACGCTGTCTGTCCGTGCCAAGGCAAACCTTGCCCTGTTCAGTTTGCGGAGAAAATGCTCGCTTTCCCGATCACTGCTTGTCAGGTCTGCAAAAGAATTTTCTTAAGCGTATACAACACAACCTGGAAACAAAGCCTACAATCATTCAGTTGTGTTTAACATGCAAAATGTAGTGACCTAAATAGCTATTAATTACAAATAAATGTGGTCTTGATCTTTAAAAGTTATAAGTTCTAAAAATTTCTTTAAATGCAGTTCAATTCAACAGGATTTTTCGTGATGAAAACAAGAATTTTTGAGCTAGTCAATGTATAAGAACTTACTCATCAGTCAGCCTCTTTCTCTTGCATGTTGTGCACAATTATCATCTTTGTGTAAAGATGTTAGAGCAGTACCTTTTCAAGTATGCGAGAGAAGCTGGCTGGCAGACATACCTGTGGGATAAGCAAGATCACCACTACTTTCTAGGTCAAGCTGAGCTTCGAGTGACAGGGTGTCAAACCTAGATAAAAAGAACTCCCAGGTCCGAATGGGCTGATTTGGCAGGATGCTGGCCAACAGTTGGACACGACGCAGTATCATGGTCCGGTCATTGATCACTGTATCAAACTGGTATTCTAGACACTGGCACAAACACTAAGAGGAACAAAGAGAACAGATTTAGCTAAAAAGGTAGAATTATCTGAGAAACCAATTGTTGAAGAAATACTGACCCCATTAATAAGAATTAATTTGCTCCATTACTTAAACAGGTTTTTTTTTTCTTTTTCATAAAAGTTTACCTATGGCATTAATTTCAAAATACTTTTAGTAAGTTTAAGCCTTTGGATCCAAACATCATAGCTCTTCTCACATGAAGGCCACAAATGACCATGATGTTCATGTGGGTTCTGACACTACTATTAGGTTGTTACAAATGTTTTGTCGTTTTTTTACCGCAACAATGAGACTTCATATCGTTGCTGAACATGAAGTTTATTGATCAAAGTAAGTCCCATTACAATCGATACACTTCTGCCTACAAGCACATTTATACCATTTTGAAAAAAATCTGGATTTATGGAGTCGATACACCGTTGGAAAGCAGTTTTAATTGCTGCTTGGTTGGAGAAGGATTTCACACAGAGGAAGCCGTTGAGGCATTTGAAAAGGTGGTAGTCTGTGGAAGAAAGGTCTGGTGAATAGGCTGGGTGAGTAGAACTTCGTACCCCAACGTGTTCAGTTTCTGAGGAGTCATTTTGCAACATGAGGATGAGTATTGTTGTGGAGCAGGTTTGGGTGTTTTCGATTCACCAATGCTGGCTTTCGTTGGGAGAGTTTCTGGTGAACACCGTTTAATCCACGACAGCACCTTTCAGTTGTGATGGTTTCGCCAGGTTGCAAGAAGTTATAGTGGATGACACCGCTTGCAGTCCACCAGACAGTGACCATGAACTTTAGGTGGAGGCTGGATTTTTGAATGTGGTTAGGCTCCGTGTCTCTGTCGAGCCACTGTGCTGATCATTTTCAATTGTCGTAAAGGATCCATATTTCATCACATGTAATGATGTGAATAAATGGGTCGTTTTTGTTTCTTAGGACAAACGAAGAGCAGATCTCCAATCAATGCTTTTGTTGTTGTTCAATCTACTCACTAGGCACCCACTTGTCAAGCCTTTTCACCTTGCTGATTGCATCAAGATGCCAGGAAACAGTTGCAGTGCTTACATCAAGCTCTCCAGCAATTTCTTGCAGTTTTTTTTCTTGGATCGGCCTCAACTGAGGTTTTCAGACAGTCGTCATCACAGCTGGAAGGACATTCAATGCATTTCTTACCTTCGAGGCTCACATCTCCCAATCAAAATTTTGCAAACCATCGTTGTGCCATGTACTCATTTGTTGTGCCCTTGCCCCATACTTGGTTAATTTTACGAGTTGCCTCGCTCGCTTTGTGGCCTAGTTTGATCTCATGAAGCAAAATGGCATGAAAAACTTTCCTATCCATGCTTCACTCAGAACCCTGAAACAAATATCCATTTTACGATTTTTGAAAAGGTAGGTTTTGCACAATGTCTGCCAAAGCACACACTACAAAACAATATATAACTTATCTACATACACCTTCACAAGCATGCTAAAAAAATGAACCCCAAATTAACATAATGTTAAAACTGACAAAACTTTTGTAACAACCTGATATTTTCTTTATTCCTGCTTTGAGGGAACTCAAAAACACAAGCAGGCAGTCTCTGAAGTATATATTAATTATTTCTCAGATGCTGATAATTTATGATTATAAGTTACAGAAAAAAAGAAAAACAAATAATAAATAGCATTAAAACCTTAGTTTTCCATCAGGTGGCAGAAACAGTCATAACTCCCATTTAGAAAACGTGCCAGACAGCAAACTAAACAGAATACAGACACATTAGAAGAGAGCCAAAACATCTTGATATTCTGGTGTGGACATGCACACGATAGCCTCTTGCATCCTGATTCCTACAGTTTGGTGATGTTACTGGTTAATACACTGCAAATGTGTTTGTAATTAGCATTTGAGAGCTGGAAGAGTGCAATTCTGGACCAGCCTACATTTTCACTGATCCTTTGAACTTTTGTAATCAGCTTTTTGCTTATCAACCACAGTTTTTATACTGCTGGACCTTAGCTTTTTTACATTGACAGAGAAAGGATTTTGATTTGTTTACACTTTGCATCTGCATCAATTCCTGTTAAACCCAAGATGATTCTTTCAGAATGGAAGTTTTCATCATTGGATCTTCCCTTTGTGGTAATTCAAAGACCATGAATTCTTTCCTTTCTGAGAGTTTCTGTATACTCAGACCAGCTTGGTATTAAGAGCCTTGGAATTCAGAATCAACAGACAGCAATTTTTGTGAATATGCTTCTCAGGTTGAACATTTCTTTTTGCCCCATGAAATCAGTTCTTCCTGGATACATCTGGATTTGGCCTTCTACAGGTCACAGTAACTTTTGTTGACCTTTTTTTGCATGTGCTATTCTGTTTAGCACTCACTAGCAGTAATTTGTTGGGAATTTTGTTGTTCACTGATATATGCTCATATATAAATTAGTTGAAATAGCTGTATGTGGTCAACATTATTTCTAACTATCTTTAATTTAACTTGGTGTCTGTGTGGTATATCCTTTGATTTCAGTTGTTGCAGAGATTGGCCTGTCAAGGGTCCATAACAATGTGAAAGAACCTTTATAAGTGGTTACTTACCTTCAATGATTAAAAAGCATGCAGGTTATTTTAAGATATAAAACATGCAAATGTTGGAAAAAAAAAAAAAACTCAAGAAAACCAGAGGCTAGTTACCTTAATGGCAGAAGGTTTGATGGTTTCTAAGTAAAGAATTGTTCTCTGGGCTACAGCAGCATTGATGTCCTCTAGTGAACCAATCAAGTAGCAAAAAGCATGAGAAAGAGCTGTTTGAATCACCTGGTTGTTGCGGATGGAATCAGCATCAAGGAGTCTTCCTAGAACCACAACTTTCTCAACTATCGACAGAAAAACAAGTCAGTTTTTTTAGATTCTGCAAAAAAGACCACCTGTTATCAAAGAAAGATGAGAGTTGATAATTCTTATCTTTAGCACTTCTAGCGAGACCATGACATCTTTCTCTTGCTTATAAATTAGAATACTATAATCTTTATAAGCCTTAAGGATTTTTTTTTGAAAAAACAAAAACATTGCCAGTAATTTAGATTCCTACAAATGTTAAATATTAATTTCCAGTGGTTCAATAAACCTTACTACTTACTGTCTGTTGCTGCAGATATCTTACTGAAGCTACATCTAGTTACTACTCTCTGACTAAAGATAGTATAGCAGACAGTCTCATCTACCCAAAGTAAAACAGGTTTAACTGTCGAGACCTCACCTGCAGAAAAACGGACTTTCCAATCATCGTGTCCAAAATCCCTTTCCACAAGCTGCCATAGCACATCTGCTCCAGAGGCCAAAGTCAAAGTGTGGAGAATGAGAGGTACAGCCAGTGATGCCAGCTGGGAATGTTCAGCTTGCAACAGCTTCCACAACCTGATGGCAGAAATCACATGAAGGTCAAAAAAACAGTTTTCACAAAGCTGGCCCCTAACAATCTAATCTGTACTGGTGCCCACCCCTGGAACATCCTAACTACAGAAACAATAAATCAGTGGTCCAGAGGATTGAAAATAGTTAACAGCAAGCACCCTTGTATTGATATTTTGCTGCTTTCAAAGCTAAGAATATTTAGAAAAACAAGTGACAGGAAATCTAGCTTTCTAAGCCTCAACCAAAGAAGCCCTTTTCTGCTTCTTCAGACACCTCACCTAACAAAGCCTTGTGATGGTGGTTAAGCTTCAAATATTTCCTAGAAAATGTACAAGGTAAATTAAATTGCACACCTTGTTCCCACATAGAAATACTGGAAACATTTGTGGTAAAATAAACATTTGACTAAATCAAAGTAGTCTGGAAAATGTATCCCTCTTTATGTATTTACAGATACTCAGAACACAAATACACACAAGCAGTACATTTAGCATTTTTTTTTACGAAGGTGTTCTCCTCACCTGCCCACCCTGCCTATCATTCTCACACACACTTAGGAATAGAATAGATATTTGGTCATTAAAAGCTTATCAGTTCAGTACACTGTCGTTACTATAACACTGAGCAGACACCGATTTAAACAAGTTTTCACACACAGGTTACTACTATCTAGCAATTAACATGGTTACTGAGATCCAGTCCACTGAGGAACCTTCCCAAACCATCTCATCCCTATAAGCTGCAGCCTCAAAGTGGTGTTTCACCACCAATCCTATTCTAAAGAGGAAAGCCAATCTGCAGTTGGTGTACATCTCTGCTGATAGCGCATTGCACAAAAGATGAGGTAAATAAAGCTTTTAAAGTATTTTTATTTAAAAAATCATCTTCTTAGAAAATGTGCTGCTTGACACCAATATAAACTTCACACCAGCACTCCAAAAGACAAGTTATTTGTGGACCGAAACCCAAATTTTAATAGGTTTAAAACTTCCTAGCTTAAATATTTTATTAAAACACTGCTAAACACAATCTTTTTCTTCCTCAATGCTCACAGCACTATCATCTAGTCAATAAGATAATTCAAATGCAGCAATGATTTCCATAATATTCATTATTTGTTGTAGTTGTTATACACTAAATTCTACAATTGGGGCTGACAGCTCCAATGACAAGATTATTTGCCACAGTTATCCACTAGACAGTATTACCTACCCTGTGTCACGAGGGGCTTGACACTTCCAGCTTTTGGCAGGGAATTTGTAAGCAAGAACAAGAAATGTGACACAATGGACTGGGGTAAAGAAAAACAAAAATCTACCGGAGAATCTAAAGTATTTGTTATATATTTGTGTGGTGAATGCCGATTAACTTACGTAGGCACAAAGAGCTTCTCAAGCTTGAATTTCACAAATTCCAGATGTTGCTGTATGCTGTAGGTCAGGGATTCACCGTGAAGAATCAGGTATTTCAGTGATGTCAACAGGTAAAATGAAGCATCCACATCTGTCACCATACACAAACACTTCAAAATAAAGAAACATACAACTGATACAAATAAAATTTAATTCAATTTTTAAATCAGAATCCTCAAATTTCTTTTGGCTCCAAACAAACATCCCTTCTCAGAGAACAAATATTAATTTATTCAAACAGTGAAGAAGAAAAGTAAATTTAGAGCAGTTTTTTTTTTTTTTAAAATTAAAAATAGGAACATATGCTTCACAGTCCATGTGGAAAAATTCTTTTAGTATGTCAACATCCATACACAAACTCTTTAACATTAGCACTTTTCTTTCATTCTACACTTTACAATCCTTGTTAATAGCATTTAGAAATATCACATCTTTAGGTGATTTTAAAAGCCCCCCCCAACAAAAAACAACTAAATGCTTAAGTTTGTCGACTGGTAAGCATAGCGTTAATGAGAGCGATGTCGGTAAGTCTTCAGTTGAGACCCAGATGCTTACATTTAACAAAGAGTTAAACAGCTGCAGGTAGAGTGGCATGGAAGAGACTTCAAAGCTGAGTTCGACACAACTGGACAGGAGTTCTCTGTCCTCTTCAACTACAAAATAAATTTTAAAAAATAAAATCAAATTAAATCAACTAAATGCTGCTTAACTATATTAATTACCTGCTAGTTAACAAAAGTGCTGAGAAGAGAACTTGCTTCTAGTGATTTACAGATTCTCTTTTCTTTCAAGAAAACTCCATCAGTTTATTCATTTTTTTCATTTATATATTTCCATTTAATTTTTTAAGATAACTTCTCCAAGTAGAGTGTTAATCTGCTTTAGTCAAACTATCGGAGCCAGAGGTATGTAGTGTGCACTGAGGGCTGAGAATTCTCTTTCTAGGCAATTAAATTACAGACACTAATTTAAGCCAAATGCATGCACAACAGCAAAGATTAAAAACAGAAACAGCAGGGAAAAAAAGACAACCAGCCACTAAAGAGAGTAAAATGTAAAATTCAAAGTTATAAATGCAGACATTATAGACATTGTATAAATTGACTGTAATAAGAAATTAGTTCTAATAGTAAGTTGATTAGAAAAGGTTGAATAAATTCCTTTCTTCCACAAAGACAACACCAATAACTTTCATTTATCCTCCATACATTACAATTTTGTTCATCTCACAAAGTCAGATGGTGCTTGTTGATGATACTGGTACTGTATGTCAGAGTTACAAATAGCTAAATGAGAAGTTTGAATTAAAGGAGCTAATGGAGGATCATAAGAGGGATCCACTGGCTGAAGTCCAGCAATCGGCACCACAAAACGTTATAATCAATAAAGATCTTACCCCGCTATATTCTAAATCAGACCACACTCAATACCTATCCAACCTGGTGAGTGAAGCTACATTACATCAGGACTCAGTGTGTAAATATACATAAAGACCAGTAGAAGATGGTTTTAGGGTCAGGTACTAAGAGTTCACAAAACAATGCCAGACAGAAAGCAAAATAAAACAGAGGTACCAGCTGAAGTATCTGTACCAATTACTGCACAGAGCCAGTTGCATTTTTAAAAGGCTTAGAACACCTGCTTTCACTTGAGGACCCCCTGTTATGTAAGTATCCTCACTGGCAGAAAATCTCTCCTACAAGTTCTGAAGAATGCAGGAAAAATTTGTCCAGAGTTACAAAACCAACATATGCATAATTTCAGAGCTGCCTCACTACAGTAAGAACCAAGATGCACTGGCCACCAGGTAAGGAAGAAACTGACAAAAATCCAAAGCTGCCACTAAATTACCTTAGAGTCAGGTTTTTGGTACTGACTTCTCAAACATAAAAGCAAAGTTAAACCGAAAAATCAAGGACTTATGTTGAGTTAAATCTGAAAACAACATTATTTTGATTTAAAGAAATTCAAATCAAAAAATGTACAAAGATATTTTCTCAAGTTACCCAAAAATCTACAGGTACGGCCCAGCCCATGCTCATAAGGTAAGAATGGCTACTTCAAAGATATACTTCAATTACAGAGCAGCTGAAACATTTGGATGCCATCTCAGAGAATGTCCTAAATATACCAAACACAAACAAATCTGTTAGAGGTAGCACTGCCAAGATACTTTTTAAAAACATTAAATCAACAATTCAGTTTCTAAGGTTGAAATGATGTCAGTCAACCACTAAGCAAGCAAGCAAGCATTCAAGTTCAATTTGGATTCATGCATTCCCCCCACCCCACACAGTACAGGTGTGCATCATAACTCACCTCAAAGATGTCGCACATGTACATCTAAGCACCAAATAATTCCCTCAACAAAGCCACTCACCTTTTTGATAGTGATTTAGTTCCTCTATCTTGGGCAGATCTTTTGTTGGAATTTTGGCAGGATCACGAGGACATATGTACTCCAGTATCTGCGCAGCGAGCTGGTACCACGTGACAATGTTCTGACAGTACATGCAGTTGATTGACTGCTGCTCATCTGTGCAGCTGTGTGTGCCATCCCACGACCCACTCAACATGCTATTCAGGATCTGCATGAGCTGTCTGCTTGTTTCATTGTAGATGCCCAAGTAACGGGGTGACTCCTGCAGGTCTAACTGCAAGAATAACCAAATAGCTATCAGCCTCACAAAAGGGCAAAAGACCAGCAACTATGTTAATGACAAGATAGTTGTGCTTCTGTGTATACAAGCAGTAATCGCAAAGACAAACCCCGACACACTGCAGAAAAGATCTTAGACATTTTCTTATGTTTTAATAGGCTCTATTGTTTCCTTCAGTGGCTCCACAACTGCAGTGCATTTTTCAAATCAGATAAATCCATCATTCTTTCCACATGAAATAAAAAACCTAACTACATGACTCTACCCAAGTCGCCAGTAGTTTTGGTGCACAAACATCTCTGCTTAATAGCACACCTCACTAAACTCTCTCTCTTATACACATCTTCTGGTACATCCTTTAAGTATCCAACAAATTTTGCAGGTACAGTATTGGAAATAATTACAGAAAAAAGAAAAACTGCATATAAAATGCAAATAACAAGTGATAGAATCACATCTTGCATAAAAATTAAATGTTCCATAGTACAGTTTTATGTTAATGTAGTCCATTGTGATTGGTCATCATGCAAGCAATCAGAAAGTGCCACACCTGCAGGAGGATTATAAAAGTATAGGCAGTGATATTGTAGTGTGGTGAATGTGTGGTGAAATGGGCGGCAGAAATAAACATTTAGTTAGATGACCAAACCTGAAAGGTGATTTTTACAGATGAGTCCAAGTTTGTACTGTTTGGCAATAATCAATGGCAGTTTGTTCAAAGGCGGACCAGGAAGCGATATAACAAACAGTCAGTGTATAACAGCTACAGTGAAGCATTGGCATGGGTCAATACAAGTGTGGAATTGCACATCAGCCAAAGGTATCGAAGATTTGCATAAAATAGAAGATATACTGACTGCCGACAGGAAGACATCTCATTGGGCAGGAATTCATCTTCCAACATGACAACAGGGCCCAAAGCATACAGCCAATATGGTGAAAAACTCTCTGGAATGTAAAGAGTATGATGGAACACACTCAAGGATGCTTTAGCCTGCACAAAGTCCTGACATGAACATTATTAAGGCTATATGGAGTTATATGACTAATGAGAAAGTTAAACAGCAACCAAACACCTTGAGGGAATTGTGAAAAGTGCTACAGGATATTTGCAACAACATTTCAGTCATACATTGATAACCTGTATTGGAGCAGCAAAGCAAGGTATCATCCTCTATATAATGCAAAGGGCTCACATACCAAATACTAATGCATTGTATGCATTCACTCTGTTTCTATATATTTTCTGTAATAATGCATTCTGTATGTATTATATGTTTCTCTCATTTGCAATTATCTGTGATGCTTTTATTTTCTTGCAGGTTGTTGAACACTGAAGCACATCCCTATATATCAAGATTGTTTCATGTAAAAGCTGTTTGGTACATGTGTTGAGACAATAATTACAGGAAGCTTATCTAGGGCACAAGAGAGGAGGATAGAGCCATTATTCACTAAAAAAGGAGAGTGAGTGACACAGGTGCAGCATTGTTTCAGAGCTTTCTCTATGGTATGTATCTAGAAATGTAAAAGTATTTTCAAACATCTGGGAAGAAAATTAACTTCTTCATGGACTGGCAGGTGTACCTGTTTCAACAAAAGATCCAACATCATCAGAAAACATGGCAAATGAAGTTCTGTTTCCCTTTCAAACAGGTCAACTGTTTCGTTGATGGCTCGCAACTTCTCTGGGCTGAGAGGAGGTAGGTACTCCTCAACAGGTGTGGAAGGAGAGAGTAGCGAGTGAGGGTGAGAGTCTCTGCTCTGAAAATTATCTCCCAGTTTGACCTGATTGAGGTTTTCCACACCACCCTTGAACATTCCCAGCAACAGATGAATGGGGATAATGATGTCCAGTGAGGCCAGGACCTGCAGGCAAAAAAATTATTTTGTGATTATATAATATACTTTGCTTGGAAATCAGGGAATTATTAAGTACTTCTTCTTACCAAAGTCCTTGAATGAGCCATGAAAACTTTTTATCTCCCTGCAATTACTACACCAGAGATAGAAACATTTTTGCCTGTTCATTTGCTAGAATTTTGATGCTAAGAGATGCCAGTAAATAAAGAGCAGAAACACCCAGTAGAAAAATTAGTAGTTAAAATTTTGGAGATTGCTTTTGAATTTAATATAAAATTTGTCATTAAAATAAAAAAAATTTTTTTAATTGCTTAGCTCAGCAGAAAATATAGTAGGTTTAAATATACTAATTTAAAATCCATGTAATCATATATTGTCTGTGGTCTGAACAAGTGACCAGGTAACAGGTTCTGCAGTCATGCACTCGCAGATAATCTATGATCATATGGGGACTATATAAGGAAATTGTTTCCCCAGATACAGATGCCGTTATCAGTTAAAAGGTAGTAACCCAGGCCAGAAAGACTGCTGAATATTAATTACTGCTGCAGTGGCTCAGTTATTAAAATTTCAAGATGATCGAATAGAATGACAAAGACAAAGCTCACCTGGAGCCACTGAAGCGACTGTTCTTGGACGTATCCACTGCCATCATGGAATCGCTCAGATACAAACTGGTACATTTTCTCCAGTGTAAATGGAAGAGGGCACATATCTATGTCAAAAGCTTTGCTGCAAAGTATAAAACAAACTTCACTTTTTAACACATTTACTTGCATGTTTCACTTTAGTATTGTCATACTCATAACTATTGCACCTGCTTGCTTCATTTAGTGCAGTGGTTCTCAACCTTTTTTGGGCCATGCCCCACCTAATCACTTCTAAAATCCTGATGCCCCCATGTGGTGATATATAATTCTTATCATTTAAAAAGTTAACTCCGTTTCAGCTGAAGAAGCTTAAAACGCCAATACCTTGGTTTAAACAAGCTTCAAAAGAACATGGCATCCATGAAAAATGAAATAAACAAAAGACAGCTAAAGTTTTGAGCAAGAAATTACTGTAAAAAATTGTAAGAAAAAAATATAAGTGGTATTAGATTTTAATAATGAATACATATGATAATAAGAGAGAATTCACAGGTAATAAGAGAGAGAAATTTTCTATATTTATGAAATATTTGTGGATTGTCTCATACAAAAACAAGTAAATAAAAATTCAAAACACGTAAAGTAAATGAAACTGACTATTGACACAAACAACTATTGTGAATGGAAGCTATTTTAGATCATTTATAATTATTGTAATAAGAGTATAATCCTATCAAATGCAAAAACCATTGAGCCAGAGCACACCTCAAGAAAAGCGGAATAAAGTTAGTGAGACCCTTGTGCTTCATGCCTGCTGCAAAGAGATTTTATATTAGGCACTAATTTAGTCAGCTTTAGTCTCAAATCTCCTCGTTTACTGATATCCAGTGACTCTTTTTTCTTTCAGTAGCAAATCATTTACAACGCTAAAGCCACATTCAGCTAAATATGAAGATGGAAACGGTAACAACAGTTTCCTTGCAAAGCTAGTTGAATTTGGTATTTAGTTTCTGTCTCATCACAAAGCCATGCCATCGCGTCCTTTTATGTTGAATAAAGTTTTAACTGACTCATCATTTTTTTATTTCCGAGAGTTTTTCTTGGTACTGCACTGAACATCAGATAAATCCACAAGCACTGGGCTGCATCACCCACGATGGAAAATTAATCTGTTTTAAATCAGAAAATCTTTCTTTAAAATCAGAGGCCAATATTTTCAGATGATCCACAATGACAAGCACAGCAGCCTCAGTCCACTCACATTTTTTTAGCCAATGAAATTGGTCAAAATTTTTGTCAGAAATATTTTTTTGGCATAACTCGATAAATGAAATAAAGCCAAATATCTTCGCCTTTGCATCAACAAGTGCTTTATTTGTTCCTTGAAGTTGTTTATTCAACACATTCAGTTTTTCGAAAACATCTGCTAAATAACTCAAAACGCTTTTCCATCAATGGTTAGCAGGTGCTTCATTTCAGGCTTGTCACTTAGAAAGCCACTAAGTTCATCAAACAGTTCCATGAATCTTTTCAAACAATTCCCTTTCGAAAGCCACTGTACCTCAGTGTGAAGTAAAAGTCTCACATAGTCTGAATTGTTATCTTCACAAAATTTTTCGAAAAGACGTTCACATTTGGCATTAGTTTTGATAGCATTGATAGATTTTATAACTGATTTCAGTACCTCATTAAGTACAGGAGAAATATTTTTCGACACTAAGTTCTCTTTATGAATAACACAGTGCACAAGAAGCATCTCCGGATTCTCATCTTTCATCAATTTTAAGCAGCCATTTTTCTTGTCCATCATAGCTGGAGCACCATCAGCTGCACAAGATGTTGTGTTTTCCATTGGTATATTATTGGTATCTAAGTAGTATTTTAGTTTATTATATGTATCAGCGGCGGTAGTGGTGGTATCTAAAGATTTGCAGAATAACATTTTCTTACAACAATCAGCTTTATCAATATATCTTACATGAGTTAGCAATAAGGCCTCACTGCCTCTCACAGTTGATTCATCCATTTGTACTGAGAATTTTCTTGATTTCAGCTTTTCAACAAGTTGTGTTTCAATATCTTCACTCATTTCATCCATTCTTCTCCTAACAGTGTCATTACAGAATGAGTTAGCAATAAGGCCTCACTGCCTCTCACAGTTGATTCATCCATTTGTACTGAGAATTTTCTTGATTTCAGCTTTTCAACAAGTTGTGTTTCAATATCTTCCCTCATTTCATCCATTCTTCTCCTAACAGTGTCGTTACAGAGTGGCATGGCTTTAACATCTTTGTCATCTTTTTCCAGAACTGTTTTAAGAAATGCAGATATTGATGGTTTAATTAAATCCTCCCCTATAGTATGATTTTTTCCAGATTTAGCAATGAATAAAGAAATTTCATAACTTGCCTCAAGAGTACGACTGATAGTAACAGTTTGTGCAGTGAACAGAGACTTTATTGTTGATCTTTTTTCAAACTTATTCTTTAAAGATTTGAAGTAATTCAGATCTGAATTTACATACGCACTATGTTTCGCCTTCAAATGCGCCTCAAGACGACCTCATTTCATTGATTCATTGGTCAAGCATTGTTGGTATAAGAGACAGAAAGGTGACCTTTCATCATGAGCAGCGGGTATGAAACCAAATTTCAAAAATTCCTCTGAATACTGACGAACTTTCTTTTTGCTTGCACTACTCATTTTATGCATAGGGGTTGTGACTGAAATAAATGAGTAATCTTAAGAAGTGAAATGCACTTTCAGAATTTAAGACGTTTAAGTTAACACAAAAATGAAATAAAATAATTAGTACGTTCAAGTAAACACATAAATGAAATGAAGTTAACACATAATTAATAAAACAATGCCGATTCGTTTTATACAGCATATAAGGACAGACAGAGTGCGGTACACCAGAATTTTACGAATGTATGAGAAATTTGTATCACACACAAATGTATTGACGATAATTGTCTGACACAAATATGCACACACACATACACAATGAATTTGGCAAGACTGTTGTATTATATTAGCATTTGACTATTAAGTTTTCATCTCTGACACTTTATGTATCTTCTCATATCATCATAATACTAAACAATCAAATATATTCACAAGCAACCAAAGAAATATGTATCAATTACCTTGCGTGAAAACACCAAAACAACTTCTTTGTTTACGAGCTCTGAATTTTCAGAAAATGGAAATGCTCTCCTTTGAGAGAAAACGGAGGAAACGGTTATTATAATGGTAACTTAGCAAAAGCTCTTTGAATCGCATTTCTAAATCAAATTCAATAAATAAGGTTCTTCCATGACCTCGTGCACTTTGTGTGATGTGCATGAAGAGCGATGGCACAGTGATTATGTAATAACTATACAATAAAGACCTTTTTCACTAAAAAAAAATATTTACTCAAAATAGCATCTGAAACAAACTTTACCTGATGGAAAATCCAAAAAATAAAAATCGAAAATTTGGACCTAGACCTCTTCATTCGTACTCAATTGCCCACCTTGAAAATCAAATTGCCCCCTTAAAAATCGAATTGCCCACCTGTGGGGTGTACGCCTCACGTTGAGAACCACTGATTTAGTGCATAGATGAACGAGAAAAACCTAAAAAGATTTAAGGGTTTTGAGCATGTGGAGACATCAGAATTAGAGACATAATTATAAATTAATTAACAGGATTGCATTGTACATAACAGATATTTATAATAAACATGTTCACTTATCTTGAATGATCTCTGTACTAGCTACAAATTCATATGTTCAAATAATATCAAAATCTCTTTTGTTTTGAATCAATACCTTTTTATCCAATTTACACCAAATGTTTTGGTGACAGTGCCACCAAATGTTGAGTTTAAAGGTTAACATGTATTTGTTTGTGTTTACCACTGGTGAAATGTTTGCCAAAACAGCTTCTACTAGAGACATCGTCATTCAAACAAAACCCAACTGAAATAGCATTACTGTAATGGTATCCAGCCCCAGGGTTTCCTTTGATCATACTTCCCTAGTAAATAATGCTTTTATCTTGGTCTTTCCCAAGAACTATTTAAAAATATAATAAATCAGCATCAGCAGTAGTAATTTTCAGTGTGAACCGGCTTAGAAAGCTGTACTGATAAACACGTTTTCTCACAAAATATTAAAATGATGTTTACTGAGCTTAACAATAATTTGAAAAAAATTATTATCGTTACTGTACCTGAGCAGAACCTTCAACTCTTGCAAATCCTCTAGAGGTACTTCAGTCCGGATGGCTTCCAGCCAGTAAGGCATAACATAATCCCATATCTGGAAACAACAGCAGTATGCTAAAGATCTTGAATTTCTGCTGGTGGTGTAGTAACATCGCACTTACCATGTTGTCTGGCTGTGGTTTACATTTCCAGAGTCTGACGCCACCAAGCAAATCCCTGCCCTAACGACACTCAGCACCATCATGAAGGGGCAGTGGCTCCATTTGACTTGGCAGCCACAGGCTGGATGGTGTTTGGGAAAATGAGTAAATTTCTTCCCAAAGTACATTTCTTTATACACACACACACACACACACATGCACGTATCAGTAACCCAGCTTAATTCAAGCCCACTCTGGTCAAAGAAAAGCAAATGAAAGATAAATCTGAATTACTATCAATATTCTAGCAATGAACATTAAAAAAAACAAAAAGAAACTCTAGTCAACAACACAAAATAGGCACTAAAACATAACAGATGAATTTCTTTTACTGGCAAAAAGTTTAGACATTTTGCTTTGTTTATCATCACTCCAAAAAAATCTCTTCAATCTTTTAACAGGGAGAATGCACCCTGCTAGGCATGATTTTTTCTCACTCTTCTTCACCAGCTGGCCACGTGAGTTCCCTCCAGCATCCACCCACATCTAAAGTCAAGAGTTCTGGTAGGACACAGAGGTTCTGCAACTCTTGACTGGCCTAAACAATGACCACCAGTCAAGGACTCCCAACTGTTGGTCACCAAGGCTGATACACCACATCTCCACTCTTTTAGTCCAACTTGATTGTCAGAACAGGGGTTGAAGGCAAGGGATTCAAAACCAAAAAAAAGGGGGGGGGAGGATACGAAGTCTGTCCAAAAAGAAACCAAACTTTTAAAACAGCATGCTCGCAACTGCAGAGCTGTGTATCAGTGACCTTGACCTTCAGTCTAATAATAGCAGCATCACACCAAGTCAGTTAGTCATTGATCTACATGCGCTAGAGTGAACAATGAAGGATCTTGAAGAGCAATGTGATCGTCATCTGTTGTCGTGGATGTTCTTCCTGATTTGAAACGCTGGTACCACTCGTGACATTGTGTACGGCTCAAACAATCCTCCCCATAGGCCTGCTGCAACATTAGAAAAGTCTCTGTAAAAGTTTTTCCCAATTTGAAACAATTTCACACAAACACGCTGCTCTTCAAGATCCTTCATTGTTCAACTTGTGACAAATCGCCAAGTGCACTAAACACATGTTCACTCTAGCACAAATAGATTGATGACTAACTGATGTGGCATGATGCAGATATTATTAGACTGAAGGTCAAGGTCACCGATACACAGAACTGCAGTGCTCACTTGGCATGCTGTTTTAAAAGTTCGGTTTCTTTTTGGACAGACCTCATAAAGAATTAGAAAACACAAAACTAGTCAACCAACTTGATGTTTTGTTGGTTAGAGAACTCTAACAAAGAGAGAACATAACATTACCTACCTCAAAGGTAATTATATCATAGGGTACGAGGCAGAAGAAACAGTTCAAGCCTTCTTTTATCTGCATGGTTCGAGTTGCCAACGTGTCCCTAAAAACCAGATAGAGCAGTTTAATAAACATGCATGTGTCACAATTTCCACAAAACATAGTTACTAAATACTATACAGGGTCACAAGTATAGGAACTCACCAATAACCTCCAACACGTGCATACTCCACAGGGTGTGGTAACAGGCATGACACAATGACTTCAAAATGTGTCTTGCTAACCTCTTGCAACCATTTGGAAATATACTAAAACAAATAAAAGAATTTCATTGTTATCAGAACATGGTAATTTTTCCAGTGTAGTTAATTTTAAATATCAAGTTCAAGTCAAAGGGACATAATTCAAATTATACAAATAATTTTCACTTCACTTAACACATGTAAACAGCTGAATGTATAGTGTAGGTAGAGCTGTGGCTGCTTACAAAGCAGCCAATTTTAGTTAGTGTTACCTGGTGTAAGGGATTATCCGCATTGACAGAACCATTACTCCAGAAAGCAATCTGCCAAATGGCTAACAAATGAGTACAGACAGTCGTCGACTTACGACCTATGCAACTTACGACTGTGACCGCGCATTTGGCAGTTGCCTAGCCCAAGCCAGCTGGGCGTATGATAGTTTCCAGGCCATCGCTGGCAACGCTCATCTTCCCAACCTCAGTCGTTCACCAGCTTTGGTTTCATCTACATTTATTTATATTTCAATACCCCTTAAGCCCTCTACGATGTCCACCAAAAGGAAAATGCCTTCGTCTACGCCTACGCCTCGCAAGAAGCAAAAAGATAATGAAAGGTTTTACTAAAAATAATTTACAAAGAAATTGATAGAAAATCTATACGATATGTAAAGAATGATGGTAGAAAGGAGAGAAAAGAAACAATATGACTTAAGGATGAGATGTGGAATCTATAGATATACCGGTCTGACTTATGTCCAATTCAACTTACGACTGTTCATTCAGAACGGAACGCAGTCGTAAGTTGACGACTGTCTGTACTTACTTCTAGGTATAAAAAAGGGATTTGGAGTAAGGAAATCTGAGATTTCATGCTTAAAAGCTTATTTTTACTTACAACATTGAATAATTGAAGGGACATAATTTACAGTGTTACTTCCCTTCTATGTAAATGTTATCAACTAAATCATTTGACAAGAAGCACAGTGAAATCACTTCCGCTGTCTGATGTTAATGAAGTCTTCCTTTTTTCCTGCGAAAATATTATAATGTAAAGACAGGCTGCTGATTCAATGAGTAAGATGGTATGTAATAAGTTGGAAATTTACCAAGACATTAACTCAATAAGAGTTCTGCTGCTGAGAGTTAAAGTTTTGTCATAAAGAATTACCAATTGGTTGGCAGTTGTGGTTATTAATTTTGAAAAAAATGGAAAGAAAGTCTCTACATTATTTTAAGAGAGAGAACTTTCCAGACATTTAATAACCAAGGCAATAATATTCTTTAACAAATAACTGCATTGTTATATAGAATCTGAAAAAGAAATACAAGCCAAATTGCTATGACTGCACTTTATCTAAGCAAGATGCCACAAACCAACTAAATTAAAGACTAAGCTATTAAAATGCATGACTGTTAAAGTTACCTAAGCTATTTAAAGATCACTGAATACCATTTCATTTCCATAATCTCCATTCTGTATTACAACAACAGATATATAAGATTAACAGTAAGCACTTCAGATTGAAATGGAAAGTTCCAACTACAGCCATGTCCTTTTAAATTTGTGGATTTTAAATATCCTTGATAACATGAATAAAATTCACATGCAACCAGAAGAGTTACCAAGTTTTCAGTTTATAATATATCCTGATGTACAAGTATGAGAAATATATCTAATACCAATGAAGCTGAAAGCCATTACAAAAATGTATGTAAACTTACTTCTGGCTTTAATCGTTCCAGTACACTGCCAACATTATCTGTGAAATAAAATAACAAAATTGTGAACCAACAATTATAAAATCAGTTGAAGATTCAGTAGCTCAATATTTGGTTCTCAGCTCAAACATTCAGAACTGCCAAGCAACCAAACTTTAGTTACCAGATATTTAAATTGCAGACTTACAAGAGGGCTTAACTCAGATGTACAAATGTAATATAGCTTCAAGTTGTCACAACTATCTGGTAAATATTAGGGACATTCAACAAATGAAACCCAACCAAATTCAATTACAGCCAGGTTTCATTTGAATATCTGCAGTATTTAAAGAAAGAGACTTAACTTGATATCACAAATGTGTGAAGAAAGGATTTGGGAATGGATGTATCAGGAATTTCAACTGGGAGAAACAATATCACAGGTGTCAAGAAAGCCGTTAACATTGTGGGTTTGACAACTCTCAAACATAAAAGCAAAGAAACTATGGTTCTGCTTTATAAAGCCTTGGTCAGACCTCATCTAAAGTATGCAGTGCAGGCTGGTGTCCCATTATATAAAGATATTTATAGATTAGAACAAGTTTGAAAAATGTTTATTCATTTACAGGAATGACTAAAAGTTTTGCATTACCCTAGAGTTTTCTAATTTTGCTTGATAAAGATGAATTAAACCTGCTGAATTTATATAAGAATGTTATGTTAGCATATTGGAGTACGTACTGCCTTGTAGCTTTCTACATGATAAAATTACAAAAATTTAAAAATGAGACTATCTAAAATCTAACATGCAAATACTCGATTTCTGAAAAGACCATATATATCTTGACAACAAGTGTGACCCATTAGAGCAGACATGAAATGGTCATCATGGGTAGTGTCAAGCTACGAGCATCATTTGTAGATAGATTTTGTTAACACAGATCTAGGGTGATGAAAAGCTTTTGGTCATGGCTGTAATTAAAATGAGAAATCAGTCAAGTTTATTGTATAAGTAGTTGAGAGAACTGAGGCATTAAAATGTTTAGAGGCAGCACAGCAATCCAGTGGTAAACTACTACAGGCTGGGAATTCCTTATCCAAAATCCTTTGGGCCAAATGTGTTTTGGATTCCGGAATTTTTTCAGATTTTGGAATATAGATATACTGGCATAATTTGGTAGCCAATCCACTGTGGAGCAGGAACTGGGCCCCAAGTTCATTTACAACATTATAACTGAATGTGGATACATATAACCTAAAGGTAGTTTTATTCAATATTTTAAAATTATTTTGTGCATGAAACCATAAGAAAAAGATGTACATTTAACCATCAGAAAGGTAAGCCATCATTACAGTAGGCCTACCGGTACCATAGGTGTATTTGCAGGCCTTTTCAACATTTTCAAAGTATATTCAGACCAACAACAAAGCACAGAAAAAGCACGGTGAGTAATGTGCATGTGTCAAGCGTGTCGGGACCAGTGCATTGCCCAGGAATCTTCCTACAGCCTTCTGGAATTTTCCACTGAAGGTGCTCCAAAAATATTTCAGATTTTGGAGCTTTTCGGTTTTCAGAATTTCGGATAAGGGATTATCAACCTGTAAATTACAGGTTACCTGATGCTTGCAATAAACTGCATGGTAAGGCTTCCATAAATGTGTTTAAGAATTCGACTGACAGATATTTTGAGTTTACAGAGGCTTTATGTAAGTTGCAGACTTACTGCCCTTTCTGGATATCATACTATACATTATACTGCACTATTTCAAAAATAACAGGACTTTGGCCCATGTCCAGACACAGTCTAGGGATTCTCAATGACAGTGAGAGGAACTTCAGTTTTGGACAAGATCTTCATAGAGGATTTCTGCTAGTGTGAGGTAGGTGGTGCTCTATGACTATTCTATGAGTCTTGTAATGGTTGCATCCAGTACCAGGTAATTTGCAGACTGCTTGTCATCACCACAGTGGGAGCAGTATAGTAAGCAGTAGTCTTGAAAGATTGCTTGTGTAAGGAAGTGTGTTCCACTCTGAGTTGCTTTATCATCATATCGACCAACCTGGTAGGAAATCAGGAAGCCATCTCTGGGACTGTGGCAAATCTGGCTTAAGTTTGATACCCATTTTTGTAAAATTCTGAGTTGTGTATTTTTTTTTTTGCCAAAGATGATCTAACTGCCATCTTGGCAGAGGCACAATCAATCTTACTTTGATCTTGGAGCAGGCAAAATCTTTCCCTGGCCAAATGATCAGCTCCATCCATTTCCAGTGATCCCCACTTGCCCTATCCATTAGAGTGTAATGTAGTAGTCCACTCTGCATGAAAGGAATTAGACTTCTGCTGTGCAGACTGCTATTTTAATAGATTTTTAAATCTTCACTGCACTTAAAAAGACTGTAAAAATCTGATATAATGAGTACCTGGTCTATAGCTCTGAAAGGAATGTGATGGCCTAGTATGGACATGGCATTTAGTTGAGTAACAGATTCAACATGAAGACTCTAGTACCACCTGCTGGCTTGAAGGTCCTAAATGCTACAGTCCCTTGTGCCTTTATATTCTACTTCGGCTGTTAGCAGTGACTTTAATTGCAGAGCCATCAGTGTAAATGTGTAAATTAGAAATTGTTTCTTCTTGAATGTAGTAGCAGGTGGTCTCACTGGAAATTGTTTTGCAGGCGTGGGTATGGCCTGATTTCCTGCTTCAAACGTAGAACAATTCTGAGATACTCTGTTACAAAACATACAGGTGACTACAAAGCTTAATTTGTATAAAAGGCAAGCAGTGGTCATTACTTTGCTTTTATGCTATGCAACTATTATAAACAAAGAGTTTCTATCAGCTAATTTTATAAACAGTGAAAAACACTTAGAATTTTTAACTTTTTCGAGTGAACGGTTAGAACGAACAGCAGCCTTGTACATGATTACCCAACTACACAATTATTGCATAAGCATATTAATCAATGGTGAGAGCCCAAATATTCATTTCCTGTGACAGAAGAACAGTTTAACTAAACCCAGAGTTATTTTTACACTAAACATTCTATTGTTTTCTGTCCAAATAATGCAGTTTTAAAGAAAAGGAAATATCAATACTCCAGACTGCAATAAGCAAGGAAATCAGGGTGCACAAAACAAACCATCTGGAAGGTAAGCTGTGGCATCAAACCATTGGAAAAGCATGCTTAACAGACGACCCAAAATTTCCTGCAAATATAGAAAAACATCATTTAGTTTTTGTTCTGAAAAGTTTGTATCGCATTAAAAGGCTGCAGTTGTTTTCATCCATTATTCTTTTTTTTCTTCAAGTTGTACAGAATTATGTAACTTGTGACCTGTATGGCCGTTCCCCTAACTTTTTAAACAAATCTCAGGAATTACGATTTGCCTTAAAACATTCACAATACTTTTCTTGAAAATGTTTTGTAAGAATTTCTAACATTAAAAGAAATGTGCTTCCCAGTATCCATCAAACAATTGACATGGCTACCACATAATAATAATAATAAATAGAGTATGCCATTTATGCACAGACTAAATTCTAGTTTGTTTTTTTTTCCTCCAAAAATCAAGAAACTAGATCCAATATATTATGCAAAACAAACGTTTTGGTGATTCTCAGATAACTCAGACTGAGAACTCTTATTTTAGCTCATGCTTGCTACATCATTGGATTTCTGTTCAGCCAGCAGTCTTGGATCCAAACCTTTCTTCTAACCCTAACCCTGTTAACAGATTAGTAGATGATGTCAGGTGAACATGGCCTTCATCTATGTTTACCAAGTCAGGAAATACAAAATTATGCAGAGTTTTATTTACATAGTCTCTGAACTAAAACAACTGTATTATTGGATGAATGTACAAGATTCCATGTGACCAATCTATATTCACCCACAGTCTAACTGCCAACAAGGAACCATTTTCTTCAATGCTGTTTAAAAGAAAAGTTATTGACACATTAATTGTTGCATGACACAAGGACAAAAGTTAGACACATTTCTCGTGGGAGGGGAAAGAACAGAGGTGCCAGGTCTTTTTACGTCAAATTTATAATGAGGCAGTAAAATGTCTTGCACATGATAAATTCAAGAAAATTTTCATTTGAAATTTGGAAGAAAGGGTGGGCAGTAATTTCAAAGGCATTATTTTACCAACCAAACTTTGGTTTTATTCAGTATAATTACATTAAAGAGTGTTTTGGTTTCTTTCTAGCTCTGTTCTACAGTCAAATCCTCTGCCATAAAGAAATCTCAAGTTATAATAAATCACTCATGTTTCATCTACCAAGCAACTTAATTAAAAAAACTGTTAATATACCATTTACCTTGTCAGAAAGTTCCTTAATTAACCCTCTATGTACTAACCTTCAAATCTGTGTTACTCAAGCCACAGGGACTGTGACATACGCGACACCTACCTCATTAACATAACAAATCCATTGTATATTGCTCCAACCCCAGGTGTTTAGCTTTACAAGTGGACAAGCTAAATACACAGCCAGTTCAGCACAAATACTAACTGGTGCTTCTAGGCTGGTAGAAAGTAAAAAACTGACATGGTATGCAAAGAGTTAAATTAGTGGATGTCAGATATTTAGTTGGTGACATTAATGAAAAGCTATAATTTTTTTTTAAAAAATGAGAATAGTGCAACAAATACATATATAATAAAAAAAATGGATAGGCAGTTGTGCTGTTGGTATTTTCTCGTAGTAACAGGTCCTAATAACATGTTCCATTGTTTTTTCTTGTAATGTCTGCATGCAATGAAGATTGTTTTTTCTCATGGTTGCCGAGGTCCTCATGCACAAAATATTCATTACTAGATTAGCATGAATGCAGACTAAAATTACACATGATAGGCATTGTCTGTTGAGAGGACAATGATCAGAACATTTCTTTTGGATTCCAGGTGACTCCCATTAACACCAGGTGTCACTGGTTTGGGAACTAAATTAAATGAAGCCTTTGTGCAAACGAATCATGACTCACAATGGGAACATCTTCTTTTGTTTTGCACAGCTCCACCAGCAGCCACACCCCATAACGACTGAGCAGCTTACGATCCACAGCTCCTTCTACTTCATAATAGTCATCTTCGTCTTGAGGACTCTGGCAGTGCTCTTCGCCCATTTCCACCACCCTCTTGGATTGTAGGGGCTGAGCTTCTTTCAGCAGACTACAGACAAAAAACAACAAGAGGAACCAGATGTTGCTTCTGTGGTAATACTATATATACCTCCACAAAGGAAACAAACCAGCAGATGGAAGAAGTCAGAGGAAAATGTTGTCGGCACAAGATGCCACCTTGGAGAACTTTGGTTCCCATATACAAATTTTAATACATTACAGTAAGATTGTGAAACCAGTGATTTCACGAATTCACTGGATATTTCTGGAATTTTATGAAATCATTAGTTTCACAATCTTACTGTAACACATACACATATTAAAATGTCCAGCTCAAATTTTATTTTCAAAGTTCCCTCAGGAACATTAAAAAGAAAAAAAAAATAGAATATCAATTAAAAATTCATAATTTGCATACTTTGAATACAGACAACTAAATCAGAAAAATGTATCTATCTGGGAAACAAAACAATGATACAAAACAAAAACTGCCCATCAAATAAAGAAACAGGGCATTAGAAAGATTTGGTCTTTTCAGATCATCTAATGATAAAACAGCCAAACGATGTAGCAATATCTCTGGTTAATAAGGTTTTAAGGATGTTAATGATTTAATATTTATTCATAAATTTTTATACTAAGGATGTTCAAATGAAACTTGGCTGAAATAACATCACCTTAATGGCATCTGGTCAGGTTTCGCATGAACCTTCCTAGTATTTATTAGTCATCTGCTAACAATTCCACAATTTTACTGGCTAAAAGTGCAGAGGGTATTTTGATATTATGAAAGATTTTAAATTGTAGTTTGTGCTGTTTAAATTTTGATTTGTCAACATCATCAAACAGGTCGCTTTAGAGTGGCCAGACTCACTCACCCCACAATGGCATCGATCAGGTAACGCTGCATCTCTCCAGAGCAGCTCCAGACATCTGGTATGCTAACGTGGAACACATGCTTCTGACCCATATCTGTGTCATGGCAAGCCATGTGACATCTGTAGCAGTATCTGATTGGTCGGTTCCCATTAAAACTGGCACACTCCACTGAGAAGCAGGTACACGTAGCCATGCTGCCAGGAGAATGGCAGTCCTGGAAAACAAAGCATAAGAACAAGACACAGCTTACCAACATTTCAAATACTACAGCAGAGTAAAAACTAAGATTAATCACACACCTCATTGGTGAGCTAAACCATATCCCTTGTATTATTTATAACAGAAATGTACACTAAAAAAGATATTATTTTCCCACTGCAAATGAAGATGTTTTATCTAAAGAACATTAACAAATCTATCACTCAATGTGTATCCAAAAATTATATAATACAAACTCTGGAAGACAGTGATAACAGACAGGAGAAAGCCTACAGCTTCAAATACTAAACAGACTGACCTCAAACTGCCCAAGATTTCAAGAAAAAAAAACACACACACACATTTACCCCTACCTTTTGTCAAAAAATGCAACGCCAATCTATTTTGAATAATGGCAGTGATTACTTCAACTGTGTGATTTGGATTCAGGCCAAGATTATAAAACTGCTGAAAAATCATTTTCCAATGTTTATTAGAATATCAGGCAGAGCAGCAGTAGACTGCTGGGCTGTTAAGTTTGAGGGCCTGAGTTTGATCTTCAGTCATGGTCAGTTAGGCTCGCCTCAGTGTAACATCCTGGGATGTCTTTTTCACCACCCATCCACCCACATGGGTTTCCTCTAAGATCTGAAAATGAAGGGGCCTAGTAGGGGACTTTCAGTGGTTGTGCAACCCCTAGGCAAGCGTACAACAGACAAGTGTAATATTCTTTAATAATCTTGTACGTGATCCCTAGTGGTATCTGAGGAGCCATTAATATAAAATGTTCCATCTGTGTTCCCTATCTGAAACACAAAAATCGAAGAAAAAAAAACCACTGAATATTTTAAATCTTGTCCTTAAAAAATCTGTTTTTTTGTTTTTTTTTCTTCCTTTCTTCACAGCTAAAACTACTGCATCTATACTACCAACTATATGGAGTTTACAATGATTCAGCAGCCTGAGAACCCATATATGCTTTCCAAGACATTAACACAAAGCTCATTAAATATCTAAATGCAATCTATCACAACACCCAAATCCCCATTCTTTCCCTATTACAACCCTGGTAGCATCTTTTGTTAATATAAATAACATAATGGATGCATGTTGCCCTAATACTGTAAAGATAAATATTCTGGAAGCTTCCTGTCTGCCTCCCAGAACCTTTTATCATCTTCATACATAACATGCAAAGAAGGAAGTCAGTATAACCTTATTTTCACAAGAGATTGGAACATGTGACATGGGTAGTAGAATGTCAACCATATACTCCCCATGGTCCTTCCTCAGAATATCACTACAGTCGCAGCAGATATAGAGTGGAGGAGGTTTATCACCTGACTGGATGGCAAGAGCGGGATTTATACACATCTATAAAAAATACAAGGAGAAATCACATTTAAATAGCTTTCAGTGACCATAGAGGCGAATTATAGGGGTCTGTTACAAATTTCCAAGGATAAACCCCCAAAAATGTCTAACCTCATTAAGTGAATTAAGATTTCGAACTATTAGTTATCCTTCATACCTGAAAAATCAATGCCAAAACCTCAATCAACTGCTGGAACTACTTCTGAATTAATTAAATAATCTAAAATGGCATTCTTCTCATTCTCTACAGTATGGAGTGATAATCAAAATTTTGAGTAAATAGAGACTTATAAGAGGAAAAAAATAACTTGTAATAATTAATATTAATATTCTACTTTATTTTCAATGTTCACCTATATAGAGATAAAATCATATTTTAAAAAGAATTGTATTCCAATTATTTACGTGATTTTTTTAACTCTCATACATTAAAAAAATTATCATTTTTGTGTGATAATAGAGTTGTTTCCCCTTAGGAAATTCAAGAAAGAGAGGAATTTCATGAATGAAGTCTACAGCAGTTTTAAGGACACACAACTACTCAAAAACATTTAACTGAAGATAGCAAAAATTACAATTTTATGTTTTCATGGTAAAGAAGAAATTTGCTTATCTTCATTTTTAATTTTTATTCATATCACACTGTATACTTTGAAGTGTTGGCAAGTCTTCCTACTTGTACAAGAAAACATCCTTCCACTGAATTTCCAGTGTTTTACATTCAAAGCAAATATCTCAAGATAGTTTAAATTTGGACTTTTAAGATTTCTAATTATTGCTTAATCTGCTCTCATTGAATACTTTAATAGCTTTTCATTTGTTGAAAATAAGCTTAGATCAGACAATAGATTATCTCTGTATCTAGAATTCAATAAATGTCATCATTGTACTTTAAACTGGCATAATGCTAACAGACTGAAAAGCCCAAGTTATGATGCAATCAACAGAGTATGACTTTTAAGCATAGGTGTCTCCATAACTTTTAAAAACTTGTCTAAAACCTCACCTTCACAGCCTGAGAGTTCCCAGAATTCACACAGCTCTCCCTCTGGCAAAGAACAGGAGGCCATGCTAAACACAATAAAAGGAAAAAAAATGTCAGTCAGTTTTGCACCAAAAGAATGGAAATTAGCTCAGAAGTTTTAAAACAAACATTTGTAGTATATTCTTATTCAGAAAAAATTTTACATACTGCAAGATTTCAAGTTCATAGCAGCAGAAACTCATAAAATTCTACTCACCTAAATACTTATAATGTATGCCTCTCCGTTCAGACAGTGAAGGGTTAAGCTGGGGCCAGTAATAAAACAACAAATTGGCTGCAGGAGCTCTTGCAGATGGAGGACCATAGGCAATAATACTCAGCAGATCCTACATATGCAAATATTTTAACAATTATATCTGTGAAAACTATCCATTTTGTCAAATATATTCTTTATTAAAAGTCTTGACTGCCTAATTTCCAAACTACCTAGTGATGGCAGTGAGCCACTCTAATAGTACATGGTCTAATATACTTAGCCTGTAGTTTAGGATGAAGTACCAAGTCTGTAAGCTGGCACAGCCAAGGCTAGCCATCAGGTACCAAATATAATCCTCCATCTAGACACATTAGCATATGTACAGCGGGTTCCAAAATTATTAGGATAAACTCTAAATTTGTCATATTTTGAAAATTTAATAAATTCACAGACAAAAGCAGCTATGGGAATGATAACTTATTCACATCCAACAATATCCTAAAGAATCATAAAATGAAACATCTCAACATGCACAGGAACAACATTCTCGCTTTAATAACTGCTTTACATACTCTGGGCATACAATTTATTAGTTTTTTTGTATATAGAGAATTCAAATGTTTCTCCATTCTTTCTTTAAATGCTGCCATAACTGTGTAATGTTCTTTAATTTAACCTACAAATCCAGTTCACCCAAACCAGTTCATTTCAATGTCCAGAAAGCATTCTGGTGCTCCAGACACCCACTTGCTGAGCTTGGCAATGTGCTTAAAATCACTGTCTTATTGAAAAATAAATCCAGGTCTGAACAGTCACTCACTAGAAGACATCCCATTAGTCTGAAAAATTTGGTGATATTAATTTTGTACTTTTGATCTGAACCTTCAAAATAACCATGTTTCACTGTTGGTACAACACAACCATCAAAACATTTTCATGTGATCAACAATGGATGTAGTCAATGCTTGCTACCAAAAAGTTCAAATTTCACTTCATCAGTTCTGCCATACGTGTCTGCTGAACATGCCACACCTTACATTTCTGCTTATTTTTTTGATAGGAAAATGGTTTCCAAAGCACTACACAACTTCTGATACTGCTGACTTCAACATCACAGAAGCTGTTGCAAGCTATTTCTGGGACAGACAGAGTCTGTGGCAAAAAGATGTGATTCTGATAAATGTGTCCTAGGCAGCATTTGTTAACCATCTGTAGCCATTCCCTTTTCAGTTTGAAATACTGCCAGTCTGGGTCCTTTTTCTTCAAGACTGAATGATCTGCATTGTGACACCTTCAGTTTTCTGAAGATATTTCTGATGGTCTAACTGTCATCCATCATGTTATTACAGCAGTTTTTCTCTGGACTGATTTCTTTCTTCTTGGCCATCTTTTCTCCCAGTCAACCAGCTTAAAATCTTTTGTCAGGCATGTGAGAGGAGTGATTTCATAGGGTGGTCTCATATAACCCACCAATCAAGTGATCACCCCTTATGGGGTGATAATGGCCCGAAATATTTATAAATATTAAATGGTGTGACTCACCAACTGTCTGGATGTAACAGTAAACATAACCGAATATCCTAACTCCTCACAGAACTTCAATAAAAATATGCGTAAAATGCAGAAACTGGCTATATTTAATAAAACTACAATGCCATTTCCTCCAGGTTTTGTATTATATTAATCAATAGTATACAGCATTTTACAGTTCAACACTATAATACACCCATATGGATTATTTTTTGAGATTTTGTTGAACATACTACAAAAACATTCTTCACCTAATAACTTTGGAGCTCACTATACTAAAGCTGGAAGTGTCTAGAATGTTGTCATCAAAAGATCTAATTAAGCCAAAGGCTATTAGAAATTAACTGGATTGAAAGAAACCAAATAGCTGTACTACCAAAATTTAACAGCACAATCAAGATGTTAACAGATGTTTATCTTTTTTTTTTTTTTTGTACAGCTGGCTGGAAGAATGAACAACAGCTTTCAGATGTTAATCTATTATACATTTTCTGCTCTAAGTAAGGATTTCCCTCATCAAGAGCATCATTAAAGAGAAACCATGCATTAGCATTCTCTACTTCTTACAACTTTCTTTCACAAGAAAACAAAGTAACCTGCCAAACTGTGCAAAATGCTCACCAATAATCAGGAAAGGAAACATAATTAGTTGTTTATTTAAAATAAAAAAAAACAAACTAAATTAATATTTTATATATTAGATCTTTTCTTTTTGATGTTTAAAAATTTATTACGTGAAATTCTAAAACAAAGATAAATCCCGAGCTTCTTCATAGCGAGTTCACCACACCTGCCACCCACACGAAAGACGACCTCCAGATGATGGCAGACCTTTTAAACTCGTCTCAACCTCAGCACGTTTTTTTTTCCCCCACTCGATGAAACCAGAAGTACATTTTACCAACGTTGAAACCTTCAGAGTCCTCGGGTCTCGCTTACTCCACAGCCAGGGGAGAGCTTGGCTCGCACCACCACATGCTATTTCAGATGTAAGGAAGGATTGCATTCTTCCACCTTACAGGAGCAGTAATAATTAGAGACAGACAGACCACACAGGTGGTTTCAAATCTGATCGTTGGTTAGTGCCGACTAGGTGGATATTAAGTTCAGCAGGTCTACTTAGATGCTCTTTGAGGGTGGCAGCGATCCAAGAGACGAGACACGTTAAAAGTACTGGGCGGACAGGCAGGAAGTCAGATAACGAAAACAGGACCACAAAGCACCAACCGTCTTGATCTAAGCCGCAAGATATAGTAAGGCAACTAAACTACGTTATTATTTTATATTATAGTTTTAATTTCATCCAGTTATAAAAAATGTTTACAACAAAATTATAACTAAAAGCATTTCAAAATAAAACTAAGCTTTTTTTTTGTCCTCTGATTTTCTGAAAAAAAAATTGTAATAAAATTTATTTTCATTTCAAGCATTTTTTAAAAAAAATTAGTATCCATAGTTAGTTAACTACACTACACCAAAACAGTGGTAAACATGTGCCAGTAACCACAGTAAGCTTTACTTAGGATGAAATAATTTAAACATTGCTGACTTAAAAAAAAACTAATGCACCTGCAAGATGCGAAAGTACAAGGTGTTTTAGATGCAGATTAAATACTGTACCTTCACAACACCTGTCTTCATACTCATGAAACATTCCAGAATCTGTGAATGAAACACTGAAAAAAGAGAAAAAAGGTGGTGGGTGGTGGTTTGAAAAGAACATAGAAAAACATGGAACTTCTTACAATGAAGCTAGCCCACAACAAGCAAAATAAAGGTTGAAGGTGTCAGAGAGGTGACTAGACGTCAATACGGTAAACATTTGTAGCGAGAGATATATAGGTCTCCTAAACATGAAACATACCCCACCTAAAATTTCATGCACACTAATCACTACAGAATTTACTCACGAGTTAAAAGAATTGATTTCTTCCTACATATCACTCATTAAAAAATACAACCTAGTAGTGACTGAGAGTGGGAGGGGTTAGGTGGAATACCATGACCTTTGACCAGAAAAAAGTTGTAGTAGTTCCAAGTCATGAAGAATCCTGTGTGATTTCACAATGCCTGATGATGAAGTTCTGTAGTTTTACCACACACCAGAGTTTCCTTGGTTCCATGCTAGAGGGAAGTGACATTTCCACCCATAATGCAGTGCAAATAAAATCTTTGTCAAGTGATTTCTTTATCATTATACATTTATTTATTATTCCTGGAGCATTTGCAGTTTGTTACCTGGACATTTATTCTTCAAATGTCACCAGCTGCCTTGTTTACCGCATTTATACTCGAAAAGGTGATTGACATCATCATTGGCTAATATTTTGAAAAACTTTTACACAAATTTCTAACCAGCAAATAGCTATTCATTTCTTCTTTTTCATTAAGCTGCCACAACTTGTGTGCATACCAGCTTTAGCTCTGTCTCAGCTGATCTAATTCTGGCTTTTGGCCCACTGTTGAAGGTTCCCCTTTTTTGTTTAATAAAAACATTCTGAAGCAAATAACTAACAATTTCAAACCATCTTTTCTAGTTGACAGAGCTGATCATGTGTGTGAGTGAGAGTGTGTGTGTGAGTGAGAGTGTGTGTGAGTGAGAGTGTGAGTGAGTGTGTGTGTGTGTGTGGTGAGAGGAGAAGAAGAGAGAGAGATGAGTGGGGGACAGCAACATGAGTTAGTGAACTAAAATGTACAATCAACTGTTTACAATGGCACGACAAAGATTTTCAAGGTTAGTTGTCATTGAGTTACAAGGCAAATAGTTAAGAAAATGTAAAATGTACATTTAGCAGGGAGATCAGGGAAATCAAACTTACTGCTGTTATCTGTGTGTTGGAAGATCATGGTGATTATAGCTGCTGCTGATTCGCTGGCATATGTTGGTTCTGTACAACAATCACAACCTTGAACAAATTCAGAAAGATAAATATTGTATAAGTTTGGTTTTAATATTTATGAACACTATTTATATATAAATATTTAATGCCTAAAGTACAAGACCAGAGAACACAAATGAATTTTGAGGTAACAAGAACAAGACCCCTTCATTTAACACAGTAGTAATGAGCTTATTTCAGGCAAGTATAAAAAATGTTTCTGCAGACCTTCAGATATCAAGAGGCCTTATATAAGATTGGTACATTGATTAAGTAGAGCTGTTGTACAGACATGAGCACCACACGGCTGCACTTACCTAGGGTCATTGGCAACAGACTACTGCACAGCAGATCAATGATGTCCTTGTGAAGAGGTGGAGGAAAGATGGCAAGTGTGGAAGCCACAGTGTATGGCAGGACATCAAGCAGGTCATGCTCCAGAAATGGCACCAAACATCCCAGCACATTCAGCATGGCCTCGCCAAGTGCTACAGCAGAGGTTAAACCAGATTACATGCATAGAATAAACAAAAAATTTACATCAAAACAAAGCATTATTTTGAGCATCATTCACTCACCAAGTTGGCCAAGCTGAAGCAGTGGCACAGAGTCAATGATCCTAAGGACGGCTTGATACAATCCAGAGTAGTTCAGGTTAGGAAAGATGGAGAGCCGCACGCTGTCTCTTTGACGAGGACCATAGCTCTCGGCAGGTATGTTCGGAACATCTTTCAATACACTTTCACAAAAAAAAAAAAAAATTATATTTTATTGTTATTTGTCTATTATTATTAGTAGTAATAGTGAAAAACAAAAGCTTGTTTTAATTTCTTTAAAGAAATTCTTTACACTCTTACACAAAAATCACACCAAACATGGAATTGTAAATGCAAAAAGCAATTGTTTTTGTAGCATCACATCAGTGGCTAAGTAAAAATTTTCCTTATCTAGATACTAATTTTTCTTTTTTAAATTAATGTGTGTGTAATAAAACCAACTCTATAAAAGCCAGATCTGACTGAAGTACAAATTGAAAGAAGCTAGTTTTTTTAAGTGAAGAAGAAAATAAAAACTATCTTAGCTTCCAAATTTTTTGCATTGGTTTTTAATGAGTTTGCCACAGGCAGCTTCCCAGCTGCAGCTTACCTTAATAAGGTTTGAGAGAAATACTTCAGGGTATTGGCTACATCGATCCCACTGGGCTGTGGTATTAAGTTGTTCTGGATTCGGCTGTTATAGTCTCTAAGATTCCGAATCTTTGAATTAACTAGAATAAAAGTTGAAGAAAAGATAAAATTAAAAGTTTAATTCTACACTATGTACTTTAAATCAGAGTTAATGAAATGCTAGTAGTCTCTCTCTTCTTATACAGCAGCTGAAGAATCAATGTTTTCACCTCTCAAAAAAAAAAAAATATCAAGAAACCAAACATTAAGCTAAAATACAAAGTATCATTCAGAAATAAAAAAAAATTTTTAATAAAAGTACATACATTATATATAAAGAAGTGCCCAGGTATCTTAAGAAGCTAGTCTGTTATGCATTGACTGCCCCTAGAATATTAATTATATAAAGATTTCCCTGAAATGTTGAGAATCTTGTAACAGACAGATTATGGTCACAGATTGTTTTTTTTTTTCTTTCTTCTGGTTTCAAAATATACTGCATAGCTTTGCAACTTTAGAAACCACAGGTGAACCATATCTGCAGTCAGACAGCACCATTTAAAACCAGTGGTGTGCAACCAATTGGCTGTAATCAGCTATTAAAAAGTAGTAATTGTTAAAATTAGCTGTTTCTCATGTGTATATTAAATAATATAACATTGTAGCAATTCTGCAACAACAAGAAAATCTCACTAAAGTATCAAGTGACAATAAATGGCTGCTAGTGATAGGAAATGAAGTTGGACCCATAAAATTAGATTTACAATGGAAAGTGGACTTTGCAATAATTTGTTGTGCAACACAATGACAGTGTTGTGTGTCTAGTTTGTCAAGAAAAAAACTGTTGCTATAAAACAAATATATATAATGTGAAATGGCATTACCATAACAAGTGTGAAAATAAATGAGTTTCCATGATCAAGTAAGACAAGATAAAACTGACCATTTGAGAAAATCAGTAACAGCTCAGAATACCTTTGGTAAGATCCACAGAGTCTCAGAGGTTACAAGATAAGCTAAGTTATAAGAGTTCTCAGGAGATGCCAAAAGGTTCATCTGGCAGCATCAAAAAAAGATTTAAAAGAGGATCAATGACTTTGAAACTTTTAGTCTAGAGGTAAAAGATTCTGCTCAATTGGCAGTCTTCATCAGAGGTGTTAACAAAGGCTTCCAGATTACAGAAAAGATGTTAGGAGTCAGAAATATGAAACAAACTACAGGCGAGATTTAACTATATTCATTTTATATTATTCTTTATAGTAGCTTCATTTTATTACTGAATGTTAATATATGCCAACAACAACTTCATATCAATACTATAAATAAAAAAGTATTAAAATAAAATATTGATTTTAAGGAAAAAACATCTTTACCCAAATTACAAATGTTTTGGTTGATTATGATCTTGGTTATGAGAAGTTGTCATGTTACTATTGACGGCGTTTGTTCAATGATGGGAAAGGGTGGATTCACTGTTCTGCTGGTAAGTGACGTGAAAGAGTAACTACCATCTCTTTGTGAAATTATTCTAAATCACCATATTATTTATCAGGAGAATCTCTCTGCTAAAACATTAAAAATGAATCATGTGATGGACAAAGTAATTTCTACTATTAACTTTATTCGTGCTCAGGGTTCAACCATAAATATTCCAAGCATTACTTGATGACAAGAATGCTGAACTCACCGATGTAGTGTATCCTTCATGGGTTCTCTAGCTGAAACGATTCTGTGAACTCATGGATAAAGTAAAAAAAATTCCTGATCCTAGTAGATATCAGTTCTAAATGAACAGCTTGTTCATAATGCATGATCACATTAGGAGTTTTCAAAGCTAAAATTATTTAAAAGACACCTGGCAATTAGTGACTTTGCTCATTTTGCTACACTAAAAACAAGAAGCAATGTTGAAGTTCACAAATGTTTCTGCAGTGCAATCAGTTTCTTTAGAATTTGAATCAAGATTAAAAGATTTCAAACTTCAGAAGAGAACCTAATGATCTTTACACAACATTTGTACAGAACAAATACAGAAATCACTGACCCCCAGAGGGACATTAAATCTCTTCTAGAGTTATACAATCTGAAACAAGTGACAGTTTCCTCAGTTAAGAAAGTGAGCAATGTGTATGGCAAGTTTGTTTGACAGTGCGTACTTGTGCAAACAATTATTCTCAATGAATGAATGAAATTCACCAAGTGTAAGGTCAGAAGCCTTGTCACAGATCAGCATTTTTAAAAGTACTCTGGCATAGATGCCATTATTAAAAATAAAGTGTTGAATACCTAATTAATGTTATTTTTATTAAACTTTTAATTTGTATATCTTTTTTATCTGTAAACTTTCTTTAGTACTTCATTTTTAATGTGCTTGTTTAGACTGAGCAATGCTGTTTGTATAGTAGTAACCCCACTCCACACACGGATTTGTGTATTAACCTGTAGCCCTGTCAGTAAAAAGATTGCATATCCCGATTTAAACCATGCATTTTAGTATTAAACTTGTGGAGGTACACTGTATGAGGGTTTAGTCCCATTTGTGACTGAAAGGGGGAAGTTTTTCAAGGATTAACCTTACTGTTAGCTATGTTAAAAGTACCTGGTATCATTTATCCATCCTCACCTCTCTCTGCCTTCAAAGATCTAGGTTTGTCAGAAAACATGGGATATCACCAAGAATTTACTATTCGTCTAGTTTTAAACGCGATTTGGTAATATATGACTAAGTGCCAGAAAAGAAGAATTGCATTCTAAAGTGCGATGTGTAGCGATGGCTGAAAGGAAGCGAAGTCAAAAAGAAAATGGGAAAACACCACAGCTCGACCTGGAGTGTGTGGTCTCTAGGCCGTAGCCACCCACCGCCAGCCTGGTTCTCAGACCCACAGGCCAACGTTAGACAGCGAGTTCGTCCGGCAATGGACCGACACTGACAGGTAGGTAGGTAGGTAGGTAGTTAGAGGAGAGGCCTTCCAGTCGTACGTGTGAAGTAGTCAGCCAGGTGATCTGGAAACTTACATGTAGCAGCTCTGGTCGCCATGTCTGCGCGATAGCCGGACCCCCTCCCCCCTACGTTCTGTTGGCCGACAACCGCTGACCCTCCTCCATCACCGTCGGGTGTAAGGGATCATGGCATCTCGGACTGGAGGGCAGGTGTCACTCGCTCGTCTACCACGGGGACAGGCCGCGAACGAGATTCGACTACTGTGTCAGTTCGGAAACGGCGTACGCGGCAGGAAGAGAACCTTCGACTGACAATAGCATCTCGGAGACAGATTTACCGTTTCTTCGCTTCTGCAGCCATAGCAATCTTTAAAAAAGAGCGTCAATGGTAGACAATCAAGGCCGGTAACTCTTCTCGGTTTATAGACGCGGGGAGGAGACATTGCGTGCTTTCGTATAATATGTTCTTCCAGAGGTTAAGAGAAATAGATGTAATAATTATCTGTGTTTTACTCCTAACCCTCAAAGAAACAAAAAAAATTTTGTTTAAATATCCAGAAGCCTCTGGGTGGCTGTTACAGTTATATCTGAGGCTGGTTTTAGTTGCATGATAATTAGTAAAAAAAAAAACAAAATGACTTTAAAATACACCTTCATTCCTCACTGCTTCAAACTTCTTGATGATTTAAAAAAAGCTCTTAATTATCAGTTACTTGGTAACTGCGATTTAGAAAATAATCATCGAATTTTAAAAATAAAAATTGTTTTTATCCTTTTATTGATATTTTAGTTACTACTACTACTACTATTATTATTATTATTATTATTTTTATTATTATTATTATTATATTATGGAAGATAAATTATATCCTTTAGTTGGCTGGCCTCAGGTTATTCGATGCTGTGAGCTGAAGACCTCTCCACTGCCACCACAGTACACACATGTCTACTAGTGAAAACACTGAAGTGCACAATAGATAAAAGGACACCAAGTCCTCTCGTCGGATATCAGACTGAGGTACGGCAACATTACCAGGACCTGGAGCTAGACAGCAGGCAGTAAGTGTATCTAGGCGGTGGGGGGGGGGGGAGGAGGAGGAGGCGCCCCCCCCCTCTCCTCTCCCCGAAATAGACTGAAGAAGGTCCTGCGAAGAACCAGACCACCGTCATCAATTAGCATTACTAAGCGCGTCCCGAGCAGAAATACGGGTTCGAATCACATTCACGAAAACGGGGTTCATTCTGTACACGATATACTGCACCACAAAGAAGCCCGGAGGAGATGGAGCGCGAGTCCGACAACAAGGTGATGATGCGCGCAGACGGCGAGAGACGAAGATACGGTGGGCAGCGGCTCAAACACTGCACCTTTCCCGTGTCAAATCTGACCCCCCCCCAACGAACAGATTCCCTCGGTAGTTGAAACCAAGGGGCCAGCAGGCTTCCTTCGACAACATGACAGCAAAATGGAAAAGATGGGGCGGGGACAAGGACATGAGCAACAACTGGGCCGAGGAAGAAGCTTTGGTCGGAAGAACGACACCGGCTGCATAATCTGCTATAACACCGTCTTCCAACAGGATGGCGAGGGGCCGGTGAAACAGTAGCTGCGTGCACGCGAGATCCTTGATAAATATGCCCGTTGGTGTATCCTGGAAAGGAACCATAATGCCGAGACTACTAACTGGTAGGAACGCACACCGGTCGGAGAACGGAATGGCATTCTCATCACGTGTGACACCGCCCCGATATCAGCAGACGACAGATAAGACGCGATTATCACTTGGGACGAGAAAGGAAACCAAGTGCAGATAACTGCTGTCGCCTGCCCCAGTGACGCTGTTGGGGGGGGGGGATCAGAAACTATAGCCGCCTGCCGGACTGAGAACTAAACAGAAAATCGATGCTGCCCCCTTCCTCCCTCCTCCCCGATAGATAGCATCAATCAGAGGAAGCATTAACGGCAGGCGAGCCCAGTTCTGATACCTGACCAAGCCATTAACGGGTCTGTCTACTCAAAGGGGTTCGACTGGCATTCGTCACCGGTGAGCATCCTCACATTACTACCACCGCGACTAATAATATCTACCATCCGACTGCTGATGGAGAATTTTCTAACACCAAGACTACTCTGTAGTATGATGGTGTATCATTGACGCCAGGGGGTGTGTGTGTGTGTAGCTCCTCTGTACGATAATTTAAACCAAGAAATCCTGGCTCTTTTTAGTTTTTCTTGGTAACTATAATTGCCCAAGCCTCTAACCATTACAGTAGATTCCCTTTAAACTTTCTCCAGACAAAAAACAGTTTCTTTTGATGGAGATTCCGCACTTGGACCGCGAGCTTCAGGATGAGGATGGGTGGGGGGGGTAGTTTTTTGTATAAGAAACCTAGAGCTTTTGCCGGTTTCAAACGGTGTTAGTTTAAATTAACCTGTCTAACACTTCCTGGCTTCAGCACGTGTACGTTCCTGAGGCTTTTAGACTCTCTACGTTACAGCCTATAATGACCATTAAATCTACACGGTATTTTAAATTTATAATCAAGTTGGTAGCCAGCTCAAAATAATAAATAATAATAATAAGCATACATTGGTTTTAAAAGAAATGTTTCGTTGACCTTTATTAGATAGAACGGGTAACTTAAACGGTTTGTATGCAGGTATTTAATACAACAAAATAAAATGGAAAGGAGAATAAATTTAGAATGTATCGTTCGTGGCTTCAAAATGTCGAGTGATAAAAAAAAATTGTATATGAAAATTTGGCATATTTATGTATATGTACGGATGTCCCACAAAAATTGAATACAATCATTTTCTTCTGTAGCCTACTACACGGACATATTGCTAGATAGAATTTTAGCCTTATATATCGGACCCCAAACATGATGCACTACAGTAGGTGTACAAAATGTTTATCATCCAGGCAGGTATTTCAACGTCAGCAAAGGTTTTCACATGGATAGCTGTTGAAGCATGAACGATTTTCTGTTGGAGTTCATTGATGGTAGATGGTTTTGTGGCATACACCTTGTTAGCACACCCCACAGGAAATAATCTGATGGTGTGAGATCTGGAGAATGTGACGGGTGTTTGACTGGTTCAATGTGAACCATTCATTTCCCAGCAAAGTGTTCGTCCAAATTTTCCTGCATATCGATGAAAATGTGGAGGAACACCATGTTGCTGGCAAAAATTGTTTCATTGCCATACATGGGGAAGGTGCTGTTATAAGGAGAGTGGGGTACTGGTGTCTGTGGTTAAAGAAGAATGGTCCGATTAGACCGCGGAAGAGACACCTACTTATCCATACTGTGGCCCCTGGAAGCATGGAGTTGAGGGTCCTCAGTAGCCCACCACACACATTTGTCTTTTCACAGTTTTGTTCAACTCAGAGCCTGCCTGTCTGACCACACAATCAAGGCGACAGAAGTTGGATTCCTATGCGCTCTGCCTGTAGAATTCAAGCCTCCAGTCTGAAAGCCACACGCTGCGAACATGTGACGTCAGAGGTGTGCTGTCATGTTGCACGGTACCGCCATCTGTGAGCTGATGAATTAGACACGACGACACGCCTTTGTATGGTAGCGCACAAACGTGAGTAGACATCTTTTCTGGGCATTTAGCATGAATTTTTCATGAATAGTTGCACGCCACTTTCAAAACGAAGATTTACATGAGAAGGGCGCAGACAAATGGGGGTGGTTAAGACTAGGAATAATAAATTTTAAAAAGAAACAGAAACTGAATTTGGAAGGGAAGCGCTTCCATCATGCTTTTCTGGAAAAAAAGACATATTTAGGAAGAGAAAAAAGTCATAATTCAGTAAGCGAAACAGTGTAATCCCAGAATTATTTATCACAGAGTCGCACTACAATGACGCTAGATAGATTTAGTAAACATATTATACATTACTTTCTGAACGACTTAAGTTACAGAACTGAAATGGTCTCCCTGGGTTTCTGGCAACGAACTGCCGACAAAGTCGTCATATTTCTGAAGAGTCGTCTCCCTTACATAATTCGAGCTGTTTATATAGTGGAGTTGTTTTCCTTGTTTGTTTTTTTTTTTATTATAAAGAGGAGCGAGAGAACTCAGCTTCGGCTCCCGAACGGGTCGAAACACAAAGCAAGTTTCCGTACTCCACAATGTCTCTGTTTACCTAGTTGTGCCGGTTGTTAGCTGACTGTTGAACCGCTTTCCGGTTATAATGGTTCCACTAGTGCGTGTGGTAAGTGGTTTCATCTTCTCGGATATTGCTTCGCAGTCTCTGCTGACAACCCGGAAGCAGCCGCTCTTACACCATAAACAGAGCCACTCTCTAACGTGTACTACGTGCACCATCGCCAGGGCAACCGTTATTATTAAATACCAGTCTTCAGAGAAACAGTACGAACAATAGAAAAGGAAAGTTTGTAGGATTTGAATACAGAAATGTATTTTCCTGTTCTTTTGTCATCTTAAACAAAATATTTGTTTTGCCTCGGTAAATTATTCTGGACGAAAGTTCAGCGGTTTGGAAACTCGCGTGGAAGCCACTCACCACCATCTTTGCACATGACCCGTTACCATTTCCTTTATGAACTGGCCACGCATGCGTAGTCCGTCGGTTCGGGGAATGTCTCGGTGTCATTTAATGCCAAAATAGGTAGCTCAAGCCATCGAAGGTGGTACGAGGAGGGAGGACGCGTGCTACTGTCGCTTCCAAGTCCAATGTTCATCGCAGGGTCATTTCCATGGAACCAGCATGGACCGTTCAGGGTTGGATAGTTCGCGGAGAAACCTCGTTCAGGTTTCCTAAGAGCTACACACACACACACACACACCGGAGGAGGAGGATGGTCGTCTTGTGACTCTTGCCAAAAGAAACCGTTTTTCAATGGCCCGACCTTTCCAAAATGACATCCAAGGAACAACCAACCATAGAGTTTCGTAGACGGTCCGCAGCAGGCTCCATGCTGGTGGTAAGCGGTCCGGGACACCACTCCTGCATTACCCTCTAACATGGCGTCATCGGAAGCTACACACCAATTGCAACCGGAAGTTGAACTGTTGGCCTCCACGTTCTTTTCACCAACAAATATGCGGATGGGGGAATGAAAGGCTTTTCGAGAACTCTTCATTTCCAAATGTGTGTGGAGACCGAGAACGAGAGGGAAACCACCTGGTCTCTGGAACTCGCCCCCTCCCTACCTTTCAGTCCAGCGCCAGGCCCCATATGCAACACGCGCTATTTTGCTTCGTGTAAATGGTCGGTCGTTCTCTCCCTTCTCAATTTGGACTGGATTTTAAAATAATAAAAATAAAACGAAATTCTTACGGTGGCGGGGGTATAAAGTAAAATTGTTTCCACCTTTTGTGGCGAGAAATATTGCAGATCGTCTCCGGCCCCCAACTCGCTGACAGAAGAACAGAGTCAGCGAAGGGGCCGGCCGATCCGTCAAAGACACCCAGTGACTGCCGAGCCGCGTGCACGGGTTAGTGGGTCATCACGCGAAGACTGTCAAAGTGAGAGTAAACAGCAGCAACTCCAACCCCCCCCCCGACCTCTTCTTTATCCGGACTGGGAATTACGGTCACGTTTCCCCTAACCCAGTTTGTCATTGTCGCTCGCTGGTACGAGATGAAACGTAAGAAGGTGACTGCTTTGATCCCTCCCTCTCTCGCACACAAATACGGGTCACGTGGTGCAAGAAATATTTCAAACATTTAGTCATTGTTTTCTTCAACAACAGACGCGGACTGCACCTAGACACGAGCCAGGCAGTCTTCTTCGGAGCAGGCGCCTCCCTCCTCTCGCTGAGTCAGCCGGCACGACAGCACCCGATCCCAGGACTTCATCGGACGACGCCCACCGGGCTTCAGGTTAGAGCAGCAGAAGCGCTCGCTCTCATTTCGACAACATGAGTCGCCGTGGGCAAACGTTTTCGGTTCTTTTATTAGCCTTTGCAGGTGCGTAAACTTCCGCTTGTGTTTTCTCCGCTACCCTTCCGAAATCTGCCTTTAGGTCGGCGTCCGTACCGTCCCCCGGTGCCTAAGCCTCATCAGCTGGCGCGGCGAGAATCGGTCGCACATCGGTCCCTCCCCCCAGGCGAATATTAATAACTATTTGATGAATTATTGCCCCGCTATCGTTAAAACGCTTTTTGTTTATTTTCTGCTTTAAAATTGGCTGAAGTAGGAGCCCGGGTGGGGGGGTAAAACGGAACTCTCGACACCTGTTTAAGCGAATACTTGTAACCTGAGGTCGAGGTTGAGACAGCAAAGCAAGCAGTATACAGGCCATCTCCGCGACATTAGATATCTAAGATAGCGAATGTGATGTAAGGAAAGTTGGTGTAAAGATGACCTTTTGGTTCTTTACGGCCGTCAGTGGAGCGGAAGGAAGTAAGTGCAGTCGGGTTTCCGGCCAATGTCTGCAGCAGTGATTCACTTCCACGCATCTCTCTTATATTATTTGTTGTTTTTTTTTTTACTGTCCGGAATTGCATCTGACAGTAAGGCGATGGTTGCCTACATCTTTAAAGTCTACGCTTACTTTCTTGTTCGGACCCGCGTGCCAGAGGAGAACAGGGCACGGAGGTTAGGCCGTACGCCTGCCGTACAAAGTCCCTACTACAACCTTTAAATTTTTCAGATGTGGGAGTCACGCGGCCGGCTGGTGAAGAATAGTGAGAGGAAACTACGCTAGGGAGGTGCGTACGCCAAACCGAACCAGTCCCGACCGGGATTCGAACCTGGACACTTGCTCCTAGCAGAGCACTGCTATGGTTTGGCTATACAAAACTTCTAATGGCGAATCATGCAGGTGTCTGTCAGGTTTGGATTGTTTTCAAACCTAGTAACTAAGATAGCGGCCATCTGTCCTAACAAGGTTGTAGTCCTACACGGACAGAGGAGGCCTTCACGAACAGGATCTCTATTGATGCAGCCATAATAGAAAATTCGCTTCACCTGTCACTCACACACATCCACATCCATCTATCTCCCATTTTTTTTTGACTATTTGTTCTTTATTTTTATTTCAATAGGCAGTAATGCTAATTATATTGTGATTCACAAGTTATGGAAAGTATAGTGGGAGTCGAAAGCGTCCTTTTGTCGTCAGGCTATTTAAAAAAAAAAGTTTTAAAATTCCACATAAAGCGATCGATAAAAATCAGTTATAGGACATAATCATGTTTCGATATGCCATAGCTATAATGAAAGTGGCACATCCAGAAGGGAGCGCTGAACGGACGCACACGGCTAAAATGATAACTAAGACGGCCAGAGAGGAGCAGAATTATGATGACCCTGGATACATCGGGCATCTTTTGTCACTTACACCGCTGTTTTCCTACGTCACGAAACTTACCAAGACAACACCAACAGTGCTGATGGGCGGAGCTTTTAACGAGACAGACTGGCTGTGCTTATATCCTGCTAAATAGAATTGTTACGAGTACATATTTGACTTTATTTGCAGCCAGGGTTATCGGGAAGAAGGCTAACTTTGTAAATAAAATAAATGATTTTTTTATGACACTTTTCATTTACTCTTAAAAAAAATTCTTTTAAAACTGTTAATACATAAAACATCTAGAACGGCTTTAAAATTAATTAAACAACAGGGCATTTTAACCACATTTTAAGTCATTTATATTTATTAGTAGTAAGCAGAGGACCTTATGCCTCATATGTGGCGGCTCGTGACGTCATAGAACTCGCGACGTCAGGTCGGTCATCTGCTGCTATCGTTCGTTTTGTAAATATTTAAACCAGACCACATCACGATAAACTACAGTATAAACGTAATTTTACGCTGAGCAGCAGTTTAGAAACATGCTATTTTTGTACGGTGTATCTATTATTTATACACTTTTTATTTATCTACTTATTATTTCGTTAGTATTAAAGTAAATTATTATCACCATTTTTTTTTTGTTTTTCTTTTGTTTGCATTAACTTCAGCTGCCAGCGCCGTCAGTGGATCGTTCAAGCGCTGGATCCAGAACACAAACTTTGATAACCGCCTCAACTGGAATCTCGGCAGACGGCCGTGCGGTAACGACCGCGTTCTCATCCCCGACGATTCTCCTGTTATCTTCGTACAGACGAACACAACGCTGAGCCAGTTGGTAAGGTGGCCTTCAGATCTCCTCCCCAGGATGTACCGGCTCGTAAACTGTAAGGTTAGAAGAGTGTAAAACGAAGATAGCAGATGATAATAGAACTCCGCTCGAGAGATGGGCGAAAACTAATTAACGGGTTTGAACCTGAGAGCCTGGCTCGGACTGCGAGCCGTTAAGAAAGACACGTCTGTTGACTTCTCATGAAGTTATCTTAGCGTTGGTGGTAATTTTTGTGAGCGAAAGCGAAAGCGAACTGACGACTCACTGGCTGCAGGCCGTTGTCGAGCGTCTAACTGAAATCTGAAATTCGAGGGAATTGTTTATTGCACCGAAAATAAGTTGCGTCCCTTGATCTGTCTTTTGTTTTTCGTCAGTTTGATAGACTTTAGGGGGAAAAAAAACAACCTTTGGTTTGTTCATGACTACGACAGTCAACATATCTGGTTGTTGTTGTTTTTTTTTAATTTGTATTAATAAATCCTTTATTGTATTCAAGCTTTTGTCCGAAATAAGGATCCAATTTAGGGCTGGCTGACTCGTTGAAACCATAGATCAAGGTGGCGACAAATGTGCCATTAGTATTTGTTAGACGGTTGGTGTTCGGGCCTGCTAAGGTTGACGGCCGAGTTCGATTCCCGATCGGGACCAGCTCGGCTTGGCGTCGTATCTCCAGGCTTTCAGGTTTTCTCCCACATCTATAGGTGTGAAGAGTTCTGGTATGGAGGGTTTTCTGAATACATGCGGTGGAGATTCCGTTAGTTGACCGCCGCTCAAGACACCTTACCCAGGTGACTCGCATGGACACCATCGTCGATACCTTACACCCCTTTCTAACTCGTTGCTGCGGGGTGTCTTTTAATCTCGACGATCAGGACAGAGGTTTGACTAAAAGAAGCCATGCAAGTTTAATTAAAATACATCAAGGCAATTTTCGATTTCTGATCTAATTATGACACCAACCTCCTCTACCTGATGCCGGTGATAGCACAGTACCAACTGTGTGGATCGAGGAACCACAAAATTATATCGATGTCTTCTCTGCAGTTCGACCTATGCGATATGGCATCATTTCTCTCGGTGACTTAACGGTAAAGTCTCTGGCAGATTATCCGCAACCGATTATAATTGAAAAACCACGATTTTTCTTAATTGTCTTTTGACGTTATACATAGTTTTAAAATCAATCCTCAAGTCTGTGTATTATCAGAATTCTCTTCTTGGGCGTGGGAGCGGTAAATTTGATGTTTGCACATCGTATAATTCTTCTGGCCACTGACTGTAACTCGACAGCCACGTTGTTAATTCATTACTTGATGTTACGAACTACAGGAAAGATATTAGAGACTGTAATAGATCCTGAGGTGACTGAAAAATGGACAGGAGGTAGTTCGTTGTCAAGTGAATGACGTAACAGTTTGTTCTCAACAAGAACGTTGATCAGTGCGCACTAAGCATTCTGGGATGCATATCATGCACTGAGGACCCCGGGATACAAGTTGTGAGCTGAGGGATTATGGAAAGACCCAGAATTTTATGCGGTGAATACATTTTAAATTGTATCGATGATAATTTTGTTGATTGTTTGTATATTGGACAATAAAGAAAAATTGCCCAAAGTTTGTAGACGAGCCTGCCATTGTCGACGCTTCGTGGACTGGTTTATTACAATAAAAAATGATAATAATATCTATATGACTTGCGCCAGTTTTGTTTCTATAATTTATTCTTTTCATTATATCCGACTAGTGCAGTCACCAGCAGTCCACACCGAGCATCGTGTTTGACTATTTAATTCTATTTCACAGGGTCTTCCTAAAACTGGCGAACTGATTCTCGGAAAAGACATGGTCCTAAGCTTCGGGAATACCCCAGACTACAGCGCCAACTGTCTGAAATCTGGCGAGAGTAAGATGAAAACATTTACCGGAAAATCATTATTTTTTTTTTTTTTTAGATTAATAACTATGGATGTTCAAATGAAAGCGGAATCACGATGATTGTATCTGGACGGGCTTCATCTGAACGCCCCTCGAGTTAATGCTAGATGCTTTGCTCTCTTGCCTTCCTTCGAGAAACGCCGACAATTGCATTATAAACCTTTTCTTATGTTTCCAACTCCGGAAAAACAAATAGCTATGAAGGCTTAGCTTTGCTTGGTTACTGTTATTCGTAGTTTAAATGAAATCAAACGTCTCCTAGGATCGCATTGTATTTCAAACCGCCCGAAATTTTGAGGGAATGATATCATGGAGAGCGGCGGTCGGATTTGACCAATCAGGCCGTCGCTTTCATCGAGGCCGTGAGGCCGAAGTGATCTTAGCTGCCGCTACAAATCTCGCCCTCTAAAAATACAGAGGAATTTTCTTTTTTTTTTCACTTTTACCGTAAAACTTTAAATGAAATGCTTAATAAAAAGTCAGCTAAGTTTTCATATGGCATCGAATGGAAGAAAGTGGCCCAATTTCTTGTGATCGTGGGGCGTATTCGACGAACCTCTTGCAGGCTGATATTTCGCTGAAAAACCGCAATAAATAAATAAGCTCCCGTCACTTTCCGATTTTTTTTCCCCACTTTTTCCCCCAAAAATTTCTTTCCAATTCACTGATGCATTTTTTGTCAGTGAGACAATGAGCGGAAATTCCTCTATAGTCGCTCCCTACTGACCACAATAGTGAATTATTTATTAAAAGCATTCCTACGGATATCGAAAGTCGCATCAAGCCAGCCAGCGTACATGACGTCATGCTGACGACACACGTGACGCGTGTGTGTGTGTGTTAATACGACAGTCGTTGAGGGGTGCGAGAGTCGCTTTCCTCTCATTCTTGCTTAATGGTAAAATAAGGCCTCCTTTCTATTCCTGTGTTTACTTGGACTTCCTAGGTAGGTTCAGACCGCCTGCATTGCGGATTGTAAGGCACATCCATGTGTTGGAAATAGTTTTTTTCACGTTTTCTTCCCACAGATTTGGAATTTAACGCTACCTATCCACGCGAATGGACTGACCCTGCAAACTGGTGCACAGCCTCCACCGAGACGGGGGCGTGTGAACAGGACCCACCCCTGCTGGACTCCGAAACCATTCCATGCGCTACCGACCACGTTGTGTTTCCTCCTGGAAACAGCTTTTACGTCGATTTGGAATCGAAAATGCCACTAGTTGTGAATACATTTAAGTTTTTGACAAAGGTAAAAGAAAAAAAAAAACAACTCACACTCACACTCACTCTCGCCCTCTCTCCATCTCTCATATTATGTTAGAATTGTTTGTAATTATAGCATAGTTTCAGAAAAGACTTGATTTTTTAGCAAAAGTATATGTGTGTGTGTGTGTGTGTGTGTGATTAGACATAAGTTTACTTGAAATTGTTTTTATCGAACTTTTACAATATTCATTGTGACGAACCATGGTGTCGTTGCTGCTCTATTATTTTTTGGTTCTGTTTTGCCTGTTTCTTGAATTTACGCTGTTTTAATCAATTGTAATTTGTAAATATTCCTCTAGAGGTCAGTTTATCTACAGCCACTTGTCCATTATTTATCTCCTGCATGTTTTGAGTTTTTCGGAGGACTGCAGCGCCCTCTGGAACCCATTACAGAAACTTGTTTTTGGCTAGAACGCATTACTAGATCCCTGTTCCTGCCGTTGCCTGCAGCTTTACGTCCCATTAATTTCTCCCCCCAGTCGAAACTTTAAAACACAATCCAGTTTTTGTTGTTGTTTTTTAGAATTAAAATGTGTAAACTATGCAGATCTCGTTAAAGTTCCCAGATGCAAATGATGGCTGGGTACGCGCTTTTTACCCGCATTAACAACAACAACAAATTTTTTCAAGATAAAGCTAGGAAACCGACACCAGGGGGAGTGGTTTGCTCTGGTGAATGATGCCTTATGCGTTGACGGCGGCGGCTGGTCCCGAGAAGAAAAATGGGCTGGCGCCATCTTCAAAGAAATATGCATACGAAACAAAAATTTTTCGATTTGGCGGAAGTTTAGCGCTTAAATGCTGCTATTGGTTACCGGTTGTGGTTTTAAAAAAAAATGAATCATTTATTTCGCCTATCTCACCAATTGACAAATCATTTACCGTTAACATCTCCACTTCTCTAAACAAAATATTGCTTTTATGGTATTTAGCTTGTTTTTGTTTGTTTTCATTTTAAAATTATTTTATTTTATGTATTTTTTAACGTAATTTTATTTTATTTAAATTTGATTTTCCATTTTATTGCAGGCATTCTCAACGAATACCTTAGCATTATTTTTAAAATCCCAGATTGGAAAGATGTATTTTAGCAGACCAAAAAGCAGCGAGCCATCGACCATAACGATAAGACGCCGGAAGTGCGTTGATCCAACTGGATGCGCATGCGGGAATGACAAGAAACCGGTAAGTCGGTGACGGAGCCAGGACTAAATGGCATCGACATAAAATCTGTAGATAATCTAGTTTACAAAATTAAATAAATAAAGCTTAGGATATGGTCACGAATAAAATGTTTAGGTAATTAATCGTAGCTCAATTTCTCCTTGAAACTAAACTAATTTGTGAAATACAAACGTACAGCAAGTCTGGTCTGATCTTCTTGACTTCATAGTAACAAATCATGTTAAGTGTATATTGAACTGACTCAGCGTATACAGTTATAGAGCAGGAACTGGTTTTAGTACAAACAATTTAAAACATTAAAAGATATTTAAATCTTTTTTCTTTAAGTCAGTAATCTCTTTTTTTTTTTTAAACATTTTGTCCGGACTTTAGGTGATTTTGATTGATTGGCGGAGAAGCTCGCTTCATGATCGACTGCTTGATTTGGAGCTCTCCAACTCACAGAAACCAATAAGTGCTGTGATCATTCGCTGGTTCAGGAAACTTCCTTTCGC